>JAYKKI010000081.1:1850000-2432500 GCA_039881145.1 Druceiella hillmani
TGCTTTAGAGTACAGGGGATGATCAAATGTAATTATGCACGTTTTTTGTTGATGTGACTTGGCAATATTTATAGCACAATGTAAAGTGGTATAAATTGTGTCTAAATTACTGGCAGGATGATCAATGAAAGGTAGAAATATAACCTGAGAAGTTGAAAAATTCTTATTATTTTCCGTAAGTTGTTCAAGATAGCCATTCCATCCTGGCAACGATAAAAAATTCTTCCATTTTCCATATAACCACAAAAAATCAACTGCATTAATTTTTTTTTCAATTAGTACTTGATCATCATGTACATTTTGAACTTGAATCTTGCAATACCCAGGTACAACTGGCTTTTCATATGCTAAAAGAGATACATGTGATATTGTTGCCAACTCCTTTGCACTTGGTTTATTTGTACATTTTTTTATGCGATCATCATAAATCACAGCATCTTTCGGAGTAACTATTTTTATCATTCCCATAACGTGAAGAGTATTATTACCGTCAAGAGTACTGACATTAATATCTGCATTGTCTCCAACATATTGTACCAACGCACCTGACTCTGATGATAAAATACGAGGCTGTGGATGGTAAACTGCTGAAACTTCATACTGTAAGGTATTACTATATGATGCAGCAAATCCTAAATTTGATAAAACATCCAATAATTTTTTGGATCCATATCTTCTGTGAAGAAATACAGAAAGGCCTAATAGTAGCTGTGACGAAAATGACCGTTCTCGTATCGAAGACATTATTGCGTGACTGATAGATGTGCATTTCGTTTTGAAATGATCTACTTCTCCTTTTCTATTTTTTAATATAATTTCTTCCAAAAAATGTGATAATGTTTTTGGTATTTCTTCATTAATACCATCTAGCATTTTATTCGGAGGTGGATACGTCTTAGTTTCAACGACAGATGATCTAATATCTTCCCTAATAATAGCCGCAGCAGCTTCTACAATCCGTAAACGCTCTTCTGCAGGAGTGCTTTTTTTATTTTCGTACCAAGCTTTTGATAATATATTAACCTGTGTATCACGGAAGGATATAATTGTAAATGATCCTATTTTTTTGGTGATTATTATATCAGTTAAATACTTTTGTTGTAGTTTTATAGAAATAGAATAATTGTCTTATCGTCGGGCATGTACTCTGTAGGGACATCTTTAAGCTCTTTCAAAGTAAATTGAGAATCTGCATTATTTTCTATATAACTAAAAATCTCCTTCATTGCTTGAGTGACTTGATCATCTTGGCAAGGGTTCTTATCTGCAGATGGTACACGGGTTAAAAAGTTGGTATAGCAAATAGTATGATACTTTGCTTCAGCAGCGATCAAATCATACTCGTAAAGTATACGTTTCTTTATTAGTTCTCCAAAGGAATCGTTTCGTTCTTCTGCTTTCTTAATTACGTTGTCTTTGAATGCAAGAGTACTTACATTACTTATTGTCCGTCTATACTTATGTTTTTTTTTCCTTTCTGCTGCTTCATTAGCCTCATGGCTACAAAATAAGCACAAATTTTTAAAATCAAACGGTTCATTTCTTTTTTTACGAGGTGCACTTGACGTTGAAGGTTCACCCTCTTCTGTGCGTCGTTTCGATGCAGCAATAACATTTTTGCTAGTGTACACTTTTCGACACTGGGAATGCACATTTACAGAACTTAAAGTATTTAAATAGTTTATATGTCCATCATTCCTTTCAATACTTGCAGTTCTTAAAGTTTGTAAACCACGTACGACATTCACAGAAACACCTTCTGAAAGTGACCTACCACATATAAAACAGAAATCAGCCATAGCTCTTAAAACCGTACGTCCGTCGTTGTGAAAATACAATTTCAAACTAACGAATAATCTAGACTATACTAAACACAATATCTCACTGCACACGAAACCATAAAACGTGCGAGTATATACCGCGCTCACTCGCACTTAGGGGTCTTACAATACGTAGGGCTCTTATAATACAAAGTGGTCCCTTAAAAGAGAAAATGACCTTGAATACAATAGAACATCCGTCCCGGCTATAAATAGAAATGATCATAGGGTAGGGACAAGTATTTCCAGTTATATAAGTATTTAAAAATTTACACGTTTTAAAGGAAACATATATAATGTCGTTTTAACTTAAAATATAACTAAAATAGATAATCCAGAATTAATAATATACTATAGTTGAATAATTAAATATAAATAATTAATAATAAGTACAGAAATAATGGGCATTGCTTAATAATTATAATTTTTTTGTCAATAATTGACTTTATACAACGTACTGATAACCGTAACTCACGCTTGACCCTGCATTAGCTCATATATGACTGTACGCTGCGCACTCTTCGCGCTCTACCTCAAAAACGGTTGATCTTATAAAAAAAAAGTTTAGACAAAAGTTGTAGAGAATTTTATACTCTACAACTTTTATGATAAGTGAAAATATCATTTAAGCAATAGGAACCGAGATATTCGCGAAAAATCGTTTTATGTGACCTTTGACCTTCAATATCTTAAGACGCGGACACGATAGCATTTGTGACTTTTGAGACAATATTTAGGGCGACAAAACAAAGGTTTTTACCAATTTCCAGCTTATTATCTTTCATTCCGAGGTTGACCCCTTTTTTTACCTAATTTCACTGGGCTAAATCGTTATTGTGGTAGGATATAAATTATGTGAGGTATGCTAACTAGTTAAAATATAAGCTTAGAAAGCAAATTCGAACGAAATGTTATCATCTGTTATAATTTAATGTTTTTTTGTATATTTTATGTATATATTTTTTAATTTTTTTTAAAACCATTTTTTCTCGACCCTTCGTGATGAAATAAAAAAAACTAATTTTAATTTTTTTTTTTAATCTATACTTTTGTACAAGACATATATAATTTTCAAATTGTCTCATAAAGATTTTTAATTTATATAAACGTTGATGGGAAAAATATTTTATTTTCTCGATTTTTTGGAGATTTATTGTACAGTGCATATAAAAAATTCAGGATCAAATTTTGTTTACATATCAAATTTTTAATTCGAACATTATCAAATACATGTTTTTAGCAATGTTGCTTGGTAAGCTTTTAAACATTTTTTTTTTACTTAACATAATTTTTAATTCTAAAATTTCTTATTTATTTGTCAGTGTATGGCCGATTAAAACTTTTATATTAAACTATTGATGTCATCTAACTAAGAATATTTGAAAGATTAACTCCTGATTTGAAAAATTATTTCCTGATAACATAGATATTTACTGTAACACTTTATTTATTTAATTATATTTTTTTAATCCATGATAGAAAATGGGAGTAGTTTCAGATGTTTCATACCAAAATTTCAAAAACGTAACCTTGGTATCCTTCCGTATGGCTATCACAATTATTTTTAACGGAAACCAGTTGACATACAAATATTAATGCTGGTGTAATTGCAGGAAATAGAATTCCAATTACAGAGTCTTCAACTAAAAACAGAATTTCCATTTCGGGGACAGTTTTGAGAAGTAAAGGCGGAGATGAATTTTTTTCGAGATGATTGCTTAAAATATGTCATTTTTGATGAAATTTGTTCCTTCATAGTACCCTTAAAACAAAGCAAAACCTATAAAATTTCATAGCCATTTGTTTGATGGTAAAGCAAAACCTATAAAATTTCATAGCCATTTGTTTGATGGTAAAGCAAAACCTATAAAATTTCATAGCCATTTGTTTGATGGTAAAGCAAAACCTATAAAATTTCATAGCCATTTGTTTGATGGTAAAAAATAAAATCGCCATTAAAAGCCACTAAAACCAAAAAGAAATTCTCTCCAACGTAATTTATATCAAGCATTATTCCCTAAATTCATGATTTTGTATTATATTTTCAAAAAAATATTCAAAGCATTATATAATTTTGAAAAAAAGCAAATGAAAACTAGTTAATACTTATGACACAATGTTCATATTTTAGTGGGAAATTATTACAGAGCGCAATACTGCCGCGAGTATATGCAACGTAAGAGTGCAACATATGAATTATTTGTACGAATAAACCACGTAAGCGGTAATTTACATAGTTTTGATATTCGCAAGAGGTTTTGGAATCATTTTAAAAACCATATATATACTATTTCTTATACTAATACTTTACATTCTACAAATATAAGTTGCAAATTAGTTAAGAGATGCAAAACAAAAATTGTATATCATTTTAATTGCGTCAGCACGATGACCATTTTTCAAAAGTAACTGCGGTATTACTTTTCAAAAATGGTCATCGTGCTGAGTCAATTGAAATGATGTGGTGTCCGACACTGCAATCCATATTTTATTTGCTTTCAGTTATCAATTTTCCTGTTTTTTTATGCAAAACTTAGAGCAGCAATCTTTTTGATGTAATATTTATTTTCTTTATCAAACGTACATTCCTAAACTGCACCTACACGTATATCTGCATTTATCCTAGATATCAACGTCTAGTATCGTGGCCATAAATGCTGAGATTTATATAGGTTGATGTGGTAGAAGAATAAAATTAACACCGGTCAATGCAATAATTTATAACTATTTTTTTTATTTTGTGACGGACTTATAATAGATCCATAGAATAATATCTGGCATGATTGCAAATTGTAAAGTAAAATATTTTTATTTTTGCACATACTAATTTTACGTTTTTATTTTTATTTTATATTTTTACAATTTTTTTAATCTAAGTTACTTGATTTTTACGTGGAAGGTTTACTGATGCTGCTTAGGAGATGTTAATAAACCGTAAATAAAAATGGTACACATATGTTTTAATATCTTTGTTATCTTAACTTTATTTATTAATTCTACACTCTAGTACTTCGAAACAACACTTCACTGCTCATTGTTCATTACCTAAACGAACATAAGTTAGTACTTCGTTAGTGCTTCGAGTACTTCGTAACAACACTTCACTGGTCATTGTTCATTACCTAAATGAACATAAGTTAGCACATATACATTATAATGGCTAAACCTACAAGCAATACAGAGATTTATGTTGAACATCGCAGTTTGGGTTTGCAATGGGGAATATTGAATAAATTAATATTAAAGTCGATTATGAATTATGGAAAATATTTTTATTTTATTGCAAACTCACATAAAATTTGCTTCCTTGAAATTAGAAGACAGCAGAAAAAGTCTAGAACATATATTTTTAGAAGATATATATATATATATATATATATATATATATATATATATATATATATATAGATATATATACATATATACTTTTGTTTTGTAGTATCCCCCTATTTTCTGATTTCGAGTCATTTTTTGAAGGCAAATATCAATCACTTTAATTGACTACTGTTATAGCTCTTAAAAAATATATTAGTTTTTATATAAATTTGGATACTATGTCTGATGTTAATAATCTAAATGTCTTAATTTATGTTTATCAATAAGTGTTTGATCAAAACAAAGAAATGTTTTTAATATTTGTCATATTTAAAGACGGAGGCAGGGCAGATACTTCTCTTAATAATTAGAATGAAATATGAGTGAAAATAAAAAAATAATGTTGGAGACTCCAAATATGTATTCATCTCAAATGAATGTGTAACGTTTTAAGTTAAAAGCGAGAATATACTCGTAATTGACAAAAATGTGAAAATATTGTGACGTCTTGGACATTAATTTAATAAAAACTTTTTTCCCAGGGATCCAATTTCCTTTTACCTACTTACCTCCTCTCCCTCACTCCATCTAAGTCTATCGATCACTTCCTCTCCTGAGATGATGTGTTTCATTATTCATAATAACCTCATTCTCAATGTACGTACTTGTAAGTTATAATATTATGTATACTTATATGGTGTACCATAACGCCAAAACCAAGTTAAAAAGTGAAATCATTTCTCCTAAATCTAAGCCTATACATTTAATCCTTGTATCTAATAGAAAGAGGTTATCTATCGTCACTAAATAGATGTTTTTAAATATTTTTTCGCAAAAATCTTACCTTAAGTAAAAAAATACGTCGGCCAATGCCTGCATGCCTATAAGCTTAGATACACTGACGAAATGAATATTTTCTCTACATGGTAAAAATGTTATAACAAAAACAGTTTTGTGTTAAGAATACACTTCACATATACTCACAAAACATCGGTAGGATTGTGAATCAAACAAAGAGTCAATAAACGGAAAAATTTACTTTTGTTTTTTTGTGTTCAGACAACGAGGAAATAACGAAAAAATTTTAAATTGTTCACAATATATATGAGTTTTTCCTTTGCTCTCTTCAAGGCTAAGACGATCCAACCAAGGTTGTATCATCTGTTGTGAAAATCAATATAGTCGGATGTTTACCGATGGGGGGGAAAATGATAGTAATACCATTTAACAGGATATAAAGAGGTTGAAATGCACTTCGGTTAATTACAGGTAGCGCGTTTGGCGCTACGTATATTCAATTTAAGACCTAAAGTGCAGAATATCCTAATTATTAAGTTAAAGTTTGTCAACAATTTTTGACGTAAGAACATAAAGTCGATTGGTTAAAATAATTAATAATTGACGATTTGAAGAATATTTTTAATAAGAAGCTGCTTTCAAAGAGTTATAGGGTGGACGCTCTTATTTAATATTACGTTAGACACAAACGTTTATTGTCAACATTTTGATCGACTAACTAACAAACTAATTAGTTAACAGGATCATTTTATTTTCACCATAATAACGCTACACCACATACCACAAAATATAATCGTCAAACATTATAGGAGTTCTGCTCAAATTCTTCCTTTTTCAATCAACATTACAGTGTTTAATTATCACGTGTTCAGTGGTCTAAACAATTATTTACAAAATTAAAAATCAATAGTACGAAAGACTGAAAAAGGCCTCGTCAAGTTTTACGAATTAATATCACCAGATTTTTACGCTTTAGGTATATTGTCTCTACCTACCAGATGGCGGCAAGTCATATAGATATCTAAAAAGTACGAGTAGAGCTCGCATTACGAGGGCTGCGTACACATGTAGTGCTTAAAACTTTCAAGGATACATATTATTTTTATTAAACTATTTACAAATATTAAATGTGCCCAACGGAAATATATTGCCTACTAGATTTTTCATAGGCGTAAAATTACGTATTTCAAAAACTACGATATCTAGAATCTTGGAAATTTAATTGACCTCTGCGTACGACTCATCACATCACAGAAGACATTAGAAAATATTAGGAGGTTGTTATGGGTAAATATTATTTATACCTATCGTTTCAAGCATATTTTAATTATTATCTTCTTTGTCCATAAAATTATAATTCAACACTGATTTTCGCATGTCAATTAATTATCACCAAACTTAGAGTAAAATTTATTTTTCTGTTTCTAAGCTGTTACCGTCATTTGCAACCCTTTCTGGTTGTTTGCACCCTCGAATTACTTCCGGTACTGAATAATGAATATTATCATATTTTCTTGTGACTGGTTAATTCCACTGTATTATAATTTTTGAGTCATTAGCTTCTAATTCGTAACATTAATATAACATAACATAACATTCTAACTTTATCGTCGCTTTATTCTAACTTTATCGTCGCTTTATTGAAATATATGTAACTCTAAATGTGTAAACATATCACTCTCTTAACTTTTTTTCCCAACGTTCAATAAATAAAGTTATGAGCTTACAACGTATCTAGTGTCTCAGCAATTGCCTTATATTATTTTAATTCAATAAAGTAGAAATTTATTCGAAGTCTTAATGAAATAGTCTGTGTCTGAAATAGTCTAACTTGTCAAGGAGTACAAAACTGTATCGGGCCACAAAATATTTTTGTGAGCTAATCTTAAGCCGGATTCTATGGAGAATAATCAACAATTTTTACGAAAAAATAAAAAGAACCTTATTTCATTCATACCTTTATAAACTGATCCCTTTCACATTTTAAAAGCAATATAGACTAATAATTGTGAAGGACGTGAATTGGTTTATTAGGAGTAATTTATTGTCTCGATGATAGCGTCGACTTTTATGTCATTTATTAATGTGAACAACTAACGTGTTAACGAGATAATTATCATTTTAAATACATCGACCAATGGGCGGTTTCTGAATACCTTTTATTTACTATTTTATAAGAATAATTCCAAGCAAAAGAGTTATGGAATAGATATCTACTCCACAAAAAGTACTCGGAAACTGACCATAATTCGCATCACTGTGGTGTCAAAATTATTTAAGGAGGTCCAAAGCATAAAGCTCCGTAAACTTTAGATGATAATAAAATTTATAATATTTATGTGTAGGATAGTTGTGTAAAGAATATTTCACTTATAAGTTTAGACTAATTTTGTATCGTTGACTGAAAGATATAGCTTATCTAGTATTACACCTGCCATGTGTTTCGAGTGTTTACATTAAATAAAAAAAATAACCACGAAACTACCCACCCACTTCGGTGTGGCTTTCCGATTAAGAAGAGGGAATCTGTATCTGATTCAATGTAATTATTGCAACGTCTATCTATAAACAAATTTAAACGTTTCGTTTGTATTAATATAAACGTCGCGCTATGTATTGATATGTGATAGTACTACATTTGAATAACTAAGTGAAAAAATATTAGCATCTAGGAATTACGCTTTTTCGGGATCTAATAATTTAAATATTTCTTTGGAATTCAAATATTTCCTTCTGACAATAAATTAAAAATTTGCTTTGTTTTTTATACCGAACATACTCTACCATCTACGTAGATTATCTTATACACGCCGACAAATATTAGAATAAAATTGGTATCATGCACACATCGCATTATTCACGGACACTTCAATCTCCCAACTTGCTTGCTACCAGTGAGGTCAATTTATAAATATTATTGTTTTTATCTTTTTTTTCTTTTTAATTCTTACCATTTTTATATATCCCAATAGATTATGGGATTAGCTTATGGGCTCAGCTTATGACTATGGTCTTAGCTTATGGCATGTTAAAATGATAAAAACTTTAGCATTTATAATAACCAAAATAATAATAAAATTTTTATGGGGTTGTATTTTTTCAATGTATTTTTACATGTACTTTAAAATTTTAAATAAAAAACTCCTTCTGTATTTGAATCTTATGACAAATATGTAAATGTGTATAACACGACAATGCATTTCAAGAATTGTACTGTTCGTAAGTTTATCATAGCATCAGCGATGCATATAGTTATTGAGTAACAGCCAAAATTTGTGTTTTTTTTAAGTAAGTATTAAATAACAGCCAAAATTCGTGTTTTTTAAAGTAAGTATTAAATAACAGCCAAAATTTATGTTTTTTTTAAGTAAGTGAGTACCAGCCAAAATTTGTGTGTTTTTTAAGTAAGTAAGTATTAAATAACTGCCAAAATTCGTGTTTTTTTAAGTAAGTATTAAATAACAGCCAAAATTTATGTTTTTTTTAAGTAAGTGAGTATTAAATACCAGCCAAAATTCGTGTTTTTTTAAGTAAGTATTAAATAACAGCCAAAATTTATGTTTTTTTTAAGTAAGTGAGTATTAAATACCAGCCAAAATTTGTGTTTTTTTAAATAAGTATTAAATAACAGCCAAAATTTCTTCTGAGACCAATATAATATTTTAACTGATAGATTCGTATTTTTCTGAGGATTTATTGTCCCTTTACTTTTATTTGACATACTTTCAGATCACGATAGACTCAGATCTTGTATGATACTCATATGAAACCTAGAAAATGTAACTTTTTTCAATACCTAATTTGAATTAATTTTTTCCAAACAAAAAAATAAAAAGAATGTATTACAAATTATCATAAAACCAGTTTCACATTTCGATACACTCTATGTAGGTTATATATAAACCAAGATAAACATCAAAACGTGTAAAGAAGTATTACATCGTGTTTAAAATTAACAGATATGATGAAATTTTGATTTAATTCTACTTTTAATGGAATCTTAATGCTCATTATTATACATCTGACCTTCTTCGAACTTTTTATATCAATGTACCACCTAGAAAGAAGATTTAGGGCTTCAAAATTCTCTTACATTTTCATTGAAATTAGGTATTCTGTTAGGTATAATATAAAGTTATGGTAACCAAAAACTTAAATACCGAATATGCTAACAATTAGGATGATTTTGAGAAGTCAAGTACACACTCGTAACTAAGAGAACGTCAAGTTATAATATTAATGCCCTAGGAAAATTTCAAATTGGAAAAATATCATTAGGGTATAAATTTTAAATTAGTTTGAACAATAAACAATTGTTGAATATATTTTGGCGTTCACTTTGTAGAAATTCATTATTCACAATTAAATGAAACTACATGATGTAGTATTATTTCTACTTTCTTTAAGTTCTTTACCACGACCTAGGTTTCGTTGTGTTACAACATCTTCAGGTGGTTTGTTGTAATACGACGAAACCTAGGTCGAAGTAAAGAACTTAAAGAAAGTAGAAATAATAATACATCACGTAGTTTTAATTAACTGTAAAAAAACAAATTAACAATAACGTTCTCTTAATATACGCATCCATTTTATGTTAGTTAAGATAAATTCACGAGTATGAAAACTTTCACAAAAATCAAAATCAACATAGTATTAATAAATTTCCACGTTCACGCTCCTCTCAAAATCGTTTTAGGATTCTGTGCCGCGAAAGTGGAAAAATGGGACGTTAATAAAATCGGTGACGTATCTGTTCCCCCATTTTTCTGCCGTTACTCTTTTTTAGAAACCGTTTGACGTATAAATTTGAAATTTGACACAATCAAAAATATTTGTATTGAAATTTCAGAGGGAACAAGTAAAATATTGCAATTTTTGTTTAATTCTAGGACATTGCAGTATCATTTGAAAAGTCTTTTAGAATTTTAAGACTATTTTTTTTAATTTCATAAAAAAATCGAAAAGTAAAAGCAACGCAAAAAAAATTTCATAAATATTTTACCACTTTTATCTTTTCTTATTTATAAAAATCGCAACTCAAGTTCCTTAAGAGCGATCGAAAGCTTCTAGATCTGTTTCAGATTCAGATTATTTTTGTTTTTCTATACAATTTTTGTTAACTTTCTTTAGTAAATACTAACAAAGTTTTTTAAAATAAAACTCCATTTGTACATAAAATTTCAATATCTCCACTGGAAATAATTCGTATAACCACAGTATGGTTCCATGGTTTAATGAAAATTTGACCATGAAAATTTAAAGTGTACTAGAGAATTCCCCAACAATGAACAGTACAGGCGCCGTGGTCGATTTTAGATGATTTATGTTTAATGATAATTTAATAATAATCTCTAAAATTTGGAGACCACTAAGGACGATATAAATATACTCTTTCGCAAAATCGGAGTAAAATGATTGAGCCAAGTGGATTGTAGTACTCATTCATTCATACGTCACAGTACTTGCAAAATGTATGTTAAAAACGATATTATATCGCAAGCGTTCCAACTACATACTCGTATTTTTATTATTTTATACTTTTCAGTGCGCTCTTTATTCGGTGGTTATTTCAAGTCGGCTTGAATTTTCTTTGGAAAAATGTTTTGTTCTATATAATTTCATGACATGTGTAAGTAATACACCAGTCACAAATTATTTTTAGGAAGACTACTACAGGGTGTCCAGTGGCAGATTTCAAAGTTTGAACAAACATAGTTTCTGAATGCAACACAGAAGAGGGGCGCAGGGGTCGTTAGAAGCGCAAGCGGTGCGGATGTTTTAGTAGCCATGGAACAGTAGAGTGGAGAGCACCGCGCTTTTGCCGTCGAGGCGTACATTTCGAGTGGATTTTCGCCGTCTGTAGCACGCCGTCGATTTAATAATCGTTACAGTATTCGTCGATTACGTGATGGACCATCGATCAACCTCATTCAGTCATGGGTAGCAAGGTTCAGAGCTACAGGATAAACATTAAATAGGCCCGGGCCAGGACCTACACCATTGGTAGCCACGGATGAAAATGTCGAGCGTGTTATGGTTTCTGTCGTTGAAAATCCCCGTTTTTCACTGCGTACACATTCATCGATATTAGAAATTCCAAAATCAAGTTTACAGGTAATAATGCAAAAAAATCTCAAGTTCCATCCATATAAAATTCAAATTGTTCAAGATTTACACGATTCTGACTTTGAATTAAGAAAAACTTGGAAGTGATGTTGTTGAAATTTCGTACTGCTACCCGGATGGGCAACATATTCTTTAGTGACGAAGCTCACTTTCACATTGGAGAAAATGTGAATAAGCAGAACGTTCGTTAGTGGGATGTCCACAACCCAAGACAAATGCATCCAGAGCCTTTCAATAAGCCTAAAGTAACAGTCTGGTGTGCCATGTCTGCATCTGCAATCATAGGGCCTTATTTCTTTGAAAATCAACGTGGCCAAACTGTAACTATGAATTCGGAGAGATATGCCCAGATGTTAAATGACTTTTTCAGAGTAGAACTACAGAATCGTCCATCCTTCAACCAAAACACATGGTTCCAGCAGGACGGGGCCATAGCTCACACTGCTAATGTGTCCATGAATGCAGTGCGGCAGTTATTTCCAGAAAAAAACATACCCCGAAACGGTACCGTACCGTGGCCTCCTAGGTCACCCGATTTAAACCCATGTGACTTTTTCTTATGGGGATACTTAAAATCCATTGTTTAGAAAACAAATCCGAGCACTGTGACACAACTTAACGAAAATATTCGAGCCAAAGTCAGTAGGATACCCCAGTCGCTCTGCAAACGCGTTTTTGAAAACATGCGTGCTAGACTCGACGAGTGTCAGACTCGATGGCCGCCATTTGGAAAACGTGGTTTTTAAAATAGAAATCCGCATTTTTGTTATAAAGTTAAAATGAACCTACTTTGTATTAGATGTGTAGTTTTTTTTTTACAATTTTTTCAAACATTAAAATCTGCCACTGGACAACCTGTATCATTAACACAATATTCAATTCCATTTATGCATTCTCAAGTCACATCTTGTCTATTGCGTCATGTCCGTGTCTGGTTTCCACAAACCTTTTTCATCTACAACTCTCATAAATATTGGCCTCACTTTCAGCATCATCATTCCTTCACAATAATCTTATTTGTATGTTCACTATCCCATTTTCTTCGATGTTCTCGTCGAATTTTAGTATTTTCTCTTCTAACCCGTACATTAATATATGTACATATATAATACACGGCGCTCTCGTTTCATTTATTTCTATGAAAGGTTCAAATTTGTGAATATTTTTTGTCGCTGATACATCATTTCTTTCTTTACATGCCCTCCTCATAATATTCAATGTATCAATTATTTTCGAGCTGGAAAAAAGGTGTACCTACAAAAGAATTGTGATATTAGCTAAATAGTTATTTCAAGTCTGTGGTGCAATATAATGGAAATATTAAATGGAAACTCTTTATAACTGACCATAAAATTTAAGCTAATATTTGCTGTGCATTATGGAAAAAAGTCGTTGCTAAACTACTGACAAATCAGGGCTTAGTTTTTTCATGACAATGGTTGAACATACCGCAAAAGCAACGCGTGAATCAATGCTTTTATTTGAATAAACTTGCTTCTCATACTGGATTTCTCGCCGTCTGACTATTAAGTGGTTTGATCATTGCCTAATTAAAGCTATAAAAATTTAAAGACACAGACTATTTAAAGCTGAAATTACCCCATTTTCATCAAAGAAAAAAAAGAAATTTTATCTTTAGCGATAAGTAATATACAGTGATAGCATTTATACATTTATACAAAGAAATGGATATATTAATTACCAGGAAAGAATAAAAAGAAAAGTAATGAAAGTTCTTTGATAAACGAAAATATCTCACTAACTGGAAGCCGGAAAGGAATGTCTTTTCCGGATTAACTTTTCCTATGTGCCGTATGTCTTTCCGTAACCTAATTATGCTTATTAACTTATTTTTGTGGTCTCTTTTTACAGGATCTTCTTTCGTATCATCCAATTTCATTATGCACTGGTGTAGATTAAATTATATATATTTTATCATGTAAAGATATTCGATGCTGGGTTTATTCAGTTGATAAAAGTGTACGTGCAATATTCGCTGCTGAGTTTATTCAGTTGATAAAAGTATACGTGAAATTCGCTGCTGGGTTTATTCAGTTAATAAAAGTGTACTTGCAATATGGGAAGCATTTTCGTATTACATTGGAAAGAAATTACGAATAGCATACCTAAACTGACATTTATTTATTTTCATGTTTTTGGAATCATAATATGAGTTAAAAAAATAGTTAATTTAGGAATGCGCATGAGAGGATGTAACAGGACTTATTTTTTGATAGCTGAATGTTCACGACTGAATAAATGATTTTGCTGAAATTAAACAGACCAAAAGAAATCACGACTGCATTCTATATTTATTGCTATTTTATATTAAAATTATTTACGGTTACCGAATCCCAAAAAGCCCTGGAATAGCCGTTCCTGTATTTTTAAGAGTTTATATATAAATTTTCATATCTCTGATTTTAATTAATTCGATATGACCATTCAGCGTTCCAGTCTCATTTTTACATCTTTAGAGGTTGTGTATCAAAAAATGCTTTGTTATTATACACCTAGAATCTAAGGAAATGTAAGTCAAACTTCAAGTGTTTTCTTCAAAGTATTAGAGATTTTGTCGGGGTGAGTCTGTCATCCAATGGGTGAGTGGTATTTGGCTTTTATATACACTGTATATGTTAAAGGCAAGCTTCTCACACTTTTGTTTATTTCTTTTACATGGATTATTTTTAACATAATATTTTTAAAAATTCTCGTTAATTGATGACGCCGAACAAGAAACTTAAGTTCTCTTTTTATAATATCAATCGATGTCTTCATTTACTAAAATAACGATCCAGTTAAATGAAACTACGTGATATAGTATTATTTCTTTCTTTATTATTCTACTTTCTAAAAGTAGTATTTCTAATTTCTAAAAGAAAGTAGAAATAATACTACATCACGTACTTTTATTTAATTGTGAATAATGAATTTCTATAAAATTAACGCCAAATATATTCAATAACGATCGAGATTAAGTGACGCTAACCATTCGTCGGTTAATATCGGGCGACTTGTTAGATGTAGGACGCATCATCACCGTCATATGGGTACTTTATAATTTCATTTGCAGCATATTAGAAGCCTTTTTCCTTATTTCGTTTAATTTATTTTGGAGAAATTAATCTTTAAGAGTTGAAAGGTAGATAATTAAATTTTTCAAATTATCTACCGTATTTTTGCTCTTTTTAATTATTTTTCTTTTGATATGTAACAGATAATTAGATAATTGTTACAATCGCTAAAAGTAATGTATCATATGAGATAATCTTAAAGCGTCGCCGCCAGGTGATTCTGATATAAGGGAACAGTCGTATTTTCAATAGGATTGGAGAATTTGAAACTGAATATATGAATAATTTGAAAGAAGTTAATAACGAGACAATTTCAAAATAATTATAAAAATAATGTAGCATAACAATTAAATAAGTATTAGTATAAATCATATTTTTATATCAATATGTTTACTTCAGACTTCAAACTTGGAAAATGTTAGGTTCTTTAGTTATATTTTTATATACTAGAGACTAAACTGAAAAATTATAATTTTCTATAAAAAAGGCATATACAGACATCAAAATGTTACGTCTATGTAAATCGTTTATCGGTATCTCTACAAATATGCGAATTTCATATGTTAAAAAAATTATTTACATTGCATTAGTGCAATAACAACAAAAATGTACATAGCTACTCGTCTGTAAGAGTTATAAAAACGTATATTGTACCTATGTACACCAAAAGATGCCACTACGTGTATTCTAAATCGTGTAATAAACTTTATCAAATAATACATAAAATTTTTCGATATTGCATACAAGTACATTCGATATAAGCTTGCTTATTTCACTTAATAAAGCAAAGTAAGCTTAGTAAGCTTTTATTTTTGTATGTTTACTATTACGTTGCATAAATTTGGTTGCTGCGTACATTAGTTCCTTGGTAAAAGTTTCTATGCCTGAAATTGTTGAATTAGTCTGTTTGTAAATTAAAAGTATTTGTGAAAAAAATTATTTTGGAGAATATAACGAAAGCAAAAGCATACAAAAATATGTTTATCGAATTTTTTACTGTCGTTCACTTCATAAAATATTCGGAATTATATTTTCAAACACTCGTTTACGTTGCATTAGTTCAACAACAAAAAAGAAATGCCTAGTGCGTAATAATTACACAAATGTCTAATGCACCTATGTACATAAATAACTAAATATACGTACGGTACGTTACATGTTTATGTATTTAAACATATATATCGTTATAACATTGTTAAATTTTTTTAAATAAGCGTGTATATAAACGTATATGTTTATTTAAACATACATAACATGATATGCTAATTATGTTTTAAATCGCGCAATGAGTGTAATAAATTTGGCCAGAGGTGATGTGTGATATGATACGGGAGAAGTCGCCCTTGCAGCCCTAAACATTAATGCTTTTGTCACATTAATTAATCCCTGTTTACTGTTACTATTGAAGATTTTCAAGATAAGATTATTTAATAGAACATATTAAAAGTAATAAAAAACAAAAATATTTATTATTTATTTTTTGTCTATTTCTTTATTCGCATAATAAGCAAGAGGAAATATTTACTGATGGATTCTGTCAGATTTGGAGTAAGACATGCACGTTTAGTTAGACCATTGCAATGTTTCATTGCAACCGACATAGTAAGGCACAGTAAGGCATTAGTTAAGGCATCATAATAACTGAAAACACGGTAAGGCATTTTGACGTTTCAATATAAAGCGACTTTACTTAAAAATGTGTACCCTATTTATTATTATAATAGATGTCGTTACGTATATTAATCTTACAATTGTTTTTTTCTTAAGCTCCGCTCACATGAAATCGCGGGCGCAGCTAGTAATAAATAATTTTAAAAAACTTCATCATACTTTGTTCTACGTTTCAATGTTATTAGTACATAACCTAAGATGCTTCAAAAAACATTATCCTAATATTTTTGCGTAAAACATAATTACGGAGATAATTTTTCTTTGTCTGAGATTATAGAATCCAAAATAGAAATATTATAAATTTAATATTGAGTTTTTTTTATTTGTCTTACTTTTTGCAACCGATCTCTACGAAATACATATGTGGAGCCTGTGTCACGAAAATTACTACTTATATATACGCTTATTTACAAAAAATAGTTTTATTTCGAACTACAATGAATTCTGTTTGTAACTAAGAATAAGAGGATTGAAGAATAGCAAAGTAGAAATAAGTTTGTATAAATATTTAAATAAAAAGGAAAAAACAGTTTTAATCTTGTAAGTATTTTTTTAAATTATTTATTAAACTTAATAATTTTTATGTATAATAGACGGATTATTACTACGGTAATATTAGGAACAATCTGTTCATGTTAACCATACCACTTAATTTTGAACAATTAATAATTTCTTGGACTGTAAGGGATCCTACGGTATTGTAAAATAAGGTGTGAATAAAAAAAACCTGAATAAAAAAAACCACATATACATAATTAGTGTTTCGTGTCTTAGCTTCCCTCTCAAATATTAAAGGTAATTTACTCCGACTTTGCGCATAAAAAGAGCATACCTACCGCACACCCACCGCCGAATGCACCAATGCAGAACTGTATTTACACATTCCTTACATCGAGAGAATTATTTTTTGTTGAAAATTGTTTCTCTAAAACCAAGGCAATGGCAATGGCAATGAGAAAACTAACAAATAAAATGTTTGTATAATTTAGTCGCGCTAGAATTTTTCCATCTTGATAATTTTCATTCAATCTGTACTTACTTCTCAATGTTCACAATTTTTTTTTATTTTTCTGCACGATTATTCGGATCAAAAGAGCAGCAATTTTTAGGCGCTTTTCCTAAAAAATGTTTAAAAATATGTAAAAAATATATATCATATAAATGGTTGAACTGAGCTTCAACAAGCTTTCATTTGACGCCCTATACGACAACTTTGAAAGATTTCTTTTTAAATATCAGATAAAAATTCAACTTTTTTACTTCACGTTTATAAATGGGTAAATTTTAAATGTTTACCTGCAACATTTTCCGAGAAAACTGCATATTACACAAGAACAGGAGAACGGACACCGACGTTGGATTCCGTTTTGGCTATTTTACCACGGAACACTAAAAAATTACAAAACAAGAGCGCAGGAAGACTAACGTTTAGGTGAAGTAAGACTTTGTGAGTGGATCCTTGAAGACATTTATTGTCAGGGTTCAGTTGATTCCACTATTTTGATAGCTGTCAAACTATCTCTTTCTTTTACAAATTGGATTGATTGGACAGGAAGACTAACGTTTAGGTGAAGTACAGGATTGGACAGGAAGACTAACGTTTAGGTGAAGTAAGACTTTATGAGTGGATCCTTGAAGACATTTATTGTCAGGGTTCAGTTGATTCCACTATTTTGATAGCTGTCAAACTATCTGCTTCTTTTACAAATTTTAAGCTTTTGATAATTGTAAATTTGAAAAATGTCCTATTCCCATAAATAAATTGATGATAGCGAATGGTAATCTTCATTTTTTCCGCTTAATTGGAAAAGTCTATGGATAACGCTTATCAATAAAGAACTTGAGAAACTTTGTCTGTTTTACTTGTATGTCCCGTGCTTGTACGCTGGACAGTTATATTCTCTTCCAGCGCTCTGGAGCGAAAGTGGGATAATATTTTGGAAGGAACCAATAAAGTGAGTATGAAGCATAGATAAAGATAAAAATGAGACCATTTTCATAATGTATTTTAACTTCCAAGTCAATATTAAAGAAAATTTGATCTTATTACACTAGATCTGACAAAAATGGCTTTGCATCTAATATTTTACATACGTATAATTTAATTAAGTTATTGTAATTATACTAAATTTCTTTGAAAAATTGTTTAATTTTGTTTACTTAGAATTCCAACAATTTTATAGAAGCGAATGTACCTAATGTTAATTTTTTTTCATTTTATTTTAACCTCCGATAAACTATTGCTAATTTTATTCTTATTAAGCTTAATTAGATATAATTTCTTTATTAAAGTTATATACTAGTTTTACAATGTACAATTTAATTATAAAGTCTACTCTTTTCATATCATTAAAATAAATACAAAATTTCAAGTTACCCGTTAGATATGCTTTTGTATTTTCTTAATTCATGTAAACCTGATTGCAGCGATTACGCTAACAGCACTTCTTTTGAAGTCTTTTATATTGCTCAAAAGAGCAATATAGTAAACAAAGCGAATATTTTACAATTTTACATAAATCCGTTATTTATTTGAAACGAATGCAGTCATCTGATCTCCGTATGGTGCTATTTATGCTGGAGAAAATATTTAAAAAATTCAATAAATTTTTGTATTGTAAAATGTATTAACATTATCCTTATTTATTTCCCTTGAATCTTATAATGGACATGGCCGGATGTAATTTCTTTTAATTCTGATATAAATTGTTTTTGATCAGGAATTTTTTAAAATCATTAAAGCAGTACGTTGATAATCCCTCAGTTTAGTTTAGTGAACCTTTATGCCCCTGGCTGCTACATGAGGGTACGATGTCATTGTTTATTTTACCTGCCTAGAGTGCACACAAATATTCTATAACATTCACATGTCTTTCGTACACTCAAATTGTCCAAAGAAGTATAGCGTTAGTCTAGATATTTTTTCTTCTCTATTGACTGCTTCAGAAATGGGGTCATGGAGTTCACGACTGATTGATAGAAGATATTTATGCTTTAAATTACTGTGTATTTGTATTTAAAATATATTGAATTTCTCTCTGAGTGTATTTTCTTATTACTTATTGTTTTATAACCTTGCCCGGGGCTTTGGAAAGATCTATAAGTTGGGGCATAAGGTTGTCAAGAAATTAATCAATTTTAATACCTCTTCTATTCGTAGAGGTATTAAAATTAAGTTATAACAGGTTCACTTGCTTGAAATATACTTCAGCAATGTATTTTAATAGTTTAATCGATTAGTAACCATCATGTTCTACTTTTATTTATTATGTATCATAAAATTCCTTATAAAGGAAGTCCATATCTATTTAGTCACCTTTTGCAGAAGGACATGAAAATTGTTATGCTTTTTTTATTTCTTTCATTGTTTCGTGTAATTAAAAGGAAAAGTTTACAGTTATAAAAGCAAAACTTCTATTTTTCCCTTAGAATGCCAACAATTTATTTCCATAAAGAAGTGAGATGAGTGACATTTCTGAGAGTTCTCCATTTTCTTCTTCCGAGACACCAAAACCTAAAACAGGCTGATGACAGGCTCATATAGTTTCCTCCAATACGTTCTTTTTTACCAGACTTCATCAACAGTTAATAGCCATGATTAGTTAAGGGAACTTCTTCTTTTTCTGCTTCCCCTTATTTTTGAGAATGTACATAAATCAGTGTGCTCCACCCACCTGATATTTTAAAATTAAAAGTTTTTCCAAATCACTTTGGCTGTAGTTCGAAATTAATTTTCATAAATTATTTCTTGAACGGTAGATTTTTTCAAACTTTCTCCTGCAATGATTTATATTAAACAAGAATGAACTAATGATTTCTACTATTTCCTTGTAAAGTTTTAAAATAATTTGTTTTCACTTCATACCAAAGTGATATTTTCAAAAAAGCAAAGAAAAACATTCTTTAAAATGTTAGCTTTTCACAATATCTCTAAAACTTTTTATAATTGTATATAATTTTTTGGTCTAATAAAAGTAAATATATTAAATATTACTCCTTTATTTTTAACAGTTTGTGAGAAGGAAGCTTGCTTTCTATTCTAAGTATCTTAACGGCTTAAAATATAAATCTTCATAATCTAGAATTCGAAGTGGCTAAAAATAAAAATTGATTGCAAGCAGTTTACAGAGTATAAGAAAATTCTCGTGGCTTATTATGTTAACACGCTCTTAAAAGGTACACAGAATGTGAAACAATGAGTTTAATACCTTTTAATTTGTAATGCATAAAATTATAGATACATACATTTTTATTTGTCATAAAAAAGCCAAAAAATTAAGTGCGCGTGTGTATGTGTGCGAGTGTAAACGCGCGCGGATGCGTTTGGGTGCGTGTGCGCTTGTGCGCGTGCCCGTGCGCGTATGCGTTCGCGCACGCATGCGAATGCGCGTGAGCAGGCTTGTGCGCGTTGGTTCGTATGTGTATGCGCGTACACACGCGCGTGCGTCTCTGTATGTGTGTCTGCACGTGTGTGTACGTGTTTTATATATATATATAAATATATATACACATATATATATATATATATATATATATATATATATATATATATATATATGGAAAGTAACACGAACATATCAATAATTTTATCCCTTTTTCAGCATACGCTAGTTCAAAGTCATCACGAGGGTTAAGAGTCTTGCAATATACACACAGCGAGTGTCCCGCGGCGGAATCAATGGGATACAAGATACGACGAGCTTTACACTCATTCCGTTTTATATCATGAGCGACAGTAGTATTTATTTCGCAGAAAGAGAAATAGGTTATAGCCCTAATTCGATATTTTTTTAAAGCTTTCTATTTCCAATAAAGAAAAATTTAAATGTGTTATGATTGAAAAAATGTTGAAAATAAAAAATATTTCGTAATTATAAAATTTATAACTTCTCCGTGATAAATGTACAAATGAAAAAAAATGTTATACATCATTTTTGTCTTATATTTTTAACAAGAACCAAAAAAATCTTGCCATACCAATTAATTAACAAACTTTTTTTATTACGCAGCTTTCATAGTGTGAGCTTTACTCATCGTAACTAATAGGTTTATTCAAATTTATATTGGCCTACGATGCAGGTTTATTCAATGAAATTCTACAATCACTTCAAAAAATTTCGTTAAAGACCTTTATTCATACATCCTGACCTCTGGTAGCACGCTGATATGCTTATGTTTTTATAGATATTGCAAAGAAATTGTTACGGATACAGACAATTTTGTTTGCAGCTATAAGAAGGACAAACAATTCAATCATATATTTCGGCAAGTCAACATATTGGCCTTCCGCAACAAATTAATGCCACGTCTATAAACATTAGGCCGACAAATCAAACATCCATTAACGGTCCGGTTGCGGAGTAACCGTGTTACTGACATACGCTAGCCGCCCAAGATATTTGTCTAAACATATGTATACCAAAAATGTATAGATATGTCATTTCTTCGCTCGTGAACTTGAGACTTTCGTGCTCAACCGCCGGAGTGGAGAAGCTTAGCTCAGTCATGCAAAAAGAAGCTAAGAAAAATCGATTTAGAAGCTGAAATCATTTAAATTTAATGCGAGTCGTTATGAATATAAACCGCCTAGCATCTGCCCCGCTGTTTTCGCTTATGTACTTAGCGTTAAGAAGCCATCGAAAAATTACATGTCTGTATATATTTGTCGCTTGTTATATTGTATAGAATTTTTTTTCATTATTTTATAGAATACATTATTTATAATATAAGCGAGCGAAGCTGTGGACAATAGCTGGTATTTAAAAATATCTGTGCAGTACATCGAAAATGAGTTCGAGGGGCTTTAATATGATAGAAAAGAAAAACGTTTTTGAAACTTCGTCTGTCATTTGCAGAGCATATTTTGACAGAGTTTTTAACATCGTCATTTAACAGTAACTGTACCTCGTGGTTTTAACCACGTAAAATTATCTTTATTATGGATATAATTACTTATAAATCAAAAATAGACCTTCAAGCAATGACCTTTTTACTCATTCATCTTTACATAGCTAAGAAATGCGGTTTAACTACGGGACCGTACATTTTCCCATTCCCATGTTCATTTTCATAACTTATGATTACAGGAAATGCTTTTATGATTCCACAACACAAGAGGAATAGAACTAAACCATTTATAACCCACGCGTGTTCGTTTCTTTCTCGGTCACAATAATTTTTCTCAGAAATCCTTGGTCATAAAAAATTTAAATTTGGTAGGAGTTTTTATTGACTTGTATATTTTGCAATGATAAGAAAATATAAAACTACCTTAGAATTTTGGCTACAACAAGTAAGTAAAAAAATAGTCATTTGTTTTATTTTTCGAAATGTTATATTCTCCCTAACGTCCCCAAACTTACCACAGTTAAAAATATGAAAAGGTATAATTACTAAAAATTAATTTGAAATTTACCGGGAAACTAACAAGATTTGCAGATCTGAGAGATTTCAGAAGATTCTTTATCATGCGTTCACATATGTACATCGTGAAAAATAGTATTAATTATTGTAATAATTTCCTAGAGATGTATCCTTAAATGTTTTTTGAGTGAATTCTACTTTCACCAAGTTTGTTTTGTATAACCTTCGAAGTAAAAGCTATTCCCACTAATTTTAAAACAATATACCTTTTATATATTTAATTTGAAGGTATAAAAAACTATAAATTGTTGATATATTTCAAAGTAGAGTTAATGACCATAAATATGTTTTATTTCTCAAGGTACATGTTTCCATTGATTCAATATGTCATATATAAACTTAGCTCGTGAATGAGCAATTAAGTTCTAGGTTATTAAGTAAATTATACAACGTTGAGTGAAATGACGATTGAATTTACTTAACTCTATATAAAATTATGTATTGTAAAAATGAGCTGGAATTGTTTTTTTCCTAAATGGAATGATACTAATATGTTAACTTGAATGCCATTCCTGAATATGAATAATTTGATGGGAGAAAATTAGTTTTGAATAATAAGGAATCCGCCCTCATTAGATAAGAGTCATGGAAGTAAAATAAATTTTCCAAGGAAATTGAAGTATAAGTACTTTAATAGATAATAGGTCAGTTTTATGTAGAGATCATTTTCTGATTGCCTTTCCAATTTAGTCTATTTGAAGCGATGTTTTTATTTTAATTATAGACCGTTATCGCTTTTAATATCTGATATATTTTTGCTATTAAACAAATTAAAAAATTGCTTAACTACTACTATTTCATATCTTTGGCTTCGTTTCCCCTGTGAGAACACATTTGTATATTGTGATAAATCGTTATTGCTTCTAAATTCATGTTTGTAATATGTCATTCCAAGACAAAATCGTGATTAAAACGGTATCAGAAAGCATATACGCTAAAGTTTAAAATAGTACATAGTCCAAAAAGGAGAGAAAATATTTAAATAGAAATTCCCTAGAAATATGGTTTTTCTAGGGTATATTCTGCGAATGAGAATCTTAATTTGTCTTGACGATTTATTTATTATGACAAGAAATTATTTATTTATCTACTTTAATGTATCTTATTGATATATATATATATATATATATATATATATATATATATATATATATATATGTATATATATATATATATATTTATTGCCACTAGAGCAATATTTTACAGCCAACCATAGGAAAAATCGACTTTATACCTTCACTGGGAACTTCAACTGTTTGAAAGCGAGTGGTACATCGATCGGAATCATTGGGTTATCCGGAATACGTGCTTCGGTAATACCCACCGATCCGCCAACCCTCTTGACTGCCGAAATCGCCGTCCAAGACAGGTGTGCCCTAACTGCAAGTGGTTGAATATGTGGAAAAAAGCAGGCAGGGATGGAACATATTTAAAAGCTATACTCGGAGAATTATTTCAGTTTACACCACAAATAGCTATTTTTTGAGATACTTGATCTTATAAAAATAATCCTAAGTTTAGAATAATAATTTCTTATCTATCTTTCCATTAAACTTGCCTAAAAATAGTTGTGCATATATCAACTTACTATGTTTTGGTATGTACGCGTTTTTTCCAGATTTTACGATTCAATCAATAAAATCGAATCGAACCGACTCTACAGATTGACAATATTTTCTCTTTTGATTAAGGTTTTGGTAGATTTTCTTTTCTTCTAAAAATGAAAGCAGTCATATATTATATTTATATAAATATTATAAGCACGAAAATAACCTTTGCCTAGCTTATATACTACATTTATCAATGTGATTTTTTTCTACACTTAAACTGTGTCATAAAAACTTGTGTACCTGTGTATTTATTATTTTTGTGTATTTGACATATATATATATATATATATATATATATATATATATATATATATATATATATATATGTATGTGTATATCAAACCTATGGATAAATCCTTAACCGTTTTTAATGTTAAGATTCTATATTTTCATGAAAACATTATCATTTTCACTATTTTTCACTCGAGGTAATTACACATCATATTTTAGTATATTAATTTCTTTTAAACTTAAATCCATATCTACTTCCAATTACATTTAAATATTTAATTTACCACATACCTACCGATATTTGTAATCGACGCAATATACTTGTAGGCACTTTGAGAATCTAAGTTAGTTTAAAAACTCATAAACTATAGTAAAGGAAAAATATTTCTTGAAAGACTTTTCCCGTAATAAAAACTTTGAACACATCCTTCTCCTGCTGTCGAGGCACTCGCGAATAATAACAAGTTTCCTTATAACTTTTATGGTTAAAGTTTATAAAACCAGCAATTATACCTACTCGCCGGCTGTAGCCTTAATTTAAACTATGTGTAAACGTTAAATTTATCAGCACGAAAAAACTATTGATTTGAAAATAGTTAATTAAAAATTAACATTTATTTTTTATGTATTTTCATATCGTATTAATATACGATATGAAAACATCATTCATTACATGAATTTTAAAAATATATTAACCAAACCACACGTAAAAATTTTCCATCTTAAAACTTTTCTTATTTTCCATTCGTGCTCCTGAAAATTACGTGACTTACGTGATATTGTTCCAACTAACTTTTCTGATTCTGATATGAACTATTCTTATGTGTATTATGATTCCTAATATTATCAAACTCTTCCAAAAATACGTAAATTTTATTCAAATATGTACAATGAAGTCTTATTTTACGTCCTTTTTTCAGTTATATTTACACTAATCCACCCTACGAGAATATAGATTAGTTTTGAACATATTTAAAGTGACAAATATTTCTAGAAAATGCAGAGTTTGTAGAAATACTATAAACGGTTATTCCAAAGTCTTTAATCTATGAAAAATTCATGACATTTTAAAACCCATAAAATATGGATTAAATAATATATTTCCGCATCGAAAAATTATATTAATATTTATACAGTGTAACAGACGCAATTTGTTCCCGTAAATGTTAAAACTTTTATATACCTAAGTATGTACCTAACCCTCGTTGTGCAAGTTCTTCTCGTATTTAATAAGACTTTCATATATTGAATATATTTAGCGTTAATTTTGTAGAAATTCATTATTCACAATTAAATGAAACGACGTGATGTAGAATTATTTTTACTTTCTTTAAGTTCTTTACCACGACCTAGGGTTCGTTGTATTACATCTTCATGTGGGCTTTTAGCAAAGATGTTAATAGCCCATTGCCATCTTTGCTAATAGCCCACCTGAAGATGTTGTAATACAACGAAACCTAGGTCGTGGTAAAGAACTTAAAAAAAGTAGAAATAATACTACATCACGTAGTTTCATTTAATTGTGAATAATGAATTTCTACAAAATTAACGCCAAATATATTCAATATTTCTATACAACTAAAGCCTCCGTGGTTTAAAACTGGCAGTCCATCATTTTAAAAGCTACAGTTAAGTAATAAACTTGACTTTTATGTAAAGTCCAAACAGAAAACAAAGTTGTTTTTATGAACACATTGTCAGACGACCGGGGACAGCGAGCTTATCTGCTCTAACGTCAAGACTGTTCTATTTTATAGCCGAAGGTAACAAAACAACGACTTAGGTTATCGACCGAACCTAAGATACAGTTTACGTACCTGGGTAAAATTTTTACATCATCATTTTCCTTTATCGCATATCCAGGGAAAAGCGTGGAGTTTTCCTAAGTTAATTTTGAACTTTTTGAATGCTTCCCCGCGTATATGTAGTTTCCAGTTATTCTCCGTTTAAAGTTAGTAGTGGCAAATGTTTAACATGAACGTGAATATTTTACGTAACGATTCATATTGTAGTTACATTCATAGTTCAAATGTTAAGATTACTATGCAGCTGTTAGTTTATTTATTGTATTGTCGTCTTTTTCGAGTATTTTTGGAGGTTTTAGTTAACCATTATGTGATTGGGCATGTAGTTATAACAATTTTTGTTTTATTACATTCTATTAATTGTTTTTACATAAACTGAAGTTATATTTAAACACCGATCGACAAACAAAATATTAATTATGCAGCGGTACTGTGTGTCAACGTAACAGTAACAAAGTGCGACACCCTGAAAAATTCAATGCTGCAAGTATTTAATTTTTCAGGGTATCGCCCAAAAAACGGAGCTTATAAAAGATCACTCACGTCACCTTTCATCTTTTTCTCTATCACGTCCTTTTCCTCAGAACAAGTTTGACGTAGAAATTTTAAATTCAGTTTTATGGAAATTTGTATCGAAATTAAAAAAATATTTGAATGGAAATTGTATAGAAGCTAAATGAAGTATTAAATTGATTATGTGAAATATGTAATGCCGTTTTTGGACGGGTTTAAATCATTTCCATAGCAAGTCGTTTCTTGCCATTCAGCCAGCTTCGTGTCTTGTCGTCTCTTTCCGACTCAATCCGGCCATCTTCCCGTCTTGTCGGAACTTCCTATTTAACGCTTTCCTCTCTACTACACTACATACACTCTACGTGTGTGTTAGTGTATCGGCATCGTTTCTCATTTAATAACGCTTAGAACTTACTCGTTTATATCGGTGTATTGTATTAAACTGTCTTAAGAGATTAAAAGCGTTTATTAATTTAAAATATGAGTTACAGTGATAGAAGAAGTGGGAAAAAACGATGTTTCTCATCTGCCGGGCGTTCAATGACGGCTCATATTTGTTTAATTCCATGTGCAATATCCCCATATTCATTATCAATAAGCCCGCATTACAAGTAAATTATTAATATATGAATTCCAAATATATTTTTTTCCAGAATTTTATGTGAAACATTTGTCAATATATTGCTGAAAAGGTCCTCAAGAATCTGCAGATTTTCGAAACTAATAAGGTTAAATTATAAAAAACCTGTCAAATACGACTAGAACTCGCACAAAAAGTAAGATTTTCTAAACATTTTATTTTACTTCCATTAAACTATATATTCGTACATATTTTTCTAATCGTTAGACGTTCTAATCATCAGTTTTTTAACATTAATTTTTCACGACACAAATATATTATGGTATATTTCTAAAAAAATGGACACATACAAACATTGCTGTAGTTTTGATAAAATTTATTCATAACCTCTGAAAATTATATTTTTGTCATAATTTTATGTTAAATAATTTGGGAAATTAAGGAGGAGAATATTTTTCTGTATATTTTTTAATACTGCTTAAGATGTAATATCTAGATTAGTGCCTCTGAAAACATAGTATCTAAAATTGTGAAAAAAAATATTTTAAGAGCCTTGTGATTAACTTTTTTAAACAAGTATTGTTTAAAACACACTATTCCATTAAATTATTTTTTTTCGAATGGTTAAGTGTTACCTATTAAGATATACTTATTTTAATATGTTTTATTACCAAACCAAATCTTTAGTTTCTACATCAAGCGGTTTCTGATAAAAACGGCTATTACCGACAGAAAGACGGACACCTGTGTTATCTTATAAGAGACTTTTTTTCCATTTGAGTTACGGACCCCTGAAAACAGCGTTACTAAAAGTTTACCGAGAAACTATATCATTGGTTCAAAATCTCACATTTACCGGAAAATTCATAATATTTTCACGTCTTTGGAAGGTATAGCATATGTTAATGTTGAAATTTGCAAATGTCTGAATAAAAATAATGTGTACTTACCTAAAATACTTATATGTGTTGAAGCGTCTACAAAACCATCGTAATGCGAATTCTACTTGAAATTTGCAGGTTTTTATAAGTTTTTAAATGTCGATTAAAGAAAATATATTTATCTCCTGCATTATTTGTTAATTTATGTGTCTAATGGCAGTTCATTTCACCACTTCTAACGTAATTTAATTTTTTTTAACATTGTACAGAAATATTCCTCATACATATTTAGGTTAAGTACTAGAACAATTCAGAATAGTGGGGAGATAACAGACACGTGAATGAACCAAAGCAACGAAATATTCTTAACGTACATGATACTTAGATTCAATTAATACACTTCATATTTTATAATTAAGTACGATTTGATGCACAAATAATAAATATCGATATATTTAGTTTTTAAAAACCGACCAAGTGAGAGTCAGATTCGCAAACCGAATGTTCCGTGTCACGATTCATGCGAAATTACTTTATCGTAAGTCAATTCTTATTTGAACTTCCTAGCACAAATATTTTAATAATGCCTGGTTTAATTAAAATGGGGAAACACACATATTACGTGAATGTCTCAAAAACCTACATCTAGAGTCTCATCAGGTTAGATTAGATTAAGCTAGGCTTGGCTTGGTGTAGATATCTTAAACCTTCTTCTTTTGAATGTAGTTAATATTTTTTGTATATTATAATTTTACTAGTTTCAGATTCGGTAATTTCGAAAATTGTGGAAATGAGAGGTTTTTTTTAATATACCACTCAAGGCATATAACCTAAAATCATGAAAAATATATATTTAAAATCGTTATTACTAACCCTTTCAAACTACATCCCACACTATAAATTTAATTTTAAAGTGTTTCTTTCAAGTATTTCGTTTTCACCCCCTCGTTCTCCTCAAATTGCCAGATAAATATTTCGGACTGGTAAGTATTGAAATATGTTCGGGTTTATATTATTAAATACTATGCTATATGCTGTTTCTGATGGCTAATTCAAATAGACTCCTGAGTGGTCTAATAAAGTTTCCTTTTTTTCTTTTCAATGAATGAAAATGAGATTTTATTCAAGGTATCCGCAAATCAGACTGAACGCTCTTTTGGTACTCAGGACTTGATTTTTAATACTTTGTACCAATTATTTTTAATCACCAATCCTGATTTTCTGTAAATTATATGTGACAGAACTATATAAAAGCTGATGTGCAGACGACTATATGTGGAGCTGCCCGAGACAAGGAAGTGAGCCTAGCGAAACTGGGTCAACCTAATTATACGACACAGTGCTGCCTGCACGCGTCAACTTAGTAGCTAATGATCAGAACATTGTGACGCACGTATCTCAACTCACGTACATACATGTGTCGTTATTTTTCTTTCTGATGTTAGTTGATGCAGTCTGTATACACTCATTGTTTCCATTGGTTTTCTCTAGAAATTGATTTTATTCACACATATAAAAAGAACGTCTATTTGTTTATCTATCTGTGGTTTATAATCGTTTGATTTATAATTGGATTCTTTCAAAAACCACAATACTTCTTGAAACATCTTTTCTACATGCCTGTAAAATTTTTTGCCAATTTATACAGTGTTCTAGCCAGTTTGTAACACGAAATGGGACAATTAAAATAATTTTAAGGAAAGGTATTTAGACGTATTATAATCAAGAAATAAAATTCCTACTTAAAGTAATGAGAGTGGTTGGTCTATTTATTTGTGTCTGCCTTGCTTTTCCGTTTAAATGATCTACTAAATTTTACTAGATTAGGATATAGATAAAGATATAGACAAGATAGATAGATAACTATATTGATGGAAAGATAGTTTATATATAATTAAGCGATCATTTGCAGGAACAGGGCGGTAATCATAAACGCTAAAAGAATTATACTGTTGCGCGAAACAGCGCGGGTTGCTACTAATTTAATTTGTAAAACTATTGAAACATAATCCATTTAACTTGCTTCATTCATGGATCAATTATGGTATTGCATTTTAGTCCAGGCTGTCGCACAAATTGTATGTCGTACCGCACCAAATGTTAAAAGTCGGATGTGGCAAATTATGCTCAAAATGAACATTACCTCCTAATAACTAGCGTGATTGAAATAAATGCCTGTTTCGGTCAAAAAAAAGTTTAGTGAGTCTTTGTCCAATTTAGCAATAAAATATTTGTATTGATAGTAAATAATCAGAGGAGTTTTAATCATAGATGTTTCAAATATTACCGTCTGAGTACTTTTATGTTTGGGATGTCTTATGTCAATATTATGACTACCGACAATGCAAATATTAAAAAATCGTCAGTTAAAATGTATTAAAAAGTGCGAGTCGGACTCGCGCACGAAGGGTTCCGTAGAACCAAACAATATTAAACTTTTTCATAGGTAATAAGGTACATTTTGAATTTTGTTGATTTAGGTCGAAAGTTGGAGGCTGTAATTTTAAAAGACATGCCTTGTCATCCCCTTTTGGTTTAAATATATGTAATAATAACATTAATAGTAAATTTAATAATAATTTATTGCCTTTTATTTTAAATAAAAGGTACATGAAGTAAGACTTTCTTAAATCAATTATTTTATTAATGTATACTCTCGTGCTATTTAACTATATGTGCACTCATATAGGTTGATGATTTCTGAATAAAGAGTAATATATTCCAGTTTTACAAGTAAAATTTCCAGAAACATTAACAAGGTGTTTTCGTTGTGTTGTCAAGTTTCTTCTCGTGCGGTAACACAAGATTGCAGTAAAGATATGTATCGGGCATTCAGCATAAAAGTAACTACACAACATATCTTATTCAAACCAATTTACTTCCAAATTTTAATTTACGTTCTACTACTTCAATTTTACTAAATTCTACTAACTTCTTCAGAATTACGTTAATTGAAAAGTTGGAGAAGGAAACAAACTTTCTAAGCGCCTACATCACTAACTAATAAGTTAAATAAACAAATTATTTTGGAACCCCTATATCATTTTTAAAATATGTCTGACAATACGCGCGCCTATGTCTAATGGAGTTTTTTCATCCTTCAGGTACATTTATGGAGGGTCACCACTAATATTATATTTTTCATAATACCATTAGTTTATTACATAGCGTTTCATAAAAGAAACTGTTTCGAGTTAACTGTTCACTTAAAATATTGGTTGCCAATTTCAAGTAAATTATATTGGTCGTCGCGTCTTTAATCAGATACGCTGTGCTAGCATCTTCAATTTCTTATCGTTAAAATAATACCCACCTTCTGTGAAATACTCTTCCTAATATACTAATTTTCGTAAAAAGCCTATTTAAGTCAAAACGTTACCTTTCATTTCAGTTTCATATATCCAGAATACGAAACCATATATTTGATAGCGAAGCGCAAATTAAATGGATAGCCGTTCGAGTCACATATCACATGTATATAAACAAACTGATTAAATTTCTTATCTACTCATGGTCTAGAACGACCTGAAATGCTCGGAAAATATACACAATTTCTTATTTTTAAAACACCACGAGGGATATTAATTTTCACAACGACACAAATGTTTTCAAATGTCGTTGTGAAAATTAATATCCCTCGTAATTGTTGCTTCTATCTCTTTTTAATTTCTCTCGCTTCCTTTATTTATCCAAAGCACGTGAATATTTCCAAACGTAGATTTAAATGTCTGTAAATTTTCTTGTTGCTTCTAAATTGCTCTTATTTTTAATTTTGTTTTCGCTTAGCTTTATAAAATGTTTGGAGTCTTTCACATAATAAATCTAAAAAAATGATTAGTAATTAGTAGAAATAAATTGCTTAAAGAAGCAATAAGAACAAAAATAACAAATAGGCCGATCAAAGGTCATAAAAATTTCATATATTTTATGCACAAGAGCAATAAATTGACTTATTTATTATAAATAAAAGATTATTAATAAATAAAATATATTTGTAAAGAAACCCACAGACCAAAGCTTAGCGAGTCGATTGGAAAGTTAACATGCTTTCCTATAAATTCATCCACAGCTCAAATAAGAAAAGAACAAATTATCGTCCAAATAAACTCACTTATTTATCTACTTTAATGTATCTAATTTGATACATATAGCGGGCTTATTGCTACAAGAGCAATCTCTTACAGCCAACCGTAACACCGGTCCAACCCCATTCGACAAACGGCCGGGAATTGAACCATAGTCGTCAAAGGTCATATGCTTCGTGATTAACTCAATACATCGTGGCGACGACCTTATCATCGAAATCATAACCATAAATTATAGATCATTGTAAAAACTATTTGTTAATGATCAGTTGCTACATTTTTCAATTATTAAAAAATAGTAGCAAAATATTCTTAGGTCTAGTGATTGATTATTATTTTACATAGATGATGAATTTGAAATGAGATTTTCCACAAAATATACTCCCTCAAATTTCTTTGGAAACTTTCTCAGCTGCAAATTGAAGTACATATATATCACACTTCACTTTCACTTACCTTGATTAAGGGAAATTCAAAATATATTGGAAATTCAAAAAATGGAAATTTGCCCTATAAATTAAACGATGTCAACACGTTGAACGTTGCTTAATAAAATGTATTCGGTTGGTTTCAAGGAAAAAAAAAGAGTTTCCCTCTTATTAAAGCTTTATGCTACCCTATACATGTAATTAAAATAACGTAATGGATAAAATTATTGTTTTACTATTAGTTTTTCCATTTTCCTATATTAACATCTCTATCTCTTCGCGCCATTTGTATACATTCAAACAAACTTTATGTGGCCTCCTGTTACAGATATTGATTTATTGTCTATGACGCGGAATTATAAACAAATTTAGATCCCTATATCTAAAATGCTCAATCAATATATATATATATATATATATATATATATATATATATATATATATATATATATATATATATATATATATATATATGTATTAAGAAATCCTCTCAATATATTATATATCTAATTCCATTTGTGCTCTCCCCAATACCTCCCCTAATTTCATCTTATTCTTGAATATATTTGGCGTTAATTTTGAAGAAATTCATTATTGACAATTAAATGAAACTACGTGATGTAGTATTATTTCTACTCTATTTAAATTCTTTACCACGACCTAGGTTTCGTTGTATTACCTTTAGACAAATCAGCGGCAAAATTAGAATAAAATAAATATATAAATTAAATACCGAACCGATAATTTCTATAATTGTTATAACTTTTAAGTTATCTCCAAAAACATAAGTAAAGTTTAATAAATTTTCATTCTAGTGAGACCTGTTTAATTTTCTTATTTCTTTTAATTAAAAACATTCGTCTACATTCGCACCGCTACTCGAAATCGCAATGTACGTTTTACTGTTGACACCCGTCCCTGAAAATTATAAACGTGTCTTAAATTTGTTCAAAAAATGTCATAAATACAACATTATAAATCGTTTTGATAAAAACTTTAAAGTGGCTGCGGACATTAGCGGGCTTATCCAAACGCAGGCCCATCATCTAAAATGTATTAACTGTCTCAGACTTTGGTGTAACTAAAATGGACAAGCACAACGTATGTTTCGCTGCTTAAATTTTTATGTTGGATAGCATAAAGCTTATGAAGAAGTTATAAATTGCGTCCAGACATCGATTTTGCACAAAAAAAATTATCAACTGTTACGAGCGATAATGGTTAGTGTTAAAGACCAGTACTGAGAAGATGTTTTAAAGTGAAAGAAAACTGAGAGCATATCTAATATTTAACAGTTTGAACATAGAATAAAACATTTAAAGAATGTGTATTAAAATAATCTCACGTGACCAGTAATGATTGTAGGAAACTATAAATAAAGTTAAGAGAATAAATTTATCATTTTTTAAATCAGATAAACTCTAGAGAATTTTTTCTTATGTTCGTGTCTCTGTTTACCTGTTTATCTGTACGCGCCGAAATTAACCGGTTTTTAGGAACAGAATAAGTAGATTATGTTTTAGAGTCAAAAATTTCGAAGACAGTACCTCTTCATCTCTTTAAACATCATCAACACTAACGTATCTATTTAATCAAATTTATTACTTAAGTTGTCAAAATAAAATGTTTTTAGCCAAAAAACAGAAGTAGTTCAAATATAATTCAACCGTAACAATCTTAAACTACACTTCTAGTTTAACTGCGAAATAAATTAATAATAAACCAATTTCACTTACTGACCGTCATAATTTATGAAAAAAATTATTATTGAAACTCCACTAATTTCTTTCATATCTTAAAACACTTGCTCGAGATGGACAAGTGTTTTAAGAAATATTTGGTCCTACGAAAATTTGGTATAATAGTTACTGTCACGGTCTTGAATATGTAAATGTGTAAATGTCTTTCAATATTGGTATTAAAAAAAACTAAAAATATTACAAATTTTCTTGTAAAGATTATTATTTCATATTTATTACCTCTCCACTAACCGGAACTATAAAACACAATAAAAAACATTATTGAGGCAGAATTTAAATTATTTACGATATATAATTTAAATCGTAAGCTTGCATTTTATGTCCTTTTATGTTAAGATATACTTGCACTTTATTTCCTTTAGCAGGAAAACCCAGCTACGACAATATAAAAATTTCGAAAGCAAATTCGGACAAAATTTCGTCAAATATCCTAATTTTATAATTTTATGCATTGTGTATATAGGTATTTTTGAATATGTTTGGAAAACTATTTCTTTAAACCTTTCGTAACGAAATAAATTATTTCATTTTTATTTTTAGAGTTATTTGGAATTATCATACAAGAAAAATAATTTTTAAGCAGCCTTACAAAGTCCTTTCATTTCTATAGAAGGAAACTGGCGGAAAAAAGCGATTCATTTTCTCGATTTTCTGAAGATCTATTATTAGACTGCTAATGAATACAAGTAATCCATGGAGGTAAAGCAAACTTTTAATTCGAACATTACCTAAGAGTCCAAAACCATATTATAAGCGATGTTGCGTGACTAGTTTTTAAAACATTTTTTTTTAATAAATGCCACATTTATTTTTATAATATAATATGTATTTTTGCAATCTTCACATCAAGATTTAGATTTAACATAGATCTCGATCGCCTTCTTTAATTTATATTTTGTCCTGTTGCGTAAAATGGCGATTCCAAGCCGCCATATTCCATTGATCGTGATTACATCTACCTAAATAATAATAATAATATATACGAAAGACTAACACAATTCTAGCGATACTCCTTTGTTTAAATCGAATGATTCGGTCCGACTCTAGAGATATACACATTGACATGCCCATATATAATATACATAGGCTGATAAGCAAAGCAGTGTATAGGAGATGTAAAGGAGAGGAATACATTAAATTATAACTAACATCTCAACGTCGGCGTATAATTTGCAATATCACGAACAAGTTTGTGCGGAATTACGACGAGAACGAGTGGAACTCGTACTTCGAGGGTTCCGTGTACTTTTAGGCATAGATATTATAAACATTTAATGGTATATAATATTCCTATTAAACTATCTACAAAGTTTTAAATTTTTAGAACGAAAATATGTTGCCTACTATACCTTTTATAGGCCTATATTTAAAAAAAAATATTTTTGAATTAAAACTTCTTTACGCACGCTTGACTTGGGGAGTAAGTTGGTGAATGCGTGACGCGAGCGTTACGAAAAGTGTGATCGGGCGAGGCGAACGGAAGTTGAGAGGGAGATATAAGTTTGTGAAGACAGAAAGAGGGAGTTACGTTTTGTATATTACTCTAGGGACAAGGGAGAGAGGTGCGAGCACACATTTTCTTTCTCTCTTTCTCTCATAGCCAGTTATGTTTCGTACATCTAAGGCACAGTGTAAGCCTATTGTCTGTATCACACTGTAGGAGCAAGAGAGAGCAGTGCGCGCGCACATTTTCTTTCTCTCTTCCTCTTATAGCCAGTGCATGAAATATAAATGTATGCGAGTTTGCTAGCGTTACGCGAACGGTGATTTTTTATTATTTTGTAATTTCATTTCGTTCTTGCACAATTTTATAAATTATTATTTTGTTCAATACATTAAATATTCTACGTCTAAAGTGAATAAAATTGTAAATTCACTTTAAAGTTCATATTTTGTGAATTTGAAGTTTTACTTCAGTCGTGTGGTCTAAAGCATACTCGTTTTTTTTTCGTCTACAACTCTAATCAATATTTTCCTCACCTTCAACACCATTACTCATTCCCAACATTCTTATTTTTATGTTCACAATCATATGTTCTTCAACATTCTCGTCGAATATTTGTATTTTCTATCCTAACCCGTACATTAATATGTCTACGTGTATTGTACCACGCTCTCATTTCATTTATTTCTATATAAGGCTCGAATTTGTGAATAATTTTTGCCGCTGATATAACATCCCTTACTAGTGATCTTGCACAATATTCCATGTATTGATCATGGGCGATCTAGAAAAAAAAATGCCCATAAAAGAATTTTAATATTGGCTAAATAGTTATTTGAAGTGTGTGGTGGAATATTATGAAAATATTAAATAGAAACTTTTTATAAATAACCACAAAATCACAGCCAATATTTGCTGTAAATAACTGAGCAAAGTCGCCTCTAAACTATCGACAAATCAAAGCTAAGTTTTTTCATGACAATGCTTGACCATACAGCAAAACCAATGCTTGAATCAATACTTTTATTTGATTATGATCATCTTTCATACCATCCAATTTCATTATGCACTGGTGTAGATTACATTATATATATTTTATCATGTAAAGAAATTCGCTGCTGGGTTTATTCAGCTGTAAAGTGTACGTGCAATATGGGAAATATTTTCGTATTACATTGGAAACATTTACGGGTAGCATACACAAACTGATATTTATTTATTTTCATGGTTATTTCACGACAATAATTATGTTTTTGAAGTCATAATATTTGCTTCTTAATGTACGAGTTAAAAAAATAGTTTATTTTAATAATGCGCATGAGAGGATGTAACAGGACATCTTTTTTGATAGCGATTGAATAAATGATTTTGCTGAAATTAAACAGACCAAAAGAAATCACGACTGCATTCTATATTTATTGCTATTTTATATTAAAATTATTTACGGTTACCGAATCCCAAAAAGCACTGTAATAGCCGTTTCTGTATTTCTAAGAGTTTAAATATAAATTGTCATATCACTTATTTTAATTAATTCGATATTACCATTCAGTATTCCAGTCTCATTTTTACATCTTTAGAGGTTGTGTATCAAAAAATGCTTTGTTATTATACACCTAGAATCTAAGGAAATGTAAGTCAAACTTCAAGTGTTTTCTTCAAAGTATTAGAGATTTTGTCGGGGTGAGTCAGCCATCCGATGGGTGAGTGGTATTTGGCTTTTATATACACTGTATATGTTAAAGGCAAGCTTCTCACACTTTTGTTTATTTCTTTTACATGGATTATTTTTAACATAATATCTTAATAATTCTCGCTAATTGATGACACCGAACAAGAAACTTAAGTTCTCTTTTTATAATATCAATCGATGTCTTTATTTACTAAAATAACGATCGAGTTAAATGAAACTACGTGATGTAGTATTATTTCTACTTTCTTTATTATTCTACTTTCTAAAAGTAGTATTTCTACTTTCTTTTAGAAAGTAGAAATAATACTACATCACGTAGTTTCATTTAATTGTGAATAATGAATTTCTACTGAATTTCTAATGATTAAGTGACGCTATCCATTCGTCGGTAAATATCGGGTGACTTGTTAGATGTAGGACGCATCATCAGTCATTCATTTGCAGCATATTAGAAGCCTTCTTCCTTATTTTGTTTAATTTATTTTAGAGAAGTTAATGTTTAAGAGTCGAAAGGTAGATAATTAAGTTTTTCAAATTATCTATCGTATTTTTGCTCTTTTTAGTTATTTTTCTTTTGATATGTAACAGATAATTAGATAATTGTTACAATCGCTAAAAGTAATGTATCATATGAGATAATCTTAAAGCGTCGCCGCCAGGTGATTTTGATATAAGCGAACAGTCGTACTTTCAATAGGTCTGGAGAATTTGAAACTGAATATATGAATAATTTGAAAGAATATTTAAAAATAATTATAAAATAAAAATAATATATATTATAAATGAAATAAAAATTATATATATATATACAATAATAAAAATAAACGTAACAATTAAATAAGTATTAGTATAAATCATATTTTGATATCAATATGTTTACTTCAGACTTCAAACTTTGTAAATTTTAAGTTCTTTTAGTTATATTTTTATGTACTAAAGACTAAACTGAAAAATTATAATTTTGTATAAGAAAGGCCTATACAGACATCACAATTTTACGTCTATGTAAATCGTTCATAGGAATCTCTACAAATATGCGAATTTCATGTTAAAAAAAGTATTTACGTTGTATTAATGCAATAACAACAAAAATGTACGTAGCTACTCATCTGTAACAGTTACAAAAACGTATGTTGTATGCCAAAAGATGCCACTACGTGTATTTTAAATCGTGTAATAAACTTTATCAAATAATACATCAAATTTTTTAATATTGCATACAAATGCAGTCAATATAAGCTTATTTATTTCACTAAGTAAAGTAAAGTAAGCTTACTTTGCTTTATTTTTGTCAGTTTACTATTACGTTGCATAAATTTGGTTGCTGCGTACATTACTTCCTTGGCAAAAGTTTCTATGCATGAAATTGTTGAATTAGTCTGTTTGTAAATTAAAAGTATTTGTGAAAAAAATGATTTTGGAGAATATAACGAAAGCAAAAGCATACAAAAATATGCTTTTCGAATTTTTTACTGCCATTCACTTCATAAAATATTCGGAATTATATTTTCAAACACTCATTTACATTGCATTAGTCCAACAACAACAAAGAAATGCCTAGTGCATAATAATTACACAAATGTTTAATGCACCTATGTACATAAATAACTAAATATACGTACGGTACGTTACATGTTTATGTATTTAAACATATTTATCGTTATAACATTGTTAATTTTTTTTAAATGGGCGTGTATATAAACGTATATGTTTATTTAAACATACATAACATGATATGCTAATTATGTTTTAAATCGCGCAATGAGTGAAATCAATCTGGCCAGAGGTGATGTGTGATATGATACGGGAGGAATCGCCCTTGCAGCCCTAAACATAATGCTTTTGTCACATTAATTAATTCCTGTTTACTGTTACTATTGAAGATTTTCAAGAAAATATTATTTAATAGAACATATTAAAAGTAAGAAAAAACAAAAATATTTATTATTTATTTTTTGTCTATTTCTTTATTCGCATAATAAGCAAGAGGAAATATTTACTGATTGATTCTGTCGGATTTGAAGTAAGATATGCACGTTTAGTTAGACCATTGCAATGTTTCATTGCAACTGACATAGTAAGTCATTAGTTAAGGCATCATAATAACTGAAAACACGGTAATTCATTTTGACGTTTCAATATAAAGCAACTTTACTTAAAAATGTGTACCCTTCTTATTATTATAATAGATGTCGTTACGTATATTAATCTTACAATTGTTTTTTTTCTTAAGCTCCGCGCGCACGATGTCGCGGGCGCAGCTAGTAATAAATAATTTTAAAAAACTTCAACATATTTTGATCTACGTTTCAATGTTATTAGTACATAACCTAAGATGATGCTTCTTGATTACGGAGAGAATTTTTCTTTGTCTGAGATTTTAGAATCCAAAATAGAAATATTATAAATTTAATATTGAGTTTTTTTTATTTGTCTTACTTTTTGCAACCGATCTCTACGATCTCTACGAATTGCATATGTGGAGCCTGTGTCACGAAAATTACTACTTATATATACGCTTATTTACAAAAAATAGTTTTATTTCGAACTACAATGAATTCTGTTTGTAACTAAGAATAAGAGGATTGAAGAATAGCAGAGTAGAAATAAGTTTGTATAAATATTTAAATAAAAGGGAAAAAACAGTTTTAACCTTGTAAGTATTTTTTTAAATTATTTATTAAACTTAATAATTTTTATGTATAATAGACGGATTATTACTACGGTAATATTAGGAACAATCTGTTCATGTTAACCATACCACTTAATTTTGAACAATTAATAATTTCTTGGACTGTAAGGGATCCTACGGTATTGTAAAATAAGGTGTGAATAAAAAAAAACCTGAATAAAAAAAACCACATATACATAATTAGTGTTTCGTGTCTCAGCTTCCCTCTCAAATATTAAAGGTAATTTACTCCGACTTTGCGCATAAAAAGAGCATATCTACCGCACACCCACCCCCGAATGCACCAATGCAGAACTGTATTCACACATTCCTTACATCGAGAGAATTATTTTTTGTTGAAATTTTTTTCTCTAAAACCAAGGCAATGGCAATGGCAATGAGAAAACTAACAAATAAAATGTTTGTATAATTTAGTCGCGCTAGAATTTTTCCATCTTGATAATTTTCATTCAATCTGTATTTACTTCTCAATGTTCTCAATGTTCACAATTTTTTTTTATTTTTCTGCACGATTATTCGGATCAAAAGAGCAGCAATTTTTAGGCGCTTTTCCTAAAAAATGTTTAAAAATATGTAAAAAATATATATCATATAAATGGTTGAACTGAGCTTCAACAAGCTTTCATTTGACGCCCTATACGACAACTTTGAAAGATTTCTTTTTAAATATCAGATAAAAATTCAACTTTTTTACTTCACGTTTATAAATGGGTAAATTTTAAATGTTTACCTGCAACATTTTCCGAGAAAACTGCATATTACACAAGAACAGGAGAACGGACACCGACGTTGGATTCTGTTTTGGCTATTTTACCACGAAACACTAAAAAATTACAAAACAAGAGCGCAGGAAGACTAACGTTTAGGTGAAGTAAAACTTTATGAGTGGATCCTTGAAGACATTTGTTGTCAGGGTTCAGTTAATTCCACTATTTTGATAGCTGTCAAACTATCTCCTTCTTTTACAAATTGGATTGATTGGACAGGAAGACTAACGTTTAGGTGAAGTACAGGATTGGACAGGAAGACTAACGTTTAGGTGAAGTAAGACAGGAAGACTAACATTTAGGTGAAGTAAGACTTTATGAGTGGATCCTTGAAGACATTTATTGTCAGGGTTCAGTTGATTCCACTATTTTGATAGCTATCAAACTATCTCTTTCTTTTACAAATTTTAAGCTTTTGATAATTGTAAATTTGAAAAATGTCCTATTCCCATAAATAAATTGATGATAGCGAATGGTAATCTTCATTTTTTCCGCTTAATTGGAAAAGTCTATGGATAACGCTTGTCAAAAAAGAACTTGAGAAACTTTCTCTGTTTTACATGTATGTCCCGTGCTTGTACGCTGGAAAGTTATATTCTCTTCCAGCGCTCTGGAGCGAAAGTGGGATAATATTTTGGAAGGAACCAATAAAGTGAGTATGAAGCATAGATAAAGATAAAATGAGACCATTTTCATAATGTGTTTTAACTTCCAAGTCAATATTAAAGAAAATTTGATCTTGTTACACTAGATCTGACAAAAATGGCTTTGCATCTAATATTTTATATACGTATAATTTAATTAAGTTATTGTAATTATACTAAATTTCTTTGAAAAATTATTTAATTTTGTTTACTTAGAATTCCAACAATTTTATAGAAGCGAATGTACCTAATGTTAATTTTTTTTCATTTTATTTTAACCTCCGATAAACTTTTGCTAATTTTATTCTTATTAAGCTTAATTAGATATAATTTCTTTATTAAAGTTATATACTACTTTTACAATGTACAACTTAATTATAAAGTCTACTCTTTTCATATCATTAAAATAAATACAAAATTTCAAGTTACCCGTTAGATATGCTTTTGTATTTTCATAATTCATGTAAACCTGATTGCAGCGATTACGCTAACAGCACTTCTTTTGAAGTCTTTTTTATTGCTCAAAAGAGCAATATAGTAAACAAAGCGAATATTTTACAATTTTACATAAATCCGTTATTTATTTGAAACGAATGCAGTCATCTGATCTCCGTATGGTGCTATTTATGCTGGAGAAAATATTTAAAAAATTCAATAAATTTTTGTATTATAAAATGTATTGACATTATCCTTATTTATTTCCCTTGAATCTTATAATGGACATGGCCGTATGTAATTTCCTTTAATTCTGATATAAATCGTTTTTGATCAGAAATTTTTTAAAATCATTAAAGCAGTACGTTGATAATCCCTCAGTGTTGAGTTTATGAACCTTTATGCCTCTGGCTGCTACATGAGGGGACGATGTCATTGTTTATTTTACCTGCCTAGAGTGCACACAAATATTCTATAACATTCACATGTCTTTCGTACACTCAAATTGTCAAAAGAAGTATCGCGAAATGAACCCAGTCTAGATATTTTTTCTTCTCTATTGACCGCTTCAAAAATGGGGTCATGGAGTTCACGACTGATTAATAGAAGATATTTATGCTTTAAATTACTGTGTATTTGTATTTGAAATATATTGAATTTCTCTCTGAGTGTATTTTCTTATTACTTATTGTTTTATAACCTTGCCCAGGGCTTTGGAAAGATCTATAAGTTGGGGCATAAGGTTGTCAAGAAATTAATAAATTTTAATACCTCTTCTATTCGTAGAGGTATTAACATTAAGTTATAACTGGTTCACTTGCTTGAAATATACTTTAGCAATGTATTTTAATAGTTTAATCGATTAATAACCATCATGTTCTACTTTTATTTATTATGTATCATACAATTCCTTATAAACGAAGTCCATATCTATTTAGTCACCTTTTGCAGAAAGAGATGAAAATTGTTATGCTTTTTTTATTTCTTTCATTGTTTCGTGTAATTAAAAGGAAAAGTTTACAGTTATAAAAGCAAAACTTCTATTTTTCCCTTGGAATGCCAACAATTTATTTCCATAAAGAAGTGAGATGAGTGACATTTCTGAGAATTCTCCATTTTCTTCTTCCGAGACACCAAAACCTAAAACAGGCTGATGACAGGCTCATATAGTTTCCTCCAATACGTTCTTTTTTTACCAGATTTCATCAACAGTTAATAGCCATTATTAATTAAGGGAACTTCTTCTTTTTCTGCTTCCCCTTATTTTTGAGAATGTACATAAATCAGTGTGCTCCACCCACCTGATATTTTAAAATTAAAAGTTTTTCCAAATCACTTTGGCTGTAGTTCGAAATTAATTTTCATAAATTATTTCTTGAACGGTAGATTTTTTCAAACTTTCTCCTGCAATGATTTATATTAAACAAGAATGGACTAATGATTTCTATTATTTCCTTGTAAAGTTTTAAAATAATTTGTTTTCACTTCATACCAAAGTAATCTTTTCAAAAAACCAAAGAAAAACATTCTTTAAAATGTTAGCTTTTCACAATATCTCTAAAACTTTTTATAATTGTATATAATTTTTTGGTCTAATAAAAGTAAATATATTAAATATTACCTCTTTATTTTTAACAGTTTGTGAGAAAGAAGCATGCTTTCTATTCTAAGTGCCTTAACGGCTTGAAATATAAATCTTCATAATCTAGAATTCGAAGTGGCTAAAAATAAAAATTGATTGCAAGCAGTTTACAGATTATAAGAAAATTTTCGTGGCTTATTATGTTAACACGCTCTTAAAAGGTAAACAGAATGTGAAACAATAAGTTTAATACCTTTTAATTTGTAATGCATAAAATTATAGATACAAACATTCTTATTTGTCATAAAAAAGCCAAAAAATTAAGTGCGCGTGTAAAAGCGCGCGGATGCATTTGCGTGCGTGTGCGCTCGTGCGCGTGCCCATGCGCGTATGCGTTCGCGCGTGCGTGCCCATGCGCGTATGCGTTCGCGCATGCGTGCGCATGCGAGTGCGCGTGAGCAGGCTTGTACGCGTTGGTTCGTATGCGTATGTGCGTAGACGCGCGCGTGCGTCTGTGTATGTGTGTCTGCACGTGTGTGTACGCGTATATATATATATATATATATATATATATATATATATATATATATATATATACATATATATATATATATACATATATATATATATATATATATATATATACATATATATACAAAGTAACACGAACATATTCAATATTTTATCCCTTTTTCGGCATACGCTAGTTCAAAGTCATCACGAGGGTTAAGAGTCTTGCAATATACACACAGCGAGTGTCCCGCGGCGGAATCAATGGGATACACGATACGATGAGCTTTACACTCATTCGGTTTTATATCATGAGCGACAGTAGTATTTATTTCGCAGAAAGAAAAACAGGTTATACAGCTAATTCGATATTTTTTTAAAGCTTTTCCCTGGATTTTTTCTATTTACAATAAAGAAAAATTTAAATGTGTTATGATTGAAACAATTTTGAAAATAAAAAATATTTCGTAATTATAAAATTTCTCCGTGATAAATGTACAAATGAAAAAAAATGTTATACATCATTTTTGTCTTATATTTTTAACAAGAACCAAAAAATCTTGCCATACCAATTAATTAACAACTTTTTTTTATTACATAGCTTTCATAGTGTGAGCTTTACTCATCGTAACAAATAGGTTTATTCAAATTTATATTGGCCTACGATGCAGGTTTATTCAATGAAATTCTACAATCACTTCAAAAAATTTCGTTAAAGACCTTTATTCATACATCCTGACCTCTGGTAGCACGCTGATATGCTTATGTTTTTATAGATATTGCAAAGAAATTGTTACGGATACAGACAATTTTGTTTGCAGCTATAAGAAGGACAAACAGTTCAATCATATATTTCGGCAAGTCAACATATTAGCCTTCCGCAACAAATTAATGCCACGTCTATAAACATTAGGCCGACAAATCAAACATCCATTAACGGTCCGCTTGCGGAGTAACCGTGTTACTGACATAAGCTAACCGCCCAAGATATTTAAACAATATAAAAAATATAACAAACATTTATAGAAATATCATTTCTTCGCCCATGAACTTGAGACTATCGTGCTCAACCGCCGGAGTGGAGAAGCTTAGCTCAGTCATGCGAATAAAAGCTAAAGAAAATCGATTTAGAAGCTGAAATCATTTAAATTTAATGCGAGTCGTTATGAATATAAACCGCCTAGCATCCATCCCGCTGTATTCGCTTGTACACTTACCGTTAAGGAGCCGTCGAAAAAAGACTTGTCTGTTTATATTTGTCGCTTGTTCATAGTTCATAGCATTTTTTTATCATTATTTTATAGAATACATATAACCTAAGCGAACGGAGCTGCGGACAATAGCTGATATATAAAAATATCTGTAAAATCGGTATATCGAAAATGAGTTCGAGGGGCTATAATATGATAGAAAAGAAAAACGTTTTTGAAACTTCGTCTGTCATTTGCAGAGCATATTTTGACAGAGTTTTTAACATTGTCACTTAACAGTAACTGTACCTCGTGGCTTTAACCGCGTAAAATTATCTTTATTATGGATCTAATTACTTATAAATCAAAAATAGACCTTCAAGTAATGACCTTTTTACTCATTCACCTTTATAGCTAAGAAATGCGGTTTAACTACAGGACCGTACATTTTCCCATTCCCATGTTCATTTGCATTAATTATGATTACAGGCAATGCTTTTATGATTCCATAACACAAAAAGAATAAAACTAAACCTTTTAAAACCCACGCGTGTCCGTTTCTTTCTCGGTCACAATAATTTTTCTCAGAAATCCTTGGTCATAAAAAATTTAAATTTGGTAGGAGTTTTTATTGACTTGTATATTTTGCAATGATAAAAAAATATAAAATTACCTTAGAATTTTGGCAACAGCAAGTAAGTATAAAAACAGTCATTTATTTTCCAAAATGTTATATTCTCTCTAACATCTCCGAAATTACCAAAGTAAAAATATGAAAAGGTATAGTTACTAGAAATTGATTTGAAATTTACCGGGAAACTAACAAGATTTGCAGGTCTGAGAGATTTTAGAGGATTCATTATCATGAGTTCACATGTGAGATCGTGAAAAATAGTATTCATATTTGTAATAATTTCCTAGAAATATAGGAGGATTTCTTTATTATGACAAAAAATATTTATTTACCTACTTTATTATATCTAATTGATACATGTAGTGAATTCATTGCCACTAGAGCAATCTCTTACAGCCAACCATAGAAAAAATAGACTTTATGCCTTCACTGGAAACCTCAATTGTATGAAAGTGCATGTTACATCGATCGGAATCATTGGTATATCCAGAGTATGTGCTTCGGTAACACCCACCGATCCACCAACCCCCTGGACTGTCGAAATCGCCGTCCAAGACAGCCGCGCGCTGACTGCAAGTGGATCAATATGTGGAAAAAGGCAGGTATGGATCATATTTAAAAGATATAGTCGGAGAACTGTTTCAGTTTACACCACAAATAGCTATTTTTTCAGATACTTGATCTTATAAAAATAATCCTAAATTTAGAATAATAATTTCTTATCTATCTTTCCATTTAACTGGCCTAAAAATAGCTGCGTGTTCTATGCACTGCTGCGTAGCTAGTGCATACATCAACTTACTGTGCTGTGAAATGTACCCATTTTTTCCAGATTTTAAATTTCAATCAATCGATTTCCATTATTTCAATTAATCAATCTCTCTTTCTTAGGTATTTACCCTACAGATTAACAATATATTCTCTTTTGATTAAGGTTTTGTTTGATTTTCTTCTAGAAATGAAAACAGTCATACATTATAATTATATTAATATCATAAGTACGAAAATAAACTTGGCCTAGCTTCTATACGTCATGTGAATTTTGTCTACACGTGGACTGTATCATAAAAACTTTTGTGCCTTTGTATTTATTATTTTTATGTGTTTAGTGTTTTTCATCCAAAATGGAATATTTACATTTTTTTAAAAATCACCTCATTAGAGATAAGGATAAGAGTATAAACGTAAGTCTTTATGTATTTATGTATATATCAAACCTATGGATAAATTCTTAACCGCTTTCAATGTTAAGACTCGATATTTTCATGAGAACATTATCATTTTTTATATTTTTCACTCGATCAAAACCACTAGTCAAAGCTAATTACACATCATATTTCAGTGTAATAAAATTATTTTGAAAAAAATATGTCGCAGTTTACACTCATAACGATTTGTTCTAATTCTTTTTAAAGTTAAATTCATATCTATTTCCAATTGCATTTAAATATTTAATTTACCATATACCTACCGATATTTGTAATCAACGCAATATCCTTTGCACTTTGAGAATGTAAGTTAGTTTAAAAATTCATAAACTATAGTAAAGGAAAAAAAAATTTCTCGAAAGACTTTTCCCTTAATAAAAACTTTGAACACATCCTTCTCCTGCTGTCGAGGCACTTGCGAATAATAACAAGTTTCCTTACAACTTTTATGGTTAAAGTTTATAAAACCAGCAATTATAAACGTAAAATTTATCAGCACGAAAAAACTATTGATTTAAAAATAGTTACAAAAATTAACATTTATTTTTTATGTATTTTCATATCGTATATTAAAACATCATTCATTATGTGAATTTTGAAAATATATAAACGAAACCACACGTAAAGATTTTCCATCTTAAAACTTGTCTTATTTTTCATTCATGCTCCTGAAAATTACGGGACTTAAGTGATATTGTTCAAACTAACATTTTTGATTTGGATATGAACTAGTCTTATGTGTATTATGATTCCTAATATTACCAAACTCTTCCAAAAATACCTAAATTTTAAATATTGAATATATTTGGCGTTAATTTTGTAGAAATTCATTATTCACAATTAAATGAAACTACGTGATGTAGTATTATTTCTACTTTCTTTCATTTCTTTACCACGACCTAGGTTTCGTTGTATTACAATACCTTCAGGTGGGATATTAGCAAAGATCTTTGCTAATATCCCACCTGAAGATGTTGTAATACAACGAAACCTAGGTCGTGGTAAAGAAAATAAAAATAATACTACATCACGTAGTTTCATTTAATTGTGACCTAAATTTTATTCTAATATATACAATGAAATCTTATTTTACGTGTTCTTTTCAGTTATATTTACATCAATCCACTCGACCAGAATATAGATTAGAACAGATTTGAAGTGACAAATATTTCTAGAAAACGCAGTTTATAGAAATACTAACTGAACTTTTATTCTAGATTCTTTAATTGATAGAAAACTCATGATATTTTAAAACCTATAAAATATGGATTAAATAATATATTTCCACAGCGAAAAATTATATTAATATTTATACAGTGTAACAGACGCAATTTATTCCCTTAAATGTTAAAATTTCTATGTATACCTAAGTATACACCTAACCCTCCTTGTGCAAGTTCTTCTCGTATTTAACAAGAATTTTATATATTGAATAATTTGGCGTTAATTTTGTAGAAATTCATTATTCACAATTAAATGCAACTACGTGATGCAGTATTATTTCTACTTTCTTTAATATCTTTACCACGACCTAGGTTTCGTTGTATTACAACATCTTCAGGTGGGTTCTTAGCAAAGAACGCACTCTACGAGAATTCCTCACAAAGTAAGATTTTCTAAACATTTTATTTTATTTCCATTAAACTATATGCAAACATTAATTGTTCACTATACAAATATATTATGGTATATTTCTAATAGCTCACCTGAAGATGTTGTAATACAACGAAACCTAGGTCGTGGTAAAGAACTTAAAGAAAGTAGAAATGATACTACATCAGGTAGTTTCATTTAATTGTGAAGACTTTAATAATTATTAAATAAGTCTGTATATTAGTCCGCAAGTTATAATTTTCCTTTTTCAATTAAGAGTAATTTTAACCAAATCAAAATATTTTATCTTTATACATCCATAGGTTACTGTGAATTTAAATGATTCTCTATTTATATTTCTATACAACATTCAAAAGCTATAGTTAAATAATAAACTCGACTTTAATGTAAAGTCCAAACAGAAAACAAAGTTGTTTTTATAAACACATTGTCAGTCGACAGGGGACAGCGAGCTTGTCCACTCTAACGTCGAGACTGTTCTATTTTATAGCCGAAGGTAACAAAACAACGACTTAGGTTATCGACCGAACCTAAGATATAGTTTACGTACTTGGATAAAATGTTTACATCATCATTTTTCTTTATCGTATATCCAGGGAAAAGCGTGGAGTTTTCCTAAGTTAATTTAGAACTTTTTGAATACTTCGCCGCGTATTTGTAGTTTCCAGTTATTCTCCGTTTAAAGTTAGTAGTGGCAAATGTTTAACATGAACGTGCATATTTTACGTAACGATTCATATTGTAGTTACATTCATAGTTCAAATGTTAAGATTACTATACAGCTGTTAGTTTATTTATTGCATTGTCGTCTTTTTCGAGTATTTTTTGGAGGTTTTAAGTTACAAGTTAACCATTAAGTGATTGCGCATGTAGTTATAACAATTTTTATTTTATCATATTCTACTAATTATTTTTATTCACAATTAAATGAAACTACGTGATGTCGTGTTATTTCTACTTTCTTTAATTTCTTTACCGCGGCCTAGGTTTCGTTGTATTACAACATCTTCAGGTGGGATATTAGCAAAGATAGTATCTTCACGTAGTTTCATTTAATTGTGAATAATGAATTTCTACAAAATTAACGCCATATATATTCAATTATTTTTATATAAATAGTGGTTATATTTAAACACCATTTGACAAATAAATTTTAAAAAAATATTAATTATGCAGCGGTACTGTGTGTCAACATGACAGTAACATAGTGCGATATCCTGAAAAATTCAATGTTGCAAGTATTTAATTTTTGAGGGTATCGCCCGAAAAACGGAGCTTACAAAAGATCACTCACGTCACCTTTCATCTTTTTCTCTATTACACCCTTTCACTCAGAAACAATTTGACGTAGAAATTTTAAATTCAGTTTTATGGAAATTTGTGTTGAAAGTAAAAAAAATATATTTAAAAATTAATTTTAGAGAAGCTAAATGGAGTTTAATTTTTTTTTATTTGGAACATCTAATAGTGCGTTTGGATGGATGTTAAAACATTTTGATGGCAAGTCGTGTCTAACCCTTTCAAACCGTAACCTCGTCCTCGCCAAATTTTCAGATAAATATTTTTACAGTTAACTATTGAAATATGTTCGGGTTTATATTATTAAACAAGGTGCCAAGTTTCAAGTTTTCCCCTCAAGCTGTTTCTGATATACTCATAAGCGGTATTATAAAGATTCCTTTTTTCCTTTTGAAACAAAAAACTCTAAAAATGAGATTTTCTTCCGATTTGGGGATACCAAATGGGACTGAAAACTCTTTTTGTCGTCAGGATCAGATTTTTAGCACTTTGCTCCAATTATTTTAATCATCAATCCTGATTTTCTGTAAATTATATGTGACAGGACTATATACCATATACACAGACGACTTTATGCAGAGTTGCCCGAGACAGCGAAGTGAGCTCAGGGAAACTGGGTCAACTTAATTATACGACACAGTGTTACTGCGCGCATCAACTTAGTAGCTAATGATCAGAACATTGTGAAGCACGTATCTCAACTCACGTACATACATCTGTCGTTATTTTCCTTTCTGCCGTTAGTTAATGCAGTTTGTATACACTCATTGTTTCTATTGGTTTTCTCTAGAAATTGATTTTATTCACACATATAAAAAGAACGTCTATTTGTTAATCTATCTGTGGTTTATAATCGTTTGATTTATAATTGGATTCTTTCAAAAACCACAATACTTGTTGCAACATCTTTTCTACATGCGTGTAAAATTTTTTGCCAATTTTTACAGTGTTCTAGCCAGTTTGTAACACAAAATGGGACAATTAAAATAATTTTAAGGAAAGATATTTAGACGTGTTATAATCAAGAAATAAAATTCCTACTTAAAGTAATGAAAGTGGTTGGTCTATTTATTTGTGTCTGCCTTTCTTTTACGTTTAAATGATCCGCTAAATTTTAATGGAATAATATATAGATAAAGCTATAGATATGATAGATAGATAACTATATTGATGGAAAGATAGTTTAAATATAATTAAGCGATCATTTGCAGGAACAGGGCGGTAATCATAAACGCTAAAAGAATTATACTGTTGCACGAAACAGTACGTGTTGCTACTAATTTAATTTGTGCAAGTATTGAAACATAATCCATTTAACTTGCTTAATTCATGGATCAATTATGGTACTGCATTTTAGTCCAGACTGTCGCACAAATTGTATGGCGTACCATACCAAATGTTAAAAATCGATTGTGAGAAATTATGCTCAAAATGATTATGAGTGATGTTTCAGTCATCGTTTTCATTACCTCGTAATAACTAGCGTGATTAAAATCAATGCCTATTTCAGTCAAAAAAAATTTTTTTACATTTTCCTTGTAGCTCACAAGCAAAGTTGTGAGCAAAAGCTTATTAACTTTTACCCAATTTATCAATAAAATATTTTTATTGATTGTAAATAATCAGAGGAGTTTTCATTATCGAAGGTGTTTCAAATATTACGGTCTGAGTACTTTTATGTTTGGGATGTCGTATGTCTATATTACGACTACTTTAGAATACAAATATTTTAAAGTCGTCAGTTAAAAAGTATTAAAAAGTGCGAGTCGGACTCGCGCACGAAGGGTTCCATAGAACCAAACTATATTAAACTTATTTCATAGGTAATAAGGTACATTTTGAATTTTGTCGATATAGTTTGAAAGTTAGACCGTTTGGAGGCTATAATATTAAAAGTACATATCTTATCATCCCCTTTTGATTTAAATATATGTAATAATAAATAAAGTTAATAATTAATTTAACAATAATTTATAGCCTTTTATTTTAAGTTGAACATAATTTTCCAAATACAAGGTACATGAATTAAGACTTTTTTTAATAAATTATTTTATTAATGTACGCTATATGCGCGCCCATATAGGTTGGTGATCGCTGAATAAAGAGTAATATATTCCAGCTTCACAGGTAAAATTTCCAAAAATATTATCACGGTGTGCATAAATGTAAGTTATTGATACGGTCGGTACCAAAAATATATAGAAAAATACATAGGATATCTCAAAAACTACACAACATATCTTATTCAAACCAGTTTCTTTCAAAGTTTATTTTAAGTTCTACTACTTAAATTTTACTAATTTCTACTACCTTGTTTTAAGTTGAAAATTTAGATAGGGGAACAAACTTTATAAGAATATAGAAGCGCCAATCTCACCAACTGTTAAGTAAAAAAAGTCATTCTATATAATTTTTTAAAACATGTCTGACGATATGCACGCTTATGTCCACTGGACTTTTGTCATCCTTCAGGTGCATATATTTCATAATACTACTAGTCAATTACATAGCGTTTTACAGAAGAAACCTACCATATAAATTTAATCAATACAGTGACAATAGTTTCTGAGTAAAATGGCTGTGACAAATGAACAGACAGACGGATAGAACAAAATTATAAGGCTTCCGTTTTTGCCCTTTAGCTACGGAACCATAAAAACGATGTTGTTTTTAGAGTTTCCATTATAGAAAATTGAACGAAACATTATTCACGATTAGTAAATACTACATAAAATTAAATTTGTCCTAAATAAACGTTACCAAGGAATTACATAAAACACGGAAAAAATATACAATTTAACTTATAAAATGCTGTATATAACTCCAAATGATAAACCAGTTTTATTGACGCCACGGTTAAACACTGAATTAACCGTTCACTTGAAATATTAGCTGCCAATTTCAAACTAAATTGCTCTTGTTTTTAATTTTGTTATTGTTTAGCTTTATAAAATGTATCGAGTCTTTCACATAATAAATCTTAAAAAAATTACCATTGTAATTGTAAAAATAAATTGCTTATATAGCATAAGTTGCGTAAATGGATATATAAAATAATTCTTAATGTTTATATTCAAATTTCAAATAAATGAAACAATAGGTATATATGGTGTACACATATATACCTATTGTTTCAATATAATGTGCCGATCAAAAGTCTCAAATCGTCAGTCTCAGATCAAAAGATCACAAATCTCACATATTTTACGCACAAAATATTAAAGTATATTTTACAGTAAATTGAAAGGGTAACAATATTTACTTATCAATTCTTTAATAATGTAAAAGTTATTTGCGAATAAACACACAGACCAAAGCTTAGCTGGTCAATAAGAAAATTAACATATTTTCCGATAAATTCATCCACAGTTCAAATAAGCAAAGAACAAATTATCGCCCAAATAAACCTTATTTACTTATCTCCTTTAATGTGTCTAATTGATATATAATGCAGACTTATTGCTACGAGAGTAATCTGTTACAGCCAACCACACAGCTAGTAAACCATAACCTGTTCGACGAACGGCCAGAAATTGAACCCGAGTTGTCAAAGGCCGTATGCCTTGTGATCAATCCAACACACCATGGCGATGACCTTATCGTCGAAGTCATAAACATAAATAACAGATTATCGTAAAACCGTAGCTATTTGTTAGTCAATTGCTACATTTTTCGATTATTAAAAAACATCACCAAATAGTTTAGTGATTGATTATTATGTTACAGAAATAATGACTTTCTGGGGCAAATTAAAATACATATTTATCAAACTTCACTTCCACCCATCTTGATTAATGGAAATTTGAACTAACTGCCACATAAATTAAACTATATCACAACTAATATGTACGGTCTATTTTCGGCTTCAGAAATGATGACTACGTTTGTGAACATCTATCATGACACAAATAGAGATACGTGATGCGCGTAGTCTACATCGTTCGTCATTTTCATCTAATACTTTTTTTGTACCTTCTACTCTTGGAAATGCTTGACCTAGATTTCAACCACGATAAGCTTCATGGATTGAAAGGTAATACCAGGTTTTAAAGGTAATACCTATTTAACACCTCAGCAGCGAAACCCTGAGCATTTCTTTGCAGTATAAGTGAACAAATTATAGAATAAACCAAACACGACTAAACGACATGTTGTAATCTGATTCTTAGTATTTGAGTTCAAAGATATTCTTTATTTTTGTTATGTAAACAAATTTTCTGCAAACCTTTTACCTCCCTCTAATCCTTTTAAAGAGAGGTACCTTTGCTTTTCGATCCCATGTTTCCCATTAATTACCTGGTATTATTATAATTACCCATATAAGAAAAATAATATTTAATATGTCGTAATATAATTATATTAAGAAATAGCCTTTTAAGAAATAGAATATTTTAAGAAATAGCCTTTTAATGGAATTATCGTCATTTGTGACGTAAGCTAAATTAGCAGTGAAAATTCCATAAATTAATTAAATAATGTGGCTAACACAATACTTTCCCAGATCATAGTATTCCTTATTCACATGGTTACATCCGCGATATACAAACACACACGCACACGTATAGGAGCACGAGCACGTGCACGCACACCAACACAAATACACACGCGCACGCGTACACAGCACACATGCACACAGAATTCTGTGCATGTGTGTGCATGTATGGTCGCACACATGGAACCATACAGAAACACACACGCGTTCGCGCATTTTAAGAAAATTGCAAATAGTCTACCGAATTAGGTTTAATCATCGTAATATGGACAGGATTTCTGAAACCGACACTTCACGATTAGCCATAATTAATAATTTTCATTTGTCATATCTCCCTAAATTACAAATGAATATTGATTAATAAAGTTTATTCGGTCGTGTTTAAAGGGAAAAAAAGGATGTTTCCACTCGTTAAAGATTTATACTTCGCTGTAGATATAATTATAATAGCGTGATGGATAAAATTATTGTTTTCCTATCAATTTTTCCATTTTCCTATATTAACATGTCTATCTCCTCGCGCCATTTGAAAGAAATTATATGTGAATTCCTGTTACGGATATTGATTTATTGTCTATCCTGCGGAATATTGAACGATTGCATTATATCTAAAATGCCCAATCATTATATGTATATATATATATATATATATATATATATATATATATATATATATATATATATATATATATATATATATCACGTGTGTATATATATTCACAATCATTTAGAAATTTTAAAAATACTCTCACTATATAATATGTCTAATCCCATTTATACCGTCCTCAATACCTCCCCTAAATTCATCTCATCTCTTTCTTCTTTGTTCCCGTTGACACACAAACGTTTTATTGTTAGTCATTTTTATCAATGATGATTTTTTTAAATTGCTGTTTTTTGTTATAATTAATTGATAAAATTCGGTTTTTGAAATAGACTTTATACAAATCAATGTTAAAATCAGAATATAAATACATATTTAAAATAAATACTGAACCGATAATTTCTATAATTGTTATAACTTTTAAATTATTTCCAAAAAATTAAAATTTTAAATTATGTCATGTTTAATTTTCTTATATCTTTTTATTAAAAACACTCAACTACTCGACGTCACAATGCTCTAAAACACTCAACTACATACGCATCGCTACTCAACTACATACGCATCGCTACTCAACTACATACGCATCGCTACTCAACTACATACGCATCGCTACTCGACGTCACAATGCACTAAAACACTCAACTACATACGCATCGCTACTCAACTACATACGCATCGCTACTCGACGTCACAATGCACTTTCTCCTGTTGACACTCTTCCCTGAAGTTTATAAACTTGTCTAAAATTTGTTCAAGAAATGACGTAAAGACAACATTGTAAATCGTTTTGATAAAAACTTTAAAGTGGCTGCGGACGTTAGCGAGCTTATCCAAAGGCAAGACCGTCATCTAAAATGTATAAACTTACTCAGACGTTGGTGGAACTGAAGTGAACTACAAGCAGAAAATATGTTTCGCTACTTAAATGTTTATGTGGGATCGCATACAGCTTGTGAAGAAGTCATAAACTGCGTGTAGAAAAAATTATCAGCTGTCATGAGCGATAATGGTTAGTGGTAAAGGCCACTACTGATCTGTTTATTTCTTTGTTTGTAGTTGTGACTAAGAAACTACAAAATAAATTTAAATAAAGTTTATGTTTTTATTTTACTAATTTTATTAAAGATCAGTTCACTGACTACCATGACGCAAACAAGCTAAGACTTAACTTATTTATAAATATATTCATCTGAACGTTAACCTATATTATTTCATCAAATTGATTACTTAATTTTTCAATATAAAATATTTTTAGTCAAAAACCAAAAGTACATCAAATATTATTTTAACTCACAATTAAATTAAACTACGTAATGTAGTATTATTTCTATTTGTTGGAACTCAGGGGTATATCTGATTCATTAATTAACTGAAACTCGTTAATGCCGGCAATAAATAAATTTCCTTATTAAAGACCTTCATGGGAGGGTAAAGCAAGAGAAGTAACTCATTGAATCGGAATCTCTTTTATGAACGATATGATAATGTTAACGTACTCATAAATAACCATTTGAAACCATTATTTAGCATTGATACTTTAAAAAATGAATCTCATAAAAGCTTTCGTTTTATTGTAGATCACATTATAAAATATTTGCGCTCTTAAAATTTACTGAGTCAACCTAACGACAAGTGAGATATATCAATAATATATATGATATGAACTATATTAGATACTGTAACCCTTTTCAAGTGGGAAGAAATTAAATATAAAATGAAGGAACATCTTTCCTTAAATGTTTTCACAATGTTCTTACGTAATAGCGCAGATATGTAATAATAGCGCAAACAACACGCGTCAAGATCATTCTAAAATTAATCAAAATAATTTTCAACCAAAACAATCAATAAAATTCACACTTAAATAAAACTACGTGATGTAGTATTATTTCTACTTTCTTTAAATTCTTTACCACGACCTAGGTTTCGTTGTATTACATCTTCAGGTGCGCTATTAGCAAAGAATTTCGTTGTATTACAACATCTTCAGGTGGGCTTTGCTAATAATCCACCTGAAGATGTTGTAATATAACGAAACCTAGGTCGTGGTAAAGAACTTAAAAAAAGTATAAATAATACTATATCACGTAGTTCATTTAATGGTGAATAATGAATTTCTTCAAAATTAACACTAAATATATTCAACATTATTTTAACAATAACAATCTTAAACTAAACTTCTAGCTTAACTGCAAAATAAATAAATAATACACCAAATTTACTCACTGGTCATCATAATTTAAAAACAAAATTAATATTGAAACTCCACAAATTTTCTTTATTTCCTAAAAAAACTTGCTCATCTCTTTTAGTCTTACAAACATTTTGTCATATTTGTTACTCACAATTAAATGAAACTACGTGATGTAGTATTATTTCTACTTTCTTTAAGTTCTTTACCACGACCTAGGTTTTCAAAGATCTTTGCTAATAGCCCACCTGAAGATGTTGTAATACAACGAAACCTAGGTTGTGGTAAAGAACTTAAAGAAAGTAGAAATAATACTACACCACGTAGTTTCATTTAATTGTGAATAATGAATTTCTACAAAATTAACGCCAAATATATTCGATAATTGTTACTGTTACAGTTTTCTCTTTCAAACGATTTTGAGAAAGCCGACGGGCATTTGGAGGAACAGATACGTATAAAACGTTTTCAATGTTGATAAAAAAATTAAAAATATAAATTTTGTTGTTAAGAGTATTATTTCATTTTTGTTATCTCTTTACTAACCCGAACGATAAAGCACTATTGTGCTTTATCGTTCCGGTTCTGGTTAAAGCTTTATTGAGGCATGATTTAAATTATTTACGATATGCTTGCATTTTATGTATGTCCTTTGGGGGGGGGGGAACCCAGCTATGACAATATACAAATTTAGAAAGCAAATTTGAACCAAATTTTGTCAAATATCATAATTTTATAATTTTTTGCATTGTTTATATAGGTATTATTGAATATGTTTTTATAATTATTTCTTAAAACTTTTCCTGGTGAAATAAATTATTTCATTTTTATTTTTAGTTTCATTTAACATTATCGTACAAGAAAAATAATTTTCAAGCAGCCTTACAAAGGTTCTTTCATTTCCGTAGAAAAAAAAATAATTTTTTCGATTTTCTAGAGATTTGTTATTAGACTGCTAATAAATACGAATAATTCATGGTGGTAAAGTATAGTGTTAATTCAAACATTTCCCAATAGTTTAAAACCATATTGTAAGCAATATTGCGTGGATAGTTTTTAAAACATTTTTTTTTAATAAATGCCACATTTATTTTCATAATATAATATGTATTTTTGCAATCTTCACATCAAGATTTTGATTTAACATAGATCTCGATCGCCTTCTTTAATTTCTATTTTGTCCTGTTGCGTAAAAGGGTGATTCCAAGCCGCCATATTCTATTGATCGTGACTTCATCTACCTAAAAATATCCGAAAGACTAACGCAATTCTAGCGATACTCCTTTGTTTAAATCGAATGATTCGGTCCGACTCTAGAGACAGACACATTGATACGCCCATATATAATATACATATATACATAGGCTGATAAGCAAAGCAGTGTATAGGAGATATAAACGAGAGGAATACATTAAATTATAACTAACATTTCAACGTCGGCGTATAATTTGCAATATCATGAACAAGTTTGTGAGGAATTTCGACCAGAACGAGTGGAACTCATACTACGAGGGTTACGTGTACCTTTAGGCATAGATATTATAAACATTTAATTGTATAGAATATTCCTATTAAACTATCTACAAAGTTTTAAATTTTTAGAACGAAAATATATTGCCTACTATATCTTTCATAGACCTATATTTAAAAAAAATTTATTCTTTATGTGAAGTAACTAAAAATTAAAAATTGTCAGATCTTTTCCTTTAATTGTGCCATGATGCCTTACTCCTTGCCAAATTTTATAATTTTAGATGAACGGGAAGTAATCCAATAAATAGGTTTTGATTTATTTGCAAGTCTCGAAATATATAGAAGCTTGATTTTTACAGCTCCAAAGGAACGTAAGCCTAAATATTTTATATTAATTTCATATTGATTTTCATATCCTTTCGTTGCTGAGAAAAGGAGGTTTTTACATATAGACATACAGATGGACATCAAAGTGCTCCTAAAAGTATTCTTTTTTCTTTTGAGGTACTGAACCATAAAAATTTCATTTCTATTTTGGGGGACAGTTTTGGGGAAGAGGGGCAAATTTGTTGTGTGCTTACTAGTAACTTAATTTTGTTATTCACTTAAATTTTTATTAAAACGTCTATCAGACTAATTGCATCCAATAGATAATAACTCTGTAATTGTTTAGAATCAAGTAACTCTTTAATTGTTTAGTTTGTGTAAATATTTGTGAATAAAGTAAAGGAGACGCTGAAAATATGATGGTTTTATGATCCTTAAATACGTTTAACAATATTTTTATGTTGAGTACAATTTTAATATTGTTGTATTCATTAGTGTGCATGCGATCGTGTTACTTACAAGGAGTAAGCTTTTTTTCAATTTAAGCTCTCTCGACCTTTAATAAATTTTATAACTGCATAGTTTTATCTCAATTATTACGTAATTTACGAATTAAATTAAAAAGTATTTGGATTACGAATAATTACGTCTGTTACATATGAAAACATTATGACCCACGAAATAAAATAATTTAATAAAAAAGCCAATAAGACAAAGTCAGTAAGACAATATTTATCTTAATAAAAATGGTATTATAAATATTATCATTTTAATGAATATAGTATTAGACGATGAACTTTCAAAGCAATTCGTGTAGTAGTAAAAACTAGAAACAATTTTTTTCCAAACTCAAATATATCGTATAAGTCTTTAAATTTCCAGAGAGCATTATTTTGCATCACATATTAATACAAAACGAATAAATTTAAAAAACGCAAAATAAATTCATATTTCTGTTCTTTTGTGTTTAAACCATTACTTGAAATTTATACCACGCGTATAAAATTGAATTTAGCAAATATGGGACGGTCTTAATAAAATATTTATAATAACTTGTCAAAAAAATAATAATAATTGCTGATATGTAAATTAAGGATGATTTTAATGTAACCAGAAGAAGAAAGTTAATTTTATATTATGTGCATATATATATATATATATATATATATATATGTATACATATATATATATATATATATATATATATATACATATATATATATGTATACATATATATATATATATATATATATATATATATATATATATATTGGTTTTGTAAGTTTCTCACGTTAATGATCGGGTCTGAAAGAACGTAAATCAACGCCAGGTAGGTGTAACGTAGTTAGCAGATAAGTTGGTTCTAGGACCTTATCTACGTTTCTCGTACAGATGATGTTTTTTAGAATTATCCCAAAAGTGTGTAGTTTTATTTTTGTGATAAGTACTAATAAAATTCAATGTTTTAAGGTATGGCAATAATTGTGTTACATCCTTCATTTCTGTACTTGCCGAAGTAGCTCTCGCAGAAATTTGAAAATTAAATCAATGAAAAATGAATTTGAAATCAAGATAAATAATTATTAGTTTTATAAAATACCTATATATTAAGAACGTATATAAATGAGTATATAACAATGTATATAATCAAAGAAACAATTTTTTTTATAATATTTTTATTACTCCTTGAATCATGGTGGTTTGGAACTAGGTTTGGAATAGCACAAAGTAAAAAAACAGAATACTTGAAAATTTTTTTACGCATGCAATATCTAGAGAATGGTAGACATGAAAAAAGCGTACGTATATTATTATATTTAACCTAGTTAATTGGAACTATATAGAAAAAACGCGTCACGACGTCTACAGGTAAAGTAATAATGTTTACGCGTTGCTAGAAATATAACGAGAAAATTAATGTGACAAAAGATTAGAGAAATATCTAATATTCCCTCGCATTACCTTACTCGTATTTATGAAAAAAAATATTTATGAGAAATGTAATAAAAGGAGCATATATTTTTTCCGAGAAAACGTAACAAGGGCTTAAACCTACCTACAGGACGAAATTTAATTGATATAAAGTAAGGCAGCAGTTAATAAATATAGTTCTTTTCAATATTTTCATATTAATTTCGTTATTAAACACAAAGCAAAACATTATAATTTTTTGTATTTAAATTTAAATTTACTCTACTAGATAATTGTATTATCTAGAAGATAAGGTCGCATTATAATTTCACAATGGAAAATAAAGACATTTTCAACCAAGTCTACAGCTTTGCTGCGAGTAAACTGTCTTTCCTAAAGAGTTTTTCCTAACAAAAAAGGATCACGAATGCATTTTATTTTAATTGGATTTCTTATACTTACTGTTGATTTATTAACGGTATTTTTATATAGAACCAGTGTATTATGAACATATCAGATATTTATTTGTTGGTACTATTTGTTTATTTGTTGTTACTATTTGTTAGCAATAGCAACATGTAATAAAAATCACCAATCATGAAATAAGACAACGCTTGTAACGAACAATTTATAAAAATTATAACTTTACACTATATTTTTTATAAGTTTTAATGCTATGTGAAAACACTTATATATATATATATATATATATATATATATATATATATATATATGTATATATATATATATATATATATATATATATTTGATAGTCATAGTTAAATATAAAAATGTATTACCGTAGAAACCTATAAAAACATTTGTAAATCTGCTAATGGAGCAGATCAATCTACAATAAATTAAAATAATAAAAAAATTAGACGCGCCATACTAAAATGGAAATGGGAAAGTCACAGAGATATAAGAAACTGACAAAACTAGAAATTAGCAATGTTTTAGAATGGCACTCAAGGCAAAAGTAGAGGAAGCAAATAGGGAAAAAAATTATCATATGAAATAAATTCAACTGCAGGATTACAGTGATGATATGAAGCACAGAACGAATTATGCTAGAATCGATGTTAGGAGGTCTTTTTCCGTAAATAATTCACTTTAGTTGATAAATAAAATGTATTAATAAAAGGAGTAAAAAAGATTCGAGTGAATTGTATTATCAAACTGAAAAATTATTTTTCATTTTTTGTACGTTCGAAAAAAGAAAAACACCGGAAACCTGTGTTTCGACTGTTTACGAGGTGCATGCCTTTTTTTCTTTTCTTTGAAGACCGATTATACCATCTTCTGTAAAATTTAATGTAGCCAAATGTTTACCAAAGTAGGATAAGCAATAATGATGGCATAACATACCAAGTAGGGTATAAATAGACCGAAGTTGCTTGAATAATTACTGTTAGAGGAAAATTTTCGAAGCGATTTGATAAAACAAAAAGGATTTAAATCAACCGCAAGCAGTAATTCTTCTAATTATGACAATGTTTTTAACGATTATTGATATTAAAACATAAGTTTGATTTGCTGAATTAATTAACAGCTTATGATAAGAAATGAAATACATGTTAATGGTAAGCGCAAATGGCTATGACTAGATACATAAAAAACAAGGGTTTTTGTAGTCAAAATGAACTAAACATAAAAATATAAAATTAATGATGAGGCAGTACGTCATTGGATATTAAAGACTGTATCTCGGATAAAGTCCTTGATATCCCATTATATTCCAACTCTATTTTTGAAAGAAGTTATTTTGAAGGGGCCTGTGGTAGAAGTAGAGAACAAATGGTAGCAATTTGAACAACTAGCTAAGTAGTCGATAAAACAGAGTTTATTTTCTTCATGATAACGGAAGACAATATATAAAAGTTTGGCTGGAATGTGCTAGTTAGTCACCCGACATTGCACCATCTCATTATTCCTTGTTCAGGAAGGACTCTAAGCAATTATTTACAGAAAGAAAAATTCGACAGTTTGGAAAACTTTTTTACTATTATCAGATTTTCACACTGAAGTTATGTTGTCTCTACTAACCAGATTGCAGTAAGACACAAACAAAAATGGTGAATATCTAATGTGATTTATTTTTTATATTCAAATTTGATTTAGTTACTTATTGTAAAAGCAAGTCTGGGCTAAAAATTATTAACCAACCGAATATATGAATTTTACGTTTGCATCTTAACTTTGTTGTTGAACGTGTTTCTCCTATTGTGGTCTCTCGCAGTTAACCAAACATAGGGTTTTGAAATAAAAGTCACGACAGATAGAAAAACAATGTTATAATTTTTTAAATTTTTAATCTGGTGTAGAAATTAAAAAGAGTTTCATTTAATTTCAAATCAAAAATGGTTAGAATATTTATGTATTCATTTTCAAGGCTTACTTATATTATTAAATATATTACAGAATGTATTGATCAATTATTAAAATTAGTATGGCCTAGGGGTGACGTGCAGAAAGCCATGTTTGAGGTGGACACGAATGTACCAATATGCAGGAGACGCACCAGCAGCCAGTATTCAGATATCCGGCTCACTTTCAGCCAACGTCAGTTGCTTTACACCGAAGAATTAAAAAGAAATTGCATGATGCATGAATGGAGCAGAGATAACAAAGAGAAAACCGCAAGGAAATTTTATTAAGTCAAGCTTGAGAAAAGAAGGTTCGTGCTGAAGTTGCAGAGGAAATTGAAAAATAAATCAAATAAGTTTTTAGATCATTAATTTTTTCCTTATACATTTTTTACTTACAAATTTTTGTATTTTTAAATATTATTTTTTTCTTATTTCGTTTTAATTTTTTATGTACCTGATTTATTTAGTTTTATTACTATTTTTATTTTCATTACTTTCATTTTTATAAATTTTTCTGCTCATATTGTGTTTTATTTTACATTTTTTAAATTTAACTACAGTTAAATTTTTAATAATAAATCATATAATCATTATTTCGTTGTATGTAGAAAGGTATACTACTTTTCTCACGTTGTTTAAAACATATAAAAGCTAAAAATATTAATGTTTATATTTTTGGTCTTACGCAAAAATTATGGAAATTATGTACTAATTGTTAAAGTCGCATTTATGTTGTCAAGCTTTGTTAATAAGGGTCTATATGGATATATTACAATTAGGTAAGAGATTGGTAAAACAAATTCAATCAATCAAATGGCGTGTTCACCAATAAAATAGGATTTTCATATATGAAAGAAATTGAAACCTTACGAAAGAATGGTTTGTATTATCTAGTCCAAACTAATTTAATGCAAGTTTTTCTTTTAGCTACGGGAAAATTGAATCATGCATTGTATTTCAAATTGTTTACTTAATGTAGCTTCTATCATCATTTGTACTCGAATTAAATTTGTCTGAATACAATGTCTTTGCAAGTATTTGTTAATTACTTCCAGAATTAAGGTAGTCACTGGCTTTTATCATCTTGTCCAAACTAACAGAGAACACATTTGGACATTCTGACTATATGTAAAGTGAACCATCCAGTGCAAACTAATTTTAATACACATTTTAATATTCTAGCTATAGACACAATTAAATGAAACTACGTGATGTAGTATTATTTATACTTTCTTTAATTTCTTTACCATTGAATCTTTGCTAATATCCCACCTGAAGATGTTGTAATACAACGAAACCTAGGTCGTGGTAAAGAAATTAAAGAAAGTAGAAATAATACTACATCACGTAGTTTCATTTAATTGTGAATAATAAATTTCTACAAAATTAACGCCAAATATATTCAATATTCTAGCTATAGGTAAAAGGAGTCATGCCGCTAGTCAGATAGAATTTCAGTAATATAATTTTTGAATTACACTTTACAATATTGATAAATAACTTTTCAAAATACTATATATATTTTTGTAAACATTTAATAAATTACCAAATAAGAAAATTAAATAAGCATTAATAACTTCTTAAATTAAAACAGTAGTAAGGCAATGTAACCCTTGTTTTTAATTGGTGCTAATTTCCTGTAGATACATTTAATTATACTAGATGTGCGGATAAAAATATCTGTAATATTATCTATACATTTGAGAATAAATTGTAAGTTTATTAATGTTAGAGGGATGAGATTACTACATAGGAAAAATGTCACAAATAATACAGTTTTCAAACCTTTTCAATACATGTAAATATCAATTATGGATGACATCATCCCTGTTGATAAATAATTAATACAAATCAAATAAATATGAATAAGAGTATTTATAAGTTTTCACTATCATAATAGACGCGTTTATTATTTGCGTTAAGGGGGTAACCCTTTACCTACTTATTCATTCCAAGACAATCGTACTTAAGGAGTAAACTCCAGTCGTACTTCGGAGCTGAAATGCTCATTTTTTTTATTTTATTCATATTAAGTAGCTCATTTTCTAAAGTATGCCTAAAAACAAAGGAAAAATACACTGTTCCAATCCCACACTATTTTTGAAACTGTAAGTTCTTAGCAGGAAACTACTGAATCATAAAAATAATGTAGGGATTATCGATGGTATTGTGCCACTGAAAGACATACTTGGCCATAATTTCGCAAGTCTGGACTTGCGCAAGTATACTGTATCGTGTGTTGAAAGATAATTGCGCAAGTTGTTCACTTGCACAAGTTCTTTATAAAGTTCCAAATTTCAATTTTCAACTTGTGCAAATTTGCGTTTGCGCAAGTTTACATGAACGTGTGTTGGAGCGCGCGCAAGTTTCAGTACTGTTCTAGCCACCTACACGTACGCACGTCGTTTTGGAGCAAAAATGAACGAGACTTCCGAGCGACATGGAGTTCGCGATATTATGGAAGAATTTATAAATATTTGCAGAAATGAGCCATGTCTTTGGCAAATAAAAAGTAAAGACTACCATCACAAGGACCAAAAAAATGCTGCTTATAATAAATTAATTGAACAATACCGAAAATTAGAACCAAACGCCAACCGTGATGCAGTTGTTAAAAAATTGAATGCTTTGCGTACGAATTACCGTAAAGAAAAGAAAAAGGTTGAAGAGTCAACTCGATCTGGAGCAGGTACCAGTGATGTGTATGAACCTACATTATGGTACTACGAAATATTAAAATTTTTGGATGACGACCAAGGGACGCCAACATTTGGTCGTAGTAACATCGATGGAGTTGAAAGTTCACAAGTAAGTACCTACTCGTATATCTATCTATAGTAATAAAATAAAGCTTAATATTTTGTTTATAATTATGAATATTGATATTAAAAAGCATGTGGTACTCATTGTATTTATTTATTTATTATTGGTATTTAATTCAGGTAATTAAGACAAAAAATAAAATGTAAAGTATCATGTAAGGTTAGTACGCAGGAGCCAGTGTTTCCTCATTCTGATTAAAATCACCTTATGGCCGGTCGGTTTCAATAACTTACTATATCCGTAACTGGAGATTTGACAGTATACCTGTCACTGTCTTTTACATTGTAAACAACAAAGACAGGTATACTTTAAATCTCCAGTAACGGATTATAGTAGGTTATTAAAACCGGCCGTTAATGAATAAAGTTATCTTGCCAAGGTACACTTCCTTCATTATTAAAGTAGTGTACGTACTGGTTTCTTATATTTTTGGCAACAGTTGGACTATTTCCAGAGCTTCTTCGTAGTAAAGGTTCCACGTTCGAATCAATTGAATTTAAAGCTGGAGTAATAATTCCATCTTTTCTGTTTTCATGGTCGAAACATTCTGCAGAACTATATGAGTTCGAAGATACAGACATTAAAAAGTTGTGCAAAACACAGCTAGCCATTACTACCTTCTCAATACTTTTTGGTTCTATATTAATTTGACTTTTATATATTCTAAATCTAGAAGACAAAATGCCAAACGCATTCTCAACAATGCGTCTAGCTCTAGAAACTCGATAGTTGTATATCTTTTTTTCCCGTGAAATTAAATCAACCTGTCGAAACGGCTTCATCATGTCAGTTCTCAAAGCAAATGCGTCGTCGGTTACAAATACATATGGAAGTACTTCAGAACTTCCTCTGATAGGTTCATCTATAGGGATATTTAATTGGTTTGTCTGAAGCTTTTCGAAGAATTTAGTAGTATGAAGCACACCTCCGTCTGATATTCTGCCATTAACTCCAAAGTCACACATTGTGAATTTATACTTTGCATCCACTATTGCAAGAAGTACCATACTGTATCGACCTTTATAATTATAAAAATATGAGCCACTTCCACTTGGGGGAATAATCTATGTGCTTACCGTCCATAGCTTCAAGGCAATGTGGGCAATTCCATCTTTCTTCAAAATGTATCGCGATGTTCTTCCATTCTTCTTCGGTTTGTGGGAACTAAAAAATAAAAAAATATTTATGTTATTGTTTCAGGAACCCGAATTAGCTTTACATTCACAAGATATACATGGCAACTCTTCGGAAACTGATTCTACCTCTGAACAAATATCAAGTCGTGCTAGACCTCCCAAAAGAAAAACTACAGATTCGACAGATTTGTCTAATGAAGTATTACATTCCGTCAACGAGCATTTTAAACGTCCTTTGTTAAAGGACGATCGATTTGATATTATTGGCAAAAATGTCGCAATTAAATTGCGTGAATTACCTAAACAGCAGAGACTAATTGCTGAAAAAATTATAAATCATACACTATTTCACGCGGAATTGGGCAATTTGACACTACCACAGTACATTCATACAAATTCAGCTCCTAGTCCTCCACCACACCAAACACAACAATACAAGCGTAGAACTCCAACTCCTAGCCCTCCACCACACCAAACACAACAATACATTCGTACAACTCCAACTCCCAGTCCTCCACTACACCAAACACAACAATACATTCATACAACTCCAACTCCCAGTCCTCCACTACACCAAACACAACAATACATTCATACAACTCCAACTCCCAGTCCTCCACTACACCAAACACAAGAAAACATTCATGCAACTCTAGAACCACAAGAGTTAATTCATTTAGAATCAACTCCACCTCCTTCCACTCCGGTAGCAGATAATCAACAAGAATATGATGATACTTCTTCATTGCAATATAACTCAGACTCACAACATTCATCTTAAAATATCACAGTGCAATTATCTATTCCAGAACATTCTGTTGGAACATATTTATCAAACTTCAATGCATGATTGCACTATGAACGATGGTACGTTCAGATGAATGTCGTGAGTCCAAAATAAACAGTGTGACTTAGTTTTTTAGCTATAAATACATATTGTGTTACCTACATAATTATAATTTTTATTAATATGGAAAACTTGTATTTTTATTACTCACCTTCAAATAATCTTTCCACAGTATATAAATGGCGTCACATATTTCCGGAATAATTACACCCAAAGCTTGAGGTGATATAATTGTTGTAAATTTCAGGTCTTCGTAGCTCCTTCCAGTTGCGAGATACCTTAAAGTGGCTGTTAATCTTTCGTGCGGTGATATGGCTTGCCTCATAACAGTATCTCGTTTTTTGATGTATGGTGTTACCATAGACAGAAGTTTTAAATAAGTTTCTTCGTCCATACGCAGATAGTTATGCCTGTCTTTGGGTGCAAATTTCAATTCATTTAACAAATTGATGTGCGAATAATGGTTTCTTTTTCTTAACCACTCTTTACTCCAAACTGTTCGATTTCTCTTTTGAGTTTTCAGTTTTTTCATAGCTACAATAAAGCCATCTAATGCCACTGCATCATCCATATCACAAAACAACACAACCAGGTAGCTCACTTTCAAAAAATTACATTGTTTTAAATGGAGCAGGTACGCACGCTTGTACGAATATCAGTGAAATGATATTTGTGCAAGCATGCTTGAGCCGTTTGTGGTCGCCTCCGAAATACGTGAATTTGTACAAGTCCAGACTTGCGAAAGTATACTATATCGTGTGTGGCTGCCATAAAGCACGTTTTTCTTTTAGCCACGGGCAAATTGAACCTGCATTCTATTATTGGATATTTACGTAGAGAAAAATAATATTAATGTTTGCAAATAGTTCAATACAAATATTACACTTCCAAGTATTTCAATCGAACTATTTTCGATCGATATATTTCCATCCTTAAAGCTTTTAATGTTTACATGTACTTAAAGATGTATGGAACTTTCATAGGGCGTATTCAATCTTATTCAAACCATTTTTTACATACATACATTTTCATATATATCAAAAAAAGGTTCTCAATTCGTCGGAATATTTTTTCTTTGTATATTTATCGATAATTCTGTACTAAGTAGCCCGACTTCGATAATTCTTTTTTATTTGAAAGGAGATACTTTAGATATAGTCCCATATAAATATGATGATGATTTAATTAGGAGATCCTGAAATAAACGATGGAATTAGTTAAGGAAAGACAGTAAATTAACTATGATTCAAGATATTTGTTACGGGTAGTCGTTATTTTACAAAATAACTACATTACTTACCAGGTCAGAGTCTGATGATCAATTCTGGAGATGAACAAAGCAACTCCTTAACGGATTGTAGTAAGTTAAATGTGATTCAAGACGTTTGCGGCTGGTTTTACTTTGCCAAATAACTGCACCATCGACCATGTCAGGGTCTAATGATGAGTTCTGAAGAGGAATAATGCAACTCCTTAACGGATGGTAGTAAATCAATCGTGATTTAATATATTTGCTACTGGTTAGTTGTTACTGTAGTTATTACTTCTCAAAATCTGATATTGGACTTCGGCTCTGGAGAACGGAACTCCTCAACGGCTAACAGCTAACTACTGGTGGCTACTACTATCGCTTCATTTGTTGTTGAAAATCAACTTTAGACAAAGAATAAACTAGTACTAGTACATAGATATATGTACTAGTTTTTGCCGTGACTTTTAAGAATTAATCAATATTTTAAGAAAGTAAATATTGTGTAAGGAATAATGTTATTACTCACTACAAATTCTAAAATAAAATACCTTTTAAGAAACAGACTTAAAAAAATATGTAGTGAAAAGTATGAAATAATTAACTCAAAATAGGTAACTACTTATTTGCAACAAATAAGTTACTAATTTTTGAAGTTGGTGCCCGAACCGCCGATCAGCGGTTAAATTTTTTTTAAATAAAAAAAATATAAATTTGTTTAAGTTAGTTAACAGTGCTGGTATCGACGAGCAGGTTAGGTACCTACTTGTGGGTTAACTATTTTATACTTTTTAGTACTAATATTTTTTGAAGTCGGTTTTGAAAAAATGTTTTACTATAATTCTTTTTTATTTATGTACAAATATATACGAGCTAGAAGTAATGACTACGGTGAAGCCAAATGAGGAATGTGATTTATGTACCCGCATGTATTTATGTGTATGTGTACACGTACATATATATATATATATATATATATATATATATATATATATATATATATACACATATATGTATATATATATATTTAGGAATTAACGAAATTGACAAGAAATTGAAGCGACTTCAAATAACCACATAATAAAAAGAGCACTGAAAGGTACAAAATAATTAAAAAACAGTACTTATTTAGAATGTTTTCTGCACAGTATTGTTTCCGAACAAATATAATTTGCAAAATACAATTTTGAATTCGATGTCAAGTATCATGTAATTAGTACGTAGCACTCATCTGTGTATGTGTGGGTTTGTGGGTACGTATATACATAAGCAGGCGGAAAGTGTCGATTTGGCACCGACTAAAAAATCTCTGGCACTAGCAATATTTCACAAATTCTTTTCTGTTTGGGAACAGTATAGTACCGTCAAAGTGTTAATGGGCGTAACCCTAATTCCGTGTAATGTTTAAATGGATAATATTTTCATAATAGTTTTTTTAAAATAACGATTTCATTAATGTATTTGAGATAACACTATAAGGTGTATATTTTAGATAAGTGGTGGCAAAAATTATAAACATCGACGCATTCAGGTACCACCATTTCCAACCAGACTTGATATACTGGTGAATGTCCATATACTTGTATAAAATAGTATTTTATTGATCGTCGTTGTTAAAATAAATAATTTATAAGTAGCAGGTAATAAGTCAATCAAAAATCAATTTTAAAAATACCGAATTATTTTAGAAAGTATTATATTAGAACTGCCCACTTTTTGTTACTACGCCTATTAAGGTTTTTAATTTTTATGTTATTTCCATCCATTTTGTGCATGAGCCTTTAACTAGCAGATATTTTGTCACATTAGGACTATCTCGTACCACTGCTCTTGAGTACTTGTATATATACGAAACGACTGCTATCTTGTATATATTCTTACCAGCTATTTTGATATACCTCAAGCTATTTATAATGTGAACTATTCACAATTAAATGAAACTACGTGATGTAGTATTATTTCTACTTTCTTTAATTTCTTTACCACGACCTAGGTTTCGTTGTATTACAACATCTTCAGGTGGGATATTAGCAAAGATTCACCTAGATCGTAGTAAAGAAATTAAAGAAAGTAGAAATAATACTACATCACGTAGTTTCATTTAATTGTGAATAATGAATTTCTACAAAATTAACGCCAAATATATTCAACAATGTGAACTATTTTTAATAATCGGTGCTAAAATTGGAAGGATGGTATACTTACGATGTCAACTTGGTGTTATTTCATCCGTCCGTTTGCCACAACATAATTTCTTAGACACCCCGCGAATAGATATTTTAATTTTTAGTAAGGGCTCAAATATAAGAATGGAAATGAAACAAAAAAAACTTAATCAGAAATTATAGGAGTCAATTTGGAGGCAGAGGATGTAAAATGAGCTAATATTTTTTGTTACAATAATTTATTATAAAGAAATTTCTTAAATAAAGCTTTATAAAAATTTTAAAACTCGTTGACCAACTCCAATATCAAGAAAAGCATCAAAGATATGTAACGTGAACTTTTTTGAAGGTGATGATAATGTCACCCCGGACAGCGATTCCTGTTACCTCCGGAAATGGAAAAGAAGATGACTAGAAGAATTCATTTTATACGTCCAATTGCATGGAGCACAATGTTATTGAACCAGAAAACTGTATATGTGGTTGTAGGACGGCTTCTTTTGAAAAGGTGAAGAGGTCGTGTTGTCACTATTCCTCGAAAATTGTTACCGTCTTTTTAAAAGAGCACCACTTTACTCTCTGTTGCGAAGCTGTTCCCATCTATCTGTTTGAATGGCACACGTGATATGATAGCATTTAAGTGCATACATTTTTTTAAACTTTTTGACGTAGAAACTTGAAATTTCATAGTTATATATGTGGATACAGGTGTATGCACCTGAAAAATTGCACTGAACAATTTTTGTATGGAAATTTTTGGAGAAGGTAAATAAAACTTAATTTTTTTTAAATTCCATTTTCATTTGTTTTCAAAACTATTTTTTTATATTTTTTATGAGATAATTTTAAAGATATTACCATAATATAGTCATAAAACTGTACAACATCAAACTCATGGAAAATTTATCTGAAAATTAAAGCGATGATTCTAAACTTTATAGATATTCACAGTACTTGTACATCTATAAGAATGATTTACTAGGCAACCAATTTCCATAGTGAAAAATAATATGAAAATTCCTAAAAACGTAAAATGAGATCCTATTTACCGTTAAATGTTTATTGATACCTACGTCTATACAAAACCGTCGTAGTACGAATTTCCCTTGTACTTAACCGGTTTTAAAATTTTAAACAAATTTGGAAATATTGCAATATGAATGCATACATAATATTTGAATTACTAATTAAGTGCTTCTTCAACATATTTAAGTTCTCTTTTACATACTCACTACACCTTTTGTAACACGCCTGGTTTCTAGCGTCTCAAACGGCAAACGTAGGCAGCGGAAAGCGAACGGATTTCGATAAAAATAATCATTTGATATTACATAAAAACGCACAGACCTTCAACGTAATGTATTCTGAGTCTTATAATATTATTTTAATAACATATTCTTACGTATATATTCACATGATATTAAAATTAAATATGCCATGTCAATATTAGTGTATGCGATACTCGTATATTTAGTACAAAATAAACATTACAGCAATCTGATATAAGTTATTATTATGAAGATATAAACATACGCAGTGACTTCAAAAATAAGGGTACGTTCACGTATTACTGGTAGATGGATCATTATTTATATTTTGTATATATTTACAAAATATATTGTATGTTTGTACATTTGAATATATTGATTTTATTTCACCATTTCATCAAAATATATTTTATCCAAATTCCAAGTATATATTTCAATTGATACAAAATGTATAATACTGGGATTAGCTCAATAGTCATTTTAAGAAACCCAACAGAGTGAGTAACAAGTAGAAATATTATTGGAACATTGCACACTTCTATTAATATTTATTTGTCTATATGTGTCTGCTGGCCCACCGGTTGTAATATGCGTCTCCTCATTATATCATTACCTAATATTTAAATATTTTTTTTTTCTTAAAAAAGCAATCTCTGGGTTTAAGGAACCGATTTAAATGAAAATTTGAAATAGATGTTGATGGGTTTTAAAAGTCTAGATATTACATCGTAGCACAGATAGTCACCATCGTCACATCGTTACGGTACATAATAGTAGCACAAATAGATCGTCACAGTTTGAAATTGTGTATGAAAATCACCCATAAAAAATGGAAAACTTTTTTATTTTCTTTCAAAAATTACTTTAATTTTCTAAGTTATAGAATTTACTTTCCATAAAAGTTTTATATAAAATCAGACGTAGGAATGAAAAGACAAGATGTGACAGTGCCATATCACAATTGCATAAATCTAGGTAGTTGAAGCTCATTCATTCACATAGTAAAACCTACTATGCTATTAATAAATATTAACATTATATTCCACTGTGTAACTACATTGCGCTGTATGTCGTATATAAATGCGTAACAATATCGTGAATGCCTGAAAAGCTATGAGATTTAGAATTAATTTTCCGGTAAACTACAGATATATTTCAAGTGACTCAGTTTTTTCATATTTTGTATTTAGCATTTTTGGAGGATGGAGAGGGGAGATAAATTTTTGTGGACGTTTTCAGCAATAACTCGAAAATGAAAAATTGCACTAAACAATTTTTGTATGGAATTTTTTGTAGAATGTAAATAAAATCTTGGTTTTTTTAAAATTTCATTTCCATTTGTTTTCAAAACTATTTTTCTATATTTTTTATGAGATAATTTTAAACATATTATCATAATATAGTCATAAAACCGTACAACATCAAACTCATGGAAAATTTATCTTAAAATACTACTATAACTATAATAATACTAAAAGAAGACTTGAAATGCCCTTCATTTGCCCTTTGAAATGTCATCCAAATAGTGCATATGCAGTTTAAGAAATTTGTATATAAATATTTTTATATACAAATTTCATAACTATAGAAATATATGCCGATTAATATACTTTATTACTATGTCTAAGTGAAATTTTAGGTTTCTGGGTCAATCAGTTTCTCATAAAAAAATCCCTGACAAAAAGACGCCTGAACAAATGAATGAATAAGTGACACATTTCGTTAGTCTTTTTTCCTTTTTAAGTAAGGCATCCTAGAAGAGACAAATTAAGTACTAAAAAAAATCTTTCGTCTCGCAAGCACAATTCTTAACATATCATTTATTATGTCTTTTAACCCTTTCCAAATATGAAATAAATAAAATATCAGTAATTAATACTTCATTGAATATCGTCTTGTCTTTTTAATAACTTGAATAATAACGAAATGTCCAAAATATGCATAATAGAACTATAAAATTATAAAAAACCTCAATAGTGGGGGAGATCGTGGAATGTGGAAACCAAAAAGATCTGGATGTTTGATGCAAAATGTCAACGGATATGACTGGACGCCTGAAATTTGAGATGTCATGTGGCCAAAGTGAACAAAATCCCACTACAATTTTATTTGCTATGTAGCCCTGCTGAGATAGTATGTGTCCATACTATCGGCTGTGTCCCAACACAGCCTCATTTTTGTAAATGAAATCTACTCTTGATTATTTATATTACACTTTAAGAAGAAAATAATACGAAGAAATTTTTATTAAAATTTATTGTATTATACTGCTTTGAACGACGAAATTTTTAGGTGAATCTATTAATTTTAGGTGAATTCGTTTCAGCTGTAATAAACTCACATTTTTAGTTTCTCGTTTCCTTTCAAGAGACGAGAAACTGAAGGTATTCCAATTAGGAGTAATTTTTGGGACTTGAAATGTCTCTAAATGCGATCCTGCAATACGATCACATCATCCGTCACATCAATTTCTAAATTTTGTTAATTATAATAAATTTAAACTACGCATCTATTATTCACATGTTTGTACTTTGCATATTTGTAAAGCTCTATTCTAGCACAATGAACATTTTTCCAGACTTCAAATGCCTCTAAATGCGATCGTTCTCGGCATTTTTATTTTCACTTTTTTGTATATTTCCATTTTCTATTTTTGCCTGCAATATGATCAAACCATCCGCAGTAATTTCTTAATCTTGTTATTTATAATAAGACCCAAGCAACACATCCATTATTTACACATTTGTACTTCGCATATTTGTAAGTTACTAAAGCTCTATTCTAGCACAATGAACAATTAATACAATTTTAATATTTTCTTTCGCTATTTCTAGAGTTAATAGAAGAAATATTTATACATAAATATTTCTTCTATTAACTCTAGAAATAGCAAAGAGTTAATAGAGAACTATTTATACATAAAAGGCATTTGGCGCAAGCGATCTTATGAAATTATTATGTAACGAATTATATTTTCAATTGCTCTATTTGCTTTACAATAATATGGTATAACTGTACAAAACACTTAGACATGACTTTTATCAGCATTTAGCAATAATAAATAGCTAAATATCAAAGATAAGTAATAACCACTCTCACTGACATCTACACTAGTGAATTGAAAAATAATTCTACTGAAAATCGATACTTTGTAAAAAAAAATTTCAATTGTAATAAACGAAGTACAGAAATCCGGCAAAATAAGTAATATTTAATTTTTACATCGCTAAATTTATTAAAAAAAAGTTGTCATACATAAATCAATGGATAAATACATACACAATTAAATAGATAAAACATAAATCAATATATAAAACTTTTTATTTTCATTTTGCATAAAACGAAATGAAAATTCATACAGATGTTAATGGACATACTTAAGACAAAGGTGCTTAAAAAATGTTAAGGACAAATTAAATAACAAAAAAAATAACAGGAAGATATAACAAAATCTGAAAAAACTTTCAACCCCGCGAAACTGAGTTTGGGTCATAATTACCCGGGACATTTTGAATAAGGATTATTTTTGAACTAGCCATCAAATGTTGCTAAACTCCTCAGTAACTTGAGTTAAAACTCTTCTGTCTCGTTCTCGAAACGATCCACACATGTCCAGCATATGTGAAATCTATTTGATCTAATTAATGTTTTTGTAATTGTGTATGCAAACAAAACGAACTTGGTTAATAATTATAACGTAGTGATATGAAAGATACTTATTTCATTCATTATTTTCAAAAACTGATTATAAAATATATTACACGCGTTAAAATTTATATTCACTTTCTTACGTTTTTGTAGTCTGTATATTACATTTATATTTTAATACAAGTTCCTTTTCTAAGTTTTACATCCACCTCCCTAGGTTTGCTTGAAAAAATTACCAAATTAACTAAAATGTTTGACCGTTGGTAATATTAGCATGAATCATTGTTAATATAATAACTTTTTCACTAAGATCGCTTGCGTCAAATGGCCTTTATGTATAAATATACAGGTTATCCCAGTATTACAACTGAAAATTATGAATGATGTGCCTCGTAAGAAATCAATTTAAAGCAAAACATAGTTACGTAACAGTGCATAACTTAGAAATCATTATTTTCTAAACATCTGGATTTTTCACATTTTTATTCACGTTAATCGACCCTACGTCTGTAGGATTTTGCAACAAATAGCCATGAGTTACTATCCGTTACTACGTCATTTATAGGTACCATGCACATATTTTTAAAAAATATCAAACATATAACAATCGCCAGAGTTTTCCCACATTTGTGTAAGTTTCAAAAATTCCTATATTTCCATCATTTTTGGTTATGTAATTTTGAAAAGAAGGAGGAATTGACATATTTTTTGCATAATTTTCAGTATTCCTCCGAATATATAATACCTGTAACTATAAAACAATTATTTGTGAGGCCTTAGTTATTATCTCTTTCAAAGGATACCCCACAAAACATAATAAATTAAAAACAAATTCTAAAACATCATTTGTCTATGAATTTTTTCAGTGTTAGCATTGTGCGAGGTAATATGTTTCACCACTATGCCAAATTTCTACGTCAAACGGGTTCTAAGGAAAAGGATGTTATTTACGAACAGACAGACACATGAATAATCTTATAAAGATTCCCCATTTTTCTTTTGAGGCCCGGAATATTAAAAATTATGAATTTTATCTTAGAAGTATATAATATATCACTGTCCTCAATATTAGAAATCGATTGTACAGACTCTAGAATCTTATTCTAGTAACTGGTTAATGTAACTATTTGGTGATCACCATTAGATCAGCAGTTTTAGAAAAAAAGAAATGGTGAAGTGTGTCTCAGCACACGTATAAAATATGGTTCAGCAGTAGTCTCTATCTCTTGAAACTGTTAGTTAACTAAAATATTTCCAAACGAAGGTACGTATCAAATGCCAATACAAGAGAGATTTATACTTTATAGTTCAAACTGAATATTTTGTGAAAAAAGCGGCTTGGAAGTAAAAAATTATAAATAAAACTTCAATCTCATTTTGAAAGACCTATTCGATTTTTAATAATATCCTTCTAAATGTTCGTCATTTTACATGTATGAAGAAGCGCATTATGTTTTTTTAAATTTTAATAACGATTCCTATCTGAAGAACATACCGTCCATACAAGTAAGGTAAAGAAACCATAATATTGTAGCAGACGGACAGGTGGAGAGACTGACAAAATTATAAGGATTCTTCATGCAAAAACTGACGACTTCTCAGTAGTCTATCCAATACACAAGAAGAAATACAAGTACAATATATAAGCATAACTGTATTTGCTGAAAACTTTTTCTTAATCACTTACTGTAAGCTGAACTATTGATTTTTGACTACTTTTACCCCTATGACCAATAGAATAGTACTATTAAGTTCTAGATGCGTCTATTACTGTCCACCTGCAGTTTAACCCACTAGTTACTATAAATTTAATTATTTTCGGTATTTTTAAAATATGATCGCATTTTATGACTAACAGTCATATTAAATCATTTAAACCTTAAATTTCTATTTGATTTGTGAAGAGTAAAAAAATAAAGTTCACCACATTTTAACAATTCTGCTTTATTTAATAAAATTATTGTTTAAAAATTTTATTTATATATTTGATACAATCACAATGCTGAGTCTGAATTTTCCTGACATTTTCATCACAGTATGATTTGTTTACCATAGTCACAATTGCTGTTACATATGCCAAATGAAATTATCATTTTATTACTATTATTAAAACGCAAAAGTTTTTCTGCAATATTTTTCTGATAGTATGTTAATAAATATACAAATACATACTCAACGCTAACTAACATTAATTAGACTGGTCGATATATTCTTTACTTTGGATTGGTTTTATAAACTTAAAGGTATTTATCTGAATATTTAGACCATTAAAGTACTTACTTTTCGTTTAGAAGCAAATGACATCTAAAGATTTTTGTGAAGTATCGTGAGAAAAATTAATAAAACGTTAGAAGATAACACTACATATTTTATACTTTGTAATATTATCTTCTTAAATGAAACAAAGACATGGATTTGCAAGATTACAAATTTCATTTCGTACAGTGTAATTAAACATTGAACGCATTTCGAAATATTTTGTATTTCGGAATCCTTTAGAAGAAATCTTTAAGATATCCATGATATCTTTTAGAAGAAACTTCCAAAAGATAAGTCCATCGATGAAGAGGGTTGTGTTGAAACATTTCAACAATATTGAATATATTTGGCGTTAATTTTGTAGAAATTCATTATTCACAATTAAATGAAACTACGTGATATAGTATTATTTCTACTTTCTTTAATTTCTTTACCACGACCTAGGTATCTTTGCTAATATTCCACCTGAGGATTTTGTAATACAACGAAACCTAAGTCGTGGTAATAAAATTAAAGAGAGTAGAAATAATACTACATCACGTAGTTTCATTTCAACAATATCAACATTACCTATATGTCAACAGTATCGGCATTAGAATCAACATTACCTGATATAATTTAATACGAGTTTAAGATGGATAAATCCTTATTATGTGGAAGATATTAGATTGCCAATGCTATATTAGGGTACAAAAATATTATTTTTTGTCGTTTTATTTTTTTTTTGATTTGGGACAATTATGCGAATGTGCACAATTTATAATGCGATCTGTAGGTATTTTTCCAAATCACAGGATGTGCAAACAGTATTGATCTATTCTTCCCATTCAACCAATTTCGAAGATTTCTTGCCAACTAATACTAATTTTTGTAACCATATTCATTATAAGCGATTAAAATTGCTGGTTTTTAACTATTTAAAAAGGTGGCATGAATTTATAACTTTAAGATTAGTCTCATATATATATATATATATATATATATATATATAACTTTAGATACAAATATTTCGCACAACATTTTGAAAAACAGTTCCTTGCTTCGGACCTAATTGATTCCAAACCTTTGCAAATTATCTATTAAACGTACCACAGTTTTAGTACTATAACTATATGCCAGGTTGCATTAAGCCAGGTACTCAAGAACAGAGGTATAATAACAAAAAAGTAAATTGTGGAGGAAGTAGGCAAAATATTTTTCTCCCAAATAAATGGTTAAAAGAACTAATTTATTCCAATATAAGTAATTGCGCGTAATGTGCTTCAAAGGGTTAAAAGATAAATTATTACCCGTGGATGATGGAGGTGAGTGTACAAATATGTAGAAAGTAAGTTTTTAGCGTATAATTTAACACTATGAGTAAGTATATATCGAATATGTTAATGAATTTGCATGAAGTATTGCAATTTTATACGAATAGTAGGGTACCGATTTCAGTCCTTTTAAGGAACTCCAAAAAGCCAAATAATTGGCCGTGTCCATGAGAATAATCATAATATAGAATAATCGTAATTGCTAATTTCCACCCATTCAAATCGTGAACTATAATCAATAATAGATAGATAAATGTAAATAAAGAATACGGTTAAAAATGTACATTAAAATAAGCAGAAGCAAAGTTTGTCAAGAGTTTGTTTTGATTTGAAGTGATAAAAAGTTTTGAGGTATATTCAAAGTACAATCCTATCAAATTTACAAAAGATATCGTATGAGAATTGGATCAATTAGTATGAGGAAATGTTTTAATGTAAAAGAATATTGCTAGAAAATTATCTAGTGTTTCTTAATAACAGCTTGAAATTTAATCAAAATTTGACGAATCTCCTGTTCACTAACTTATCAAATTAAGTTATACGTTCAAAGTTTTAGTGCTACAAAGAATTGAATGCAGAATATAATAAGAGTTATGTAGGAAGTCATCAAATGGAAACACAAAAATCAGAACAGAAGACATAAAAATCATACGTTGTGACAATTTCTTGCTACTACTTGTCATCTAGAAGCTACTTGTCATTACAAACCTTAATTGTGCACCATTTAGCTTAAACACTTTATAACGCACTTCCATTTATATTAAATTGAATTAAATCCTACAATTTTTTAAATAAACCGTTAAAATTGTTTACTGCAACTGGCGTTTAGTTGGCAAGTTATTTACTCTTTAATATGTCAATTCTCAAATTTAACGATCCTTAACGAAATTTTAGATTCGTTTATAACTTTTAATGATTCTAGAAGCCTCAAATTGCAGCTACGTCTCTGCGTATGTGAATCAGTCTATTTCGAGATACAAAATAAATACTTTGATTTTCTATATATATATATATATATATATATATATATATATATATATATATATATATATATATATATATACATATATATATATATACGTATATATATATATACATATATATATATATATATATATATATATATATATATATATATCTAAGTAAACAATTTTTAATTATAAATTTTAAACAGCTTCGAATCAATCATGAAATAAATTAGATACTCCAGTAGAAATCAACTTTCATCATTAGCTACCTTTCGATTCCTCATCGCTCCTTCATCGTTTTACCCGAGCATCTCAATTTATCATCAGAACTTCTTTAACTGGATCCTATAACTGTAAGTTTCACAATCTGTGAAATGATTTTTCGGGTTTCACAACCGTCTGGTAAAATTTCATGTCAAATAATTTTTAAGACATATGGCTATAAATTTATATAGAATTATTGACACCGTAGCTTGAAATAGCAATGCAGATTTTTTTGTAAATTGAAAGATTTGAAATCTTCCTCAAATATGATTTTCTTCTAAATTTATCTGATTTCAATTAATCAATAATTGTTTCTAGTTTCATTCTCATTTATCGGGATCACTCGCTGTTTATTTATATATACATATATATATATATATATATATATATATATATAAAAGTGAAAAGGTAGAAAGAAAGATTTTTCTATATAAATTGACAACATTATTCAAAAATATAATTCGTTTTATTTCTTACTCGAATAACGTCAAAGGTCGTGCCCGGAGCTCTGAAGGCTCGTTGCGACATTCTCTAAGCGCGCGAATACAGTTTGATGGAAAAATATGCATATAAGAGCAATTTTAATGTTTACGAAATTAAACAACAGCACTATTATATTGCGTATTGTATTATTATATTGCAATATAACCAAAAAGTTACCACAATTAAATTTACAAAAGCATACTGCATCACAAAAATTAGCGAAAAATAAGATAACGTAGCGAGCCGAAGTGTATTCTGGCGATTTTATTCATAAAATTCTGGGAAGTGACAGGTGAAAATGGATCTGACTTTGAAGAAATACAATGTAGTTTTAAAGAAGTTCATATTTATTAGAATATAATACACCCAACAATTTATCAATTTGAAATCAGAAAAGAGCAGTGTATAAAATACGATATATTGTCATAATTCCAAGCGAGGAAAACATTCTTCGTATTTGGGAGATATGGATTGATTCCCTTTTGAGTATTTAACTAATCCAGTTCCATTTGCAGCCTTTTATGCTTAGTCTGAACTTTCTTGTATTTTTCTAACAAGCCTTCGTCACGTAATTTTCAAGCCAAGATATTCGGGGAATATATCTAAGAAGAAAATATATTGACAATATTTTGTGTCGCTGTTTGTGCTGTTTTGCTACCTTCCATGTTTCACATACATATAGCAGTCTTGATATTGGGTCGGGATATTTTGAGTTTGTCTCTCCGTTTTAATTTCCGCGACTATCACACGGAGCGGATTGGACGTAGGTCGACTTAATCTTAATAATCCGTAAAACAATATCCTTTTTAGTTCTTTCTGTCTCTTAAATAATACTCCAAATGTTCGTAAATGAGTGTACGCATTTCGTTTGCTCTATATCTATCAGTAACTATATCGTGTTCTTCACAACGGATATATTTTTGGAGTTTTGTGCATTTTGATTTCGAGTATGCTCATTTTCCACAAGTTTCGAGTTGGCTTGTATCTACGTGGTCATGGATCAGCAGGCAACTGTTACGAGCTTAGTCGAGAAACCGAAGTAGAATATTAACATTAGGTTATACTTCAAGTATAAATGTTGATGTTGCATGTATATCCTTCCAAAATTGTCCGCTGTTGTTGTAGTTGTTCGTCTGATATCACCGCCAATTTTCCCTCTTTATCCTTGAGAGGTATCTGTCTCTCAGCATAAGTCTTCTAATTTGGATCGAAATTTGTCTCTCTCTGCAAGTCACCTAATTTGGATTGATATCCATGTAGTTATAGTCTAGCAAGCTAAAATCTAGCAAGCTTGCTTATACCTGAAATCAAGGTTGTATATTGACTTTATGGTTCACATCAAGGGTAAATATTGATGTTGCGGATATACTTCATTCAATCGTTCAAACGATCATTTTGACATCGCTGTCATTAAACTATTAAAAGTGTAAATAAACAAAAATTCGCGTACTTCGAAGTGAAAAGTATAAATAATATCTAACGATATTTCGTAGGTGCCTGCACGTAACCCTAGATTTTCCAGTTGCCATAATAAAATATATCCATTTACGATTGATAAAATATAAAATATAATTTCTCTATATTCGACTGCACACAATGAAATGTATTTTCTTTGTGATATAATTTAATTTATTTTAAGGTATAACTGCACTTTAACACCAATGATAGTTTTTTGGGTTTAAATGAAAAATACACACAAAATAAAGTGTTTGATAAAAAAGTTCAATCGAAATTATTATAATAAAATTACATTTAAAAACGAAAAATATCGATTTGAAGTGTCTTTATTAAAACCACTTGTATTCCCTACAAAACCAATACTTGATAGCTATGCATCACAAAGAGATTACTTTTTAGACATGTACTAATGTACATTCCCATATGACCTAATTTGAAGGACACAATTAAGAAACTTGTGGACGTAATATTTTTCAAGGGTCTTTAGTTAATCTCTGTCTGTGTAGAAAATTAGAGACACCTGAGATTCTGAATATAATTTTTAGAAGAAAAAGTTCTTTGAAGCGAGTGTAAGATGTTAGTCGTTTCAAACAAAGTTTAAAAACGTGGCATTGAAAGATTTCAATTAAATCTGATTTTAAGAATTAAATATCATCTCTAGATTAAAATTGATTTTATGAAGAAAAAGTATACATATGTTAAAGAATTATTTGATAAAATAAATTGATGTGATAAACTCCCAACACTATCACTTTTACATTTAACTAGTAACCACACAAAATTACTAAGATCCTCAATCAAAGCCTAATACGGTTTTAGCTTCCGTGGTGGACCAATAAAATCTTAGTGAAGACTAAAAATTTAAAAGGAGAAATGAAAATTAAAGACTAAAAAAATCAGTTCAGCTTCTGACTAACGATTTCTATTGGTGATTTCAAAGAGGTAAATATAGATGATTGCAAAGAGGTGAATAAAGGATAAAAGTTAATAGGTTATTCTCCATATTCAAAACCTCTCTTTTTATGCAGAGCAATTACATCTTCGACTAGCCACATAATTATCTTTGACTAAGAATTTTTTAGACGCAGATTAAACTTTTTGTTTAAAAACATGCTTGAGCATTTTTTATTGCCAACAATTCAAATCTTAGGGTTATTGCGTTCTCATAATAGCTAAATAACTAGAGTTATTGATTCGTTAGTATATTTATTCTTACTATTCCTATATTTATATATTTTGTGTGTGTTTTATAAATACCGAGAGTACCTGGAGCTTGTAAATGTTGATACCTTTCAATTCTCAAAACCATTAATGTACTTATTTACAATTTAAAAGAATAATAAAGAGAGTAAAGGGAATAAGTTTTTTCTACATCGTTGGAAAGTACGACGGCGCTGCTTATAACGTTTTAAGAGAGTTTAATGTAATATACCGATATTAATGAGTAAAGTTGTGAGCGTTAATAAATAAGAAACAATGCTGATACACTAACACACACGTAAAGTGGCGTATGTGTAGTATAGTAGAGAGAGAAGTGTTAAGTTGGTAAGAACCCACAAAACGCAAAACTGGCTGAATTAAATCGGAAAAAGTCGACAAAATGCGCAGCTGGCCGAATGGCACGTTGCCACTTACCATCAGTACGTAGGAACTCCCATCCAAACGCACCATTAGATGTTAGACATCAAAATTTAAAAAAAAATTGCTGGAAGTGTTTATAAATGCTTGTTAAAGAGCAATTTTCAACTAGATTGGTTTACTGTTTTATCAGCTGTTTGCTGCAGCCACACACGTATGCACGCATTTAGGTGCATATGTACGTTACACATTTTTTAAACCTCCTTTTTGCAAACACGAATTTTAGACAATATAATATTAAACCAACTTAATCTATAGTAAATATTTATAAAGTGGAAAAATCTCTTTGTTCTTTTGTTGACATTAATCCCTAGAATGACTCGACTGCTTTCAAAAATGTCTTTTATATTAGAAGACTAACGCTTTAAAAAATAAATATCCCCGATCGCGACGGTCACGTGGCTTGCCGTATGAAGCGAACATTTTTAATGACCGCAGGGTGAAAGTTGTTGTTTCATTACGGAACCCTAAATGAATACTTAATCTCAGCGATAATTAGTGAAACCAGGTAACCTTTTATATGCTTTGTCATATTTAACCATCCTTTCTTCTAACCGTTCATCTGTCACAGCCTCACAGTTTTTATGGTTTTGGACATACATAAATGAACTCTTGTAAGTAGATACTTCATATTGTGAGCTAAATTGAAATGTAGCAAAATATTTAAAAAAATCAATATCCCTCCATAGATGTGAATATGAGCAAATATTTTTTAGCTTACTTTCGTTGGATGCTTTTTTCGAGGAGCTACGACTGAGTAACACAGCTCTTCGAGTTTTTCAAAATAACATTTTCATCCTTTCATAATTTGCTGCGTTTGATAAACTTTGTGATAATAACCTTAAAATAATAGGCAATGTGGCACCGTTTCCCTCTTTATTTTTTTTAATTTGGTAAAAAAATTATGCCCCCCCTTTATTGAAAATTTTCCATTAATATTATTTCATTTACTCTTAATTATGTAAAGAATACTACAAACATTTATGTGTGGTATTGGGTCTTTAATTTTATAACTATTTCTAAGTACTTGGCTGCTACTTTTGAAAACACATTCACGAATGCTTCATTCTAAGGGAAGCATTTCTTAAAGTTACAGTATATATCTATATATTTACCATATGTAATAGTTAGAAACTTTTATATTTATATTACGAGTACGTTAAGAGCTGAAAACCTGCGTTCAATATAATATTCAATTACATGTGTAATAAAATCTCAATATGAATCGTTCGATTCTCGCCTATTTCAAGGAAAAAGACGTAAAAGAAATTATTAATATTTCGAGAAATTCTCATAAAAAACTCTATTCGATGATACCGCGGTGAATGGAAAATTAATATATATTATATGCAGTGCCCATCATATTATACCCAAGCATTAATTTCACTCAGTCAGTTCTTTTCTTGAGGACGTAAGGATTGAAAATTGAAGAAAAGTATCGTTAGGAAGAGCGATGTTTGGAAATATTTATTACTTTTGGGAAAAAATTATATTTCTTATTACGAAAACAAAACACATTCATATAAATGGTCTTACTGCTCTTTTTCGCTCAAAGATAGGTAATCTTTGAGAAAATACTAAAGTTTGTCCCAACCAAATATTATTTATATCAACTCTTAATTACACCTGCGTCTTTGGCGAAGATGATTTCTTACATAACAAAGTTATATTGTTATGAAAATAATAAGTTTCTGCGAACTTATTAGTTACTCGTAAATTACCCTAAAAGCTGACCACTATTCATATCTGTTATTAGATTGGTTCATAAGTGTTTGGACAATCAAACACTTTTTTATTTTTATTATAGTACAATTTCTATTTTTATTTAGTACAATTAATTTAATCAAAAAAATATTAATCATCATGATCTTCAATATACTACCATCTGCTAGACAAAGACAGAATGCCTTCTTCCCAAAAAGTAGAAAGTAGGCGTTCAAAATATTCCGCGATGTCGTTTTTAAGATACTAATAATTATCAAACTTTTTTCCGCAAATATCGCTTTAAAGATTGAAACAGGTGTTAGTTCGACGGAGCTAAGTTCGGACTATACGGCGCTTGTGATACGGTAATCCATCTTAGATCTTTCAGTATACAATAGACGGATTTTGCAATGTGGTTGAGCATTATCTTGATGGAGGGCGACGTTAAGTCGCTCCGGTCGCTTTTCACACAACTCTTTGGCCAACTTTTGTGTTGTCCTCCATATACAATAACATTAATTGTTTTGTTTGAGTCGTGAAACCTCTAAGGTTACATACCCAGCCAATCCCAAAAAAACTCACAGAAGAAAATTTTTAATAGCGCCCCCTCAACCAAAACCACGAATGTCAGATTTTGATTGAGGCGGCGCGCTTACATCGTAAGGCAACCGATAGGCCTGACATTTATTATCGTCATAGTAAACCCATGACTCATATTCAGTGATGATTGATCTAAATAAGTACTGCCTTTATGGTCGTAAAAGCAATTGTACGTGCTGGGCGCTTGGCGTCAGCCCATGCATGTGGTTTCCATCGACGCAAAACTCTACAATATCACATGGTGAATAGATATCATTTAATACCTAGTCGTATGGTCCCTCCCTAATATCTGCTTTAGATATCGGGTACTCGTATCAGGATGCACGTCTAACTCGCGACGCAATACGTCTTCATCGAAAGTCACTGGACGCTCCGAACGAGGTTTTTTTTCGCAACTTGTCTCAACTTTCTTAAAGTAATTAAAGCTCACATTTGAACGGGCTACACGCCCTTCTCCAAGTGCAGCGTTAAATTTATAAGCTGTCTTTCTCACACTGATCCCTAGTTTAAACTCTTAAGCATAATCGATCACAATTAACGTGGTATGAGTATATTTTGTTTTTAAACTGAATGACGCCACATGTGCTCGCTTTTATATACCCACCACTTAAAACCTCTAGAATATGCTTCAAAATCATGGACCATGAAACTATAGATCATCTTTTCATATGGCAAAACATAATGTAAATTTAAATGTCCTAGTACTTATACACCAACCTAATACGTGTTATTTTATCAGACTCAAAACATAATTATGTTTCTAAGATAACTTTAACAGATAATTAGTTAAAATTTTACATCTTTCAAATAATTTTTTTTTTTCGTTATTCAAATTTTCAAAAGAAGACAATTATTTTCAATCGTAATTTTGTTACACTTACACTATGAGTACACAAGGCTGACTTTTTTGAAACCCGATTGTTTGAACTATTCAAACTCAACAAAGCACAGCACTTCTACTAATTATTTTGAACAAAATTTACATTAATGTGCAAAATGCAACCCCCGATGGTGTTTGTAAGAACTGTTATGTATATGCAATTGTAGCAAAGAACGTGTCCGTTATTCATATAAGTGTGTATGTACAATTGACTCTGAATCGCAAATTTAACATTGATTCCTTTTGGAACCGGTTAAAACATTTGAAATCAAGTGTTTGAATAATGCTTACATTCTTTTTAAACTCTGTGTATAGTTAAAAAATGTAAATATTCGCATTTCCATGATATATACAGAATCACTAAATTGCGTATATTTGTGTAAAATTATTTGCATAATTTACGTAAGTAATTTCATTTAATTGATTAATATTGAATATATTAATCAATCAAAGGAACGAAATTAATGATGGTAGTATTCACCATAATTGTTTTTATAAATATACATTTCTTTAGCCATTTGGTTCGCGTATTTAGAATTACCGATTCATAAAATTTTGTTTGTTCCAAAGGGGAACAAAATATGAATATTTATGATAATCTTTTTTTTGACATTACCATTATCAAAATGGAACATAGGTAAGATATTTAATGCATCTGGATTTTTTTAAAGCATTGTTTAAAATTTCTAAAATTGTTTATCTGGACAGTTAAACATATACGATAAAATCTTATTTCCACTTGCCAAATCTATTAACGAGGTGTAATCGTAGTGAAATTTTGTAATGTTCAATTGTGTGCAAGTGATTTAAACCTTTTAAATGTCGATTAAATTCCACAAATTAATTTAATACGGGAAATGTCAAATAACTAGAAAACGAAAAGTTAACTTGTGCATTTGTCTATTTCCATCAACCGTCGGTACTTTCTACCGTTACTTATTAGTTAGTTGCCAATTTGATATTTGAATTAATCAATAATTACATAATTTCGTATATCTCTGTTATAAACAATTACAATAAATAATTACATCATTACTGCATCGAGATATCGCATTTTTTTAGCAAAAACGGAAAAATATTTTCGCGGGAGTTGAGAAATCTCTGGAAATGTTGTCTAATATCTTATACATTTCTCTAAAGTAATTATAGTGGTAATAAATAGTTTTAATACAACTGAATTTATCTGAAGACCAATAAGAATATTATTTAAAAACAATACCATTTTGGGGTAAATAAACAATTGTTAATCGGATTAAGTCGCCACAAATTTTTAAAAACTATATTAGAATGCAGTAATTTTTTAAGTTAATAGATGAAAATTACTGGAAACAATATCTAGCAACAAGATTCCATTTCTCTTAAGCATTTCTTTTTATTATTACAATAAAAAAATGTTCATAATTCCATGTCGCCATTCTCATAGATTAGTTACGTGAATCGTTATGAATATAAATATACTACTACGGTTTATATTTATATTACAATTTATATAAATTATATGCTACAGTCTATGTATGTACTACAGCCCATGTATTCACTACAGTATATGCATATACTACAATCTATGCATATACTATAGTATATGCATATGCTAGGGTCTATGTAGGTACTACAGTTATTGTATATACTAAAATTTCTTTTTAATAATGCCGAAAAGAATCTTAAATTATCTTTGTTAATTTCCGTTAAGTACATAAATTGGCATTACTATATTTGCATTTAGCTGAGCTGTAAATGTATTTCATTGACCGTGCTACTCTGATGAATAAAAATATGCAACCTTCCACGACATAATAATTAATCGTCTTTCCTTTAAGCCTAACGACTAACATCATTTTGATAACACTGGTATTAAAAATTCCATATATTTCATATTTCAATACCAGCCCAGATCGAGTGACGCAATACATTTCTGATAACAAGAAACGACCTGTTTAATGAGGGACGCGTAGTATACCACTGCAGGCGGCGTCCTTCTATTGTTTTACTGTACCGTATCTGTCAGTTGTTTGTATTGAACTATTTTATGAAACCATTTACAATTATTAAAACTATTTATAGCATGTAAAGTATGGGTATATTCAAGTGTATGTGTTTGCGTGTGTATGTGTAAATATATATATATATATATATATATATATATATATATATATATATATATATATATATATATATATATATGTATATATTCATCCTTTCATCCTTATATGGGTCTGAATTTTGAGGATCTTCTCAGGCTTCTTATCTCAGAGTACTTCCTTTACGCTTCCGTTTACTGTTTATGCTGCCAAGTTATGTGAGATATTTGATTTCTACATCAAATTTTTACCCTCCATTGAGGTATTCAAAATCGTCAGAAAAAATCATATCTCTCCTAACTTTACTTTCCACATTCTATTTCCTTTCAAATTCGTCTATCATTAATCCTTTTCTTTTCCTTTCCTAACCACCAACGCTACTCCAAAGCCTCCCCTGAGGTATGAAAATTACATTATTTTACTATTTATTGTTTTTTTTAAATTTTTTTTAATGTATTTATCATACCTTTATAGATACATTACAATTGTGGTCGACCAGAACAGATAACTTCAGTGATAAGATGTGCACCTTCATTTAAATTTAATAAATAAATATGTTGGTTATTATATATATATATATATATATATATATATATATATATATATATATATATATATATATATATATACATATTTATATATGTATATATATATACATATATATACATATATATATATATATATATAAGTTATAAATATGAATATTTTAGAATAGTGTTAATAAAAGAGTGAACATTTGGAATATTAGTTTAAAATAAAACCTAAACAAATTTGTTCTTTTCCTCTACTCTGTGGGCCTAATATTAGAAGAAACAGAAATAATGGTCACTTCTCACATTAAAAAATTTAGTTTATTGTTCAAATTCCAGCAATTTTATTGTTTCTGTTTAACATGATATTCACCGAGAAAGCGTTCCGTTATTTTCATTAGTTAGAGTAACAGTTACTCACACCTGTTTAAGTTTAATATTGGTTTATTTATAATCCCCATATTGCATGTCAACGCGTTGGGCCAAGGTAATAAAATTTAATTAATCTTTAGTTAAAACTCTTGCATTCCATCATAGCAATCCCTTTACTGATGACGTAAACTATTATAGTGTCATTAAGTAAAAAATAGACTGTTACATGTTTTATTTAATTAGATGTGATGATTGACTAAGCTAATTAATGACGTTTGAATTTTTTTCTCGCGTTGTTAATTTCTTTAATGTGAAAATGTAATGACTCGTTTTCATAATGGTATGGACCAAATTATTTTTTTTTTGGGTTTCCGTAGTTAAATATAATTCAGCCTTATAATCCGTTCTGATAAAATTAAAGTTTCTTCTGTAGATTTGTATATACGCAATTTTGCATACCTATCTCAATTAGTATATAGCAAGATGTGAAAAAAAAACCAACGCACCTCCCGACGCACATAGAGTGGCAGCAATATTTTTCGCAAACCTCTTCGACGAGAAATATGATTCATTAGTGCCATTTGCTAAAGATTTGTATATGAAATAAAAGATAATAAATAGGATAACGGAACAGTCTTATTGCATTATGTAATTAATTTAATTCATCCTAAAACACAAAAATAACGGAAAATTACCATGTGAAATATGTCAAAAAGTTTAAATATCATCAGGTAAGACTTATGATTTGTATATATAAAAAATTATTTTTAAAGCACTTTATAAAGAAAAAGAAAAAGGTGACAATTGCTTTTTTCATAAGATATTAAAAATCAAGGAACAGATTTGCTTATTTTTAACCATACTTTAGCATTTTAGCAATGATATTATTGTATTTCGATGAATCACACTGTATCTCTATTGTTCAATATATTTACATCTAATTTGCGCCTGCGGCTTCGTCCACGTGGTACTAGAGATATAATTATTCGCCTCATGCATATGCCCAAAGTATCCATCCGCCAGAATAAAATATGCATGTGTTGGTAAATGGTTACCTTTATAACTATTAAACTACAATTCATAAGTATACACTCTTTGCTATGCTCTTATAAATGATAGTCCAATTATATATTGCTTACCTTTTATAATAGGTTTTAAGTATATTACTTGTACACAATATTTAATTGAAATCTTATTCAAAATTCGAAGGTTTCTCATATACATATATATATATATATATATATATATATATATATATATATATCTATATATATATATATATATATATATATATATTGATTGATCGATTTGTATATATATATTTGTATATATATATATATATGAAAAGTAGGTACTGGTGCCACAATGAAACCTTCTTTATTTTGTTAAATTTAGTCCATAAAATATTCTTTCTGCGATTATTGACAATAACTGAAAATGTACCATAGACACAAGCAATACTATTACTGCGCGATGGCTATTTTTTTCATTTGTAACCATTTTAGAATCTCTTATTATCAACATTATGAGACATATTAACTTTACTGATCATCAAATATGCTCAGTAATGCCTTCAAAATATCAAATAGCTCATACGACCCCAGTCCGTTTACTTTTTCAACATAATATGGAGTAAGTTTTAAAAAATATGAACATAATTTTTGACATTCAACAGAATAAAGCATAAGGTTTAAATAATAACATCGAGAGAAAGTAATTACAAGAACATTAGTGGTTATTGCCATAAAATAGAGTTGAATACGAAAAATTGCACATGATGATTTTTGTGTTGTCAAACTCTGAAAAATATGAAGAATTTAATAAAAAATTGATATACCTAATATATGGTAATAATATATAAAAATATGATTTTTATCATTTATTGCATTGTTATTGAAAAATCGCTATTTGAAAATAACCAATAACCCTTATGGGCATTCTTCTTTAATTGCTTCAAATTTCATACTTATGACCTTTTTAATTATCTTTTATCTTTAAACTTAACAGTTCTTAACAAAATCAAACGAAAATAATGCCGTTTGTAAAAATGCACCAAACATCTTTTTATCGATCTCGCTGTTAACCTAGTTCCTTTCATATCTTAACTACAAAAAAAACGTTACATGTGCGTAGACTTATTACTTTCATAAAAGCTCTTTCCCGTTAAAGGTCACTTTTGAATGTACACCGCAAAGATTCAAGTATAACGTTCATCATAAACGTAATATCAGAACATCAAAGCGTTAGAAACAACTTACAAGTAGGCAGATTCACAGAGTGACTAGTATTCGTGAGCGGTAATTGCTATATTTACGGTATTTAATTAGTGAACATAACTTACGAACTCGCCTTTTATCTTTATTTAAATGATGAATATAAGAAGATCTTTTCGTTGTGCCATTGCTGAACATAAGTGGATGAATGACGCCGTGTTACTAATTGGATATGTTCAACGTTCGTTTAACATTTATTTGATGGTTAACTATTCGATCACTCAAATTCCTACGCTTCAGCTGCATAATTCTACTCAAGCTGCCGCCAAATTGCCATTTCCAACTCTACTGCAAGTTTCTCATATTTGACGTATGTTTTATAGGAATAAATGATGTTTATGCTGTAATAACATTACAGTACTTATCTCATATTATGGCTCCCTCAGTTATAATAGATTATACGATCCATCAATTATATAACAGAATTTATCCCTTATAATCTCCAACTTTTCGTTTATTTTTAAGTTTCTTAGTGAAAGAATAGATCCATATTAATTCATGGTTTCCGTTCATCTGTCACAGCCTCTCAGGTTCTGTCTTTTTAAAACTGCTTATATTAAATTCTGCATGTAAATGTTTCAGAGGTGTTGCTAAGTAATATTTAAATGAAATTAATTTGTAAAGTTAGGAAAATTTACAGGTAAAATATTCCCCTTCAAGTCGGATTTGAAATCCATAGCTTTTAAATTGAAATTAAAGCTCCATTTAGTTTTAGGGCTCAAATAAAAAAACGTAACTTTTATAAAATCCCTCACATCTTTGTCTGTCGCTTAGTCTGTCACTGCCGATTTTTTCAGAAACTATGCCATGTAGAAACTTGAAATTTGACATAGATGTAAGTAACCTTATAAATAAAAAAAATGTTAGTAGTAATCTCTAACTAATAACCCTAACACTAGAAATATGGGTGCAGTCCTTTGACTGCAATTTTAGATTTTAAAGTTAAATTGTTCTAGAATGTTTTGACTAAACATGTGAATATTCATAGGCATTATTTAGTATATTGTGAAAAAATTTGTGGATAAATGACTCGAAGTCTTCAATATACCGAAATACTCTTTTTATTATAAACCAATCCGAAGATTAACCGCAATGTGAATCTGAATGTACAGAACTTCAAAGTAATGATTATTGTGCATTACCAGCTATCAGTTTAAGTTCTGATGATGAAAAAATCGACCCGGAAGAATAGGTACCTCTTGCAACTTTACGACAAATTAGCGCTACCAAAATCGTGGTCGTCGTAGGAGTAACCGCTTAACTGCCACTGCTAATTATATAACAACCCCAAATGAAATCATATGGACACCTCAATCTAAATACAATCAACCTGGACTCGACACAACATTATAACTGAGAATCTTACATAAGCAAGGCTTACATCATATACAAGAAGAAATTTCAAATTATATGGAAAATATAATGGACCCATAGAAAATAGGAGTATAATAGACCCATGGAGACACATTCAAGAAGAGAAGCTGTTGTTCGCTAGGACATTGTAAGTGAGTACCCAACTCACTTTAGGACAACTGAATAATTTTATTATTGCTGCTTACTATGCTCGTGGTGCCTATAGTGCAAAAATATCCCAGTAAACGAGTTAGGAAATAAAACATGGGGAAAAAGTTTTTTTTTCAAAAACCATATGTTGTGATAGATTCAAGAAAATTATGAAGTATATTCGGTTTGACATAAGATATGGAAAGAGTTCACGACTTCAACAGGATAAGTTTGCCTGGATATCTGATGTTTGGAACTAATTCATTAATAATTTTTGTTGTTATAAACCAGGAGAGAACATTGACGAACAACTTTTTTCTACAAAAAAAAGTTCTTCAGTATATTGCAAATAAGCCTGATAGATTTGGAATACAATTTTGGCTTTTTATCGATGTCGACTCCAAATATGTTTTGAATGGTTTTCCATACTTAGGAAAAGATGATTGCAGGTTACAAGTCAACATTTTTGTGAATCCGTTACTATGCGTTTCTTGGAACTATTTCTAAATACTATATAATAATAATTTTTTTACCTCTGCTATATTTTGTCAAAAAACTTATTTTTCAAAAAGCACTACAGTTGTTTGAAACATGAAGAGTGCCGGACGAGAAATTTCACCTTATATCATGTCACATCCCTTGAATTTTTGTGAAACAATAATATTGAAATCTAATAAGAACATGGATTTTCGAAAAGATCTATGAAATGAAAACATTTTACAGTCAAGTGCGTGACATGACAATGTTGAAATCGATTCAAATGACTCCAAAAACAGCCGGAAACTAATTTTCTACAACGCTATTACAGTACAAAAAGTACAGTGTCAAAGCAGCATCTCGAAGATGGTCTGTACACTTGTTTTTCAATATCTTCGATTTAACAGAAATCAATTCTTATATTTTATGTAATAAACTGGTAGATATAAACATAAAACGGAGGAAATTTATCATTTATTTAGAGAATTAACTCAATAGAACCATAGAAACTGATGATGAACTTTGTCTGAACTTTTATCTGTAGAATCCATAGCTTCAACTTCTCGATCTTCATTACCAAGCATCCAGGAGGATCGATAAAGACGGGACTCTTTTATTAGCAAATTTAAAAATAAAACTAATAAGTTATGCGATTGTAAAAATAAAACTAATAAGTTATGTGATTGTCGTAAAAGCTACTTTGTCGTTCTTGCAATTTAAATGAATATTCAAATGCATAAATTTTACTTAAATGTTACATATTATTATTATTTTCATTTCATTTAAATCTTGTAACTTCACAAATAATTTAAGAATTATCATACTTGCAGTCATTTGACCAGCCGCCGTCTTTGTAGATAGGTAAATTTTGCTGTATTTCTAGTGTTAACCCATTAACCTACTAATCTATTAACCCACTTATTGTGTACTAGCTAACTTTTAAAAGCATTGGCATCAAAATTAAAAAGGAATAAATAAAGTAATCAAAGTTTTTTCTTAAATTACCAATGTCCCATGTGATATCATTTGAAAGTGCTTATTATAAGGAATACACAAATATAATATTCTATTAATAAACCAAAAATTTAAAAAAAATTTTGGTACAATTTAGCTGGAAAATTGTAGGAAAACTGTAGAGATTCTCCCAGTTCTTATAGTTTTTGAAATATGAACACATTTTTGTCTTACATTTTTATACCAGTAGAAGATCTAATAGATAATATTTACATCGTGAAATATTAATATTTGTAGATAGTTTAATATAAACACTATATACAATTAAATGTTTATAAGTGGTTAAATGTGTATAGAAAGCCTTGTAGTGCAAGTTGTACCATACTTGATAGGTTTTAATTTTTAAGTAACATTTGTAAATTATGAAACTTTGAAGTGACGTGCATTTGTACTTAAAGATACTATTAATCACAATTAAATGAAACTACGTGATGTAGCATTATTTCTTTGATTTCTTTACCATGACCTAGGTTTCGTTCTATTACAACATCTTCAGGTAGGATATTAGCAAAGATTCTCTCTCCGATGGGATATTAGCAAAGAAATCTTTGCTAATATCCCACCTGAACATGTTGTAATACAATTCATAAAGAATTATACCATCATAAAAACAAATAAAATATAAAAATAAAATTTTATTATTTTAACCTTTAGTAAATTCGCTAAAATATGCTGGAAAAACCTTTTTTTATTTATTTATATGTACGCAATAGATAAACTAAATGGAAAAAAGAAAATGAAACATCTAATCTAGATATCTAATTTTCTTTTCTCTTATAATAATCATTTAAGTGGAACTGAGATATTACTGGTTTGGGCGGCTTTTGAATCGACAAATTACACGTTTTGATGATGAGCTGAGAGGTCTGGTATTCTCTACACATGAAATACAAAATTTCTTGCGAGTTGAATGGCATAGACATTCAAATCCAATTCTATGCACTGCCAATGCACTCATAAATTGTAAAAAAAATGAATTCAATCTAAAAAGAAAAAATACACAAGTAAATAAAACTACTAAATTACGAGTTACAGTTCAATTAACATTGTAAGTCTTATGAATGATTTCCAAAAATAAATTTATTTCTCATTCAATTAATAATCTTATGGTAAAAATTATTTCTTATATTCTTATATATTTCTTCAGAGAAGTTTATTAACAGACTAAAGTAGTTTTATTACAAAATAGAAAAAAGAACTCGAAACATAAAAAAACAAGAAGGTGAGAGAGAAAATAGTGATTAGGAAAATAGGACAAAAAAATAATCATTAGTTGAAATGACTCCAACCCTTTTTAATTTTTAAAATTGATTTGAAATCACTATCAATATATTTACTACTTACTACAATCATTTTATTAATCGTTATCGGTTAATTGAATTTATTTATTACAACGCTTTATTTAATCTTAATCGCATTTAATTTCAATCGCACTTATTGACAATATTTTTTGATTGACGATGAATAAATAATGAATAATGTTTAATTCAAAAAGAAAAACAATCTTTTGGGTATATTTTTGTTGCTAAATTTTAATACACGTAATAAGTTATTTTTAATTACGTATCATTTGTAAAATTACTAATTACACAGAGAAGGAAGTTTATGTGAGTGCTGTAGTGACTTGAAAACAACAAAACGAAAATTGAACAAAGCCATTGTGTGACTGGAAGTGATAAGGGAGCAGCTTTCTTTTCCAGATCGACTCCCAAACTTTTCCCTAATTTACTAACACTAATCAAATCAACCATTTCTTAGAAAGACCACTTTCTGCTTCATTCGTATTACGTGAATGTAGGCCCAATTAGACGTACGTGAAATAATAAAATATGTAATATGTTCACCCCCTATATTCACCGCCTAAATAATGAAATATGTTCACCGCCTATTGTTTTGCACCCTTCTCATATTATTTTCAAATATTAGGTTATGGTATATAATTAATTCTATACTAAAGGCTAAAATAATACCAATACACATTTTAATCGGAATGGAACAGGTTTCGCCTCTCGAATCGCCACTCGAGAAAAAAAAGATCGAAAAATAAAAAAAGTATTTGGATATTGTTTATGTTATTATTATGGATATTGTTTATGTTATTATATTTCACGTAACCGCATGTATATGCGCATGGGCTAAGGTGCGACTATTCGCTTTTGGCTTAGTATAGTTTTTTGTAACTTCACAATTTGGTTATATCTTTACAAGTTTCAAGTTTCTTAATGACAGTAATTTGTCTTCGAAAATTATTTGCAAATCGCGATGATATTAAAAGCATTGTTGAATAATAATTTATATCAAAAATGTATAAGAATAATCTCTTAAAACATCGTCTTTAAGTGACTATTCTTGTATCAGCTTTTATTAAATGAAATATTCAAAAATCGTATTTATCCGATTCCGCTTTATGTTATTAAAAACAGTTTCGATAGCGCTTCATTTGGAGAAAAAAATATTGGATGATAGCTTCAAAATAATTAAACAGAGCAAGATTTCCTAATAAATACTGTATATTAGGCGAAAACAAAGTATGTAATGGACAATCATTTTTATGAAATTATATCTTATATCTATATATTTTGCAAAATACTGAGTTGCGAATGAGTTGTATTGTCTGAATTTAGCCTTACAAAATTTTGTAGTTTACGTATATCCAGAAAAGTTATCTAAGCCGCTATATTTCATTTGCAGCCTACCTAGCAGCCACATATTCAGACTTTATCACTGACAAAGTTGGAACTACTGTGTTTTGTCTTTCTTCTGAATATGAGTATGTTGTAGTGCTTGTGATTTTAATTCATTTAAAATCACAAAGGATTTTTTGGGATGCATCGAAATAGATTGTAAACTATTGTTACGTGCTTCATATCATTTTGTAATTTGCAACAGTAAAATGAGTTGATTAATTAAAACGGAAGTAAATTGGATTTAGTGCTATGCGCATTTAATGATGCTAAGATGTACATAAGGTGCTCTTGGCACCATTTGGATCCAATTTCTCGCAGTATCTATAAATTCGTTATTTCATTACGCGGAGTCGAAATAATGCTAAGATGATTTAATGATGCTAAGATGTACATAAGGTGCTCTTGGCACCATTTGGATCCAATTTCTCGCAGTATCTATAAATTCGTTATTTCATGACGCGGAGTCGAAATAATGCTAAGATGATTTAACGATGCTAAGATGTACATAAGGTGCTCTTGGCACCATTTGGATCCAATTTCTCGTAGTATCTATAAATTCGTTATTTCATGACGCGGAGTCGAAGCATCAGGAGACTACCAGTATGGAGCGAGATTTTTAGCAAGATTTCGGCTAATATTTTAAGATTATTTACAAAACTGTACGCTGTATAATGAAATAACCTTTATAATATGAATGATCCTAATGGGGCTGTTAAATAGTTTATTCATAAAAAAGTTTTATATACCACGTAAATCACAGATAAATTTAATATACAAACTGCATGAAGACTTTATTTTGTACTTAAACCTTTATAATTACTAATAATATATTTAAATTATTGAAAATTTAGTAACTTACAATTTAAGCAATTACTATATTTCACATTTCTATACACATATTCCTGTTTATTAATGTATTTTTTTAATATAGATATCATTATAATCTTCTCTTGGTTTTGAACCAAAAAACTTGCTTTCCTTTATCTTGGTTGACTTTTTGAAAACTTATGTACATAATTCACATATAGAATTAGGAATACGTTTTCTTAAATATCTTTACTGTATATATAGTCTTACATAATGAGGTATAATTTTTCCCTTTCTAGTCATGATTATTTTTTAATTAGATAAATATAAGAAGGAAATTTAGAACTGTAATAAAAGTATACCACCCTTTATATTTTATTTTCCACACACCAATTTGAACGGCTATGAATATTAGCCTACTTAGTTGTTAGTACCAGTGACGCAGTGTAGTCGATCGGAACGTAATAGGAAGATAAGTCTGTAATAACTAATAATCGAAGGTAGGAAGATATCACCAATAATCCGTACACGTGCCTCATAATTATTCGTCTGTGACAGAGGTAAAATCTGAAAGAGAATTGGATTAGAATGAGAATAACGGACTAAGGTTCTTTATGTTTTTAATATTAAAAAGGTCTTCATAATATTTTCTTTTCATATTCGTGAATCCTAATAAGATTTCGTACGTGGCTGTAGTTACTGGAAATAAAATGCTGCTTAATATTACGCTCACGAAATATATTTTGTAGGCTGGTACTGCTTTGTATTTCTTGACAAATGCAATTATTTCTAACGCTGATAAAAATGTCTTACCAAGTCAAAGACTAAAACCAAACAAGTTAGGCAACTAAAATTTGTCCCACAAGTCAAGTAGCGTAACAATAGCAAAGACAGCAATGCGACAGCCTCTTTTTCTGCATACTCATGGCTCTTTTAGCTGTAATCTTCGAAACTGCTTTTCTAATTTTAAACAAACGCAATAAATACGTACTGTCTATTTAACACATCAAACAATATAAAACTTACATGTTTTTTATAAGTTTCTCTCATTTTTGAGAAGAACACAGGTTAAATTTTAAGGAACTTTTGAGAAGAAAGAAAATTTTGAGGAGACCTAACATCTCGAGAATGGTACGGTTTTCATATCCGAAAATATACCATTATGGCTTTTGAGAGAAGCATTCTATTTTACTTGTATTTAACATCAATATCAAAAAAATCAGCAATATTTACAAATAGACTTGAGAAATCTTTAAGTAAGATTCATGAAGTATTTTTGATACGACGCCCATCATCGCGAAGCTCAGCCATGGCCACGCGATGTATATATGACACACCCAAAAAGAACTTTTTCCATATTAAAAATAGTACTTTTACTCTAGAATAAAAATCCTAGGTAAAATACATAAATTGTCACAATCATTCTGTCATACCACGTCGTGTAGATTATCACAGTAAATCCTTTAATCAGTATTGCGTGAAATTAATGTTAATTTATATGATGTTTAGGGGAACCCATATATCTAAAATATAAATTCTTTAGTCTTGTCTTTCGTAACATTACCTTTATAAAGGAAATCCTAAATTTTGTAATTAATTATATTTAAGACTGCAAAATAACACAAGAAATTCTTAGATTTTTCTACAGTCCTAGTTTTTTTTTGTAGTTTCAACATATTTTTGGACTTTCTACTTTCAAAGATATATATGAATGAAACTTTGCAAGTAAAGCCCTGAGCGTAGAGATATATACAAAATATATTAGTTTTCCTTCTTCATTTAGAAAAAGTGGAAACTTTTGCGCGTTCGCCGCTAAGTGAGATGCTTGGGTGTTTCAAAATAAATTTGAGACTTCGTTTACCAATCTTCATGTAAAAGCTCCGTTCGCGGATTACCAAACTTTTATTGTATCAACAATGAATTAGAAAAATCTGAATTTTAAATATAGTACTAGCCTTTGACCAAAAATTTCATTTCGAATTATTTTACTAAACTTGCATCAAAACTTCCAAGAGCTGTAGATATTTATTTAATAACAAGTCAGTAATAATTCAATAAAGTTAACAATTTTCGTTATAATTACCAAAATTATTTATTTAAATAGCCATTTTACTATTAAAAAACATAATATTAAATTAAACATAATTTTTTTGCAAGCTTTACTGAACAATTCACTGAGCTCTTTCTCCAATCCACTCATCGTACCGTACTCCCTCTTACCGGTAAAGCTTAAACCTAAAGTCCAAGTAATAGAATTACTGTCCCCTTTAGAACACTGGAGAGTAATTTTATACCTATTGGAGAGTTACGTTAGTTATTTTGAATCTGCTAGACAATTATTTTCATTCCTGCATCAGAGTTCCTTCTATTGCTGTTGAAGAATAATTTTATTTCTGGTGAAGGATAATTATATTTCTGTTGAATAATAATTGTTAGCCGTTTTATTTTCTTTTACATCTCTGATAAAGAAACATTATTTAAAAAAAAATTTCTGTAAAATATCCCAATACTGCAAGTAGTTGAAAATGTTAGAGGGGAGGCAAATTAAGTAAACTAAAAAAAATATTAATTCCATAAAGTGTCAGATATTGTTTAAAGTGGCTTATAATAAGGGCCTAAAAATATTTTTTTCATAATTTAATATCTTCAGAAACGTATTGAAAAATATACAAGAAGATGTCCCCTTTATCCTTATTTCTGAAACTACTCAATCTAAAATTATGAAAAAAGGCTAATAAGCCTCCGCGAAAGTTATAGATAGGAAAATTAAAACGATTATCACACAAATGTGCACCACTTTTTCGTGCCCATAAGAGGTATAGTAAACAATATATTGACATTGTGATGCTACAAAATTAATATTTGGAAAAGTAAAAGAAGTGCTATCCGTGCATGTTCATAGGTGGCCATTACATTAAATCATCAAATAATAGTGGATCGTATAAAGCCATTTCCAACGAAAGAGACTTTTAAATTAAAAACTTTATAAATATATACCTAGTTGAAACAGATTCCATTTCACTCAGTTTTTACAATTAAGACGGAAAATTAAATTATCAAAATATAATTTGAAAAAATCAACATTTTTGCCAAAAATAGACAAAGAATTGCGTCGCTGATTCTCATTCTGGAGGAGGTTTTCTTTTATACATTGTCTTAACAAACCTCTTATTTTCTTTATGAAAGCTTTTGCTCCTCAAAGGATGTTTTCAAATAGAAAGCACAAGCGGTTTAGATTTAATTGTCATCGCGTACAGATTAACTTCACAGTGCCATCAATGCTTTGTCCTTGTTTACGTCTAAATCAATTACTTGTTTGTAAAATATATTTATCTTCAGTTTTAGAGGAAGGATATCGACGAGAGATGTGTAAATAGTGAATTGTCATTTTGTTAGCCAGAGTTTAATACTTAGCCATATAGAACGCCTCATCATTATAGGAATCTTCACTACTTAGTTGCACAAATTCTTACTTCAAAATCAAATGAAAATGATACTACGATTGTTGAAAATCAAGTGAAAATGATACTACGATGAACATGATACTATGAAAATGATACTACAGTTTCATTTTAATTTTCTTATACTATTAAGAAAATTGTTATTATACAGGATCCAAATTTGTGATTTTCAGAACAGATTTTCATCTGTTAATACATTTCCATATTTTTGGAACCAAATATTAAATTGAAGATTTTATAGCGATTTTGATCCAAGGATTTATTACCTAAACAACTAGACTAGGTAATAAATCTTCTGAACAAGACCAGTACATTTTTCGAACCTTAGCTTCATAGTTAAAGTATACAAAATATTGATTACATTAATTTAATTCTTGCATTGTTGTTTGTTTGCTTAATATGTAAATAGATTGAATATATTTGATATAAATTATATAACGGAGTAGCATGCGAGAAGCCAGTTGCTTCTTAAGAAATACGACATTGGAAGAGGTGGGATGTCGTACGTAAGTTTACTCTATGAAAGATAAAGTAAACCTGAAGCTAAATATGATATTCAATAATATTCAATATAAAAATACTTGAATAAAATAAATATTAAGCAAATGTTACCCATAGTGCCCCGAAATAAATAGTGATCGGATGTGCGAGAAAGCAGTCTAAAATGTTGAAAATGATCCTGTCAAATGAATTAATTACAAATTGTAATATTTACAAAAACCATTTATAAAAAAAATATGTGGCAATTAGAATTATCGAGCTTACTATTACAAAAAAAACTTTAATCAAACTTCTGGATACATTTTTAAGGTCCAATAGCCAAACCAGAACCATTAATGTCTGATTTGCATGATGCCGTTTTAATTGCAAATTAAAAGCACCGTAAAGCTCAAATTAAGCAAATTTTACTTACAAAGATAAGAAATAAAGTTTTCAAAAAAATGTTTTATGTCACCGTCCCATCCGACGAACAAAGAGGGGGTTAATTATTTTTCGCATGTCCCATAGTATAGAGTATTGTTAAAAAGATCTTTGAAAATAATGAGGGGGCATGTCATGAACATTTTTTTTTGATAAGGGGTTACGTTTATGTATTTTTAAACTGTAAAATGCTAATTTTTGTTGAAAATGCATGTCCCCACCCTCTAATAACTAAACCGCTATTTCAGAATATCTGAAAAATCCAATGCTACTCGTTTATGGATCACGTCGATTATTAAGGGCTCCTCGCCCATGAAACACTGGATTTTTTTGCAAATCCCAAATTAAGTGCAGGATATCTTTTGAAATGGCTGGATATAAAGATCCTAAATAGTTTTTTTTTCATAATTTTAGTTTGTATATATGCAGAGATATACTGAAAAGTGCAGAAAATATTTTTCTGTTTTTGAAACCAAAGAACCTTGAGTTTTGGAAAAATAGGGTTTTTAGAAGCCTGCGCAAATATAGTTTGGAAAACTGTAACGATGATTCCAGATATCATTAACGACAATATATATGTATACCCCCTGACTTAATTTATTAGGTATTATTAAATATTTATTGTGCTACGAAGTGCAGTTTTACGATAACTTACAATAAATAAAGTATTTAAATTCGAAGGAGGTACAGCATCCTCGATGAATGAGCCAGATTCCTTCTTAGCTAACTACTTTGTCAAATATTACAGCTTAGTCTTTATTAAAAAGTACATAAAAGTACGTAATATAGTATGTATACTTACTCTGAACTAGGTTTCGTTGTATGACGACATCTTCAGACGAGCAATTCAAATATATAAGTTCAAAAGTTCATGTGCTAAGCGAACGGTATAAAGCAGTAGCCGTAAGTGGGAAGGTCGTAATAGATTTTAAAAAATATTTTCCATTAATCAATATTATGTCAAAAGTTCACTATAGAGAATAAATAATCTATTTATTAAAAATATACCAAAATAGAAGTATGAGATTGGAATGAGATTGAATGCAATCAATAATTTAAAAATAGGTAACCTAATATACTGAGGAACTATTTTTTGTTCTAAAATTTCAAGAAATAAATTAAACGCCCAAATGTAAGTGATGCGTGTACGTATTCTATTTCGAAATGGAATTTATATTCACTTGAGTTATCATTAATCAAAAGTTTCTATGGTAAAAGCTTTTGTTGATCATGGCCCGCCCGCACCACCGCATAAAACCTACTTTGGTTCCACTCTTCTATTCTGGTTATTCGACATTGCCTACTTCTATTTACTGTACTCATTTATGTAAAAGGCACATCTCCACGTGTATCATTCAACTGTATGTTATTTTACCTTGGTAACAATAAAAATAAAAAAGATCCAGCAAATACAATTTGACCTAACTACATTTGAACTTCAGTTAATAAATCGTGATTTCTAACAAAACTTAATGCTAATGTATGATTTTTTCTAATTTGAATTAATAAATTCCAAATTTATATTTTTTAAAATAATTATGTTTCTCCAATTAATAAACTTATGAGGTGTTATATTTGAAATCATTATATATCTACAATTTACCAAGAGAGTTGTCTTGATACCCTTTTGTTCATTTAATGAAATTACGTAATCATATATCTGTCATTGCAATATTAAGAAATCCCCAAAAATATTTTCCGAACTATTTCCTCTTTTCCCAGCATAATCACACACTAATTTCTGTTCAATAGTGATTATTTAATTAATTAGGTAATATCTACAAGAAAAGAGACACGAAAAGAAAATTACTAACTAACCAGCTAACATTATTAACAATTAGCGCACCAATCTCGAGTTTCGACGACAGAAATAATTGTAACTTGGATAATTTTGCAAGTAATCAACTTTTATAACAGTATATGTGTTTACATATATATATATATATATATATATATATATATATATATATATATGTGTGTGTGTGTGTGCACAAATACGTATATAAACAGAATGTAAAATTGAATAAGACAAAAATCCTGAACAAAACAGTGAAAACCATTTTATGAAATATGTAAAAGTCATGATCGCTTTGAAAAAAATGGATTGCTTAAGGGTAAGTACGTAATCGTAAGCTGATTTGTAAAAAAGGAAAATATAGAAAAACACGCTTTCCTCTTTCACCGACCGCGACGTATCTAGATTACGTGAAACAATACTACACGTCACGCGTTTTGATGAATAGATTTTTAAGACGTTTTTCTTAATGCTGAATGGCCCAGATTTCGTTAAAAATATTATTGCGAGTAATTCATTTATTTCGATGTGTTTTTGATTTTGCAAAAAATGTTTTATATTGTTTATTGATGATATTGCATTTTGGTATGATATTTTATCGGTGTGGTAATTGGAAAATTTGGAAATATGTTTGACGTTTCTATATGGAATTATTTTCAATATTGAAATAAATTTCAATATTAACAAAAAATATTGAACTAAACATTTTGATGTGAAACATCTAATGGCGTGTTTGGGTGGGAGTTAAAATGGTCCGATAGCCAGACGCGCCTTTCCATTCGGTCAGCTTCGTGTATTGTCGACTGTTACTGTCAATTTGCCATTCGGCCAGCTTCGCGTCACGTCTGCCAACATCGAGTCTTGTAGACTCTTTCCGACTTAATCAGATCAGCGTTGTTACCTATTTACCAACGCTTACAACTTTAATCGTTTATATCGGTGTATTGCATTAAACTATTTTAAAGCGTTGTATAATTTTAAATAATAATAATAATGTTACTAATAACTTAAATATATATAATTTAAAATTATTATTGTTTACTTTTGCAGAATAAAATTTGATTTTTTTTCTTTTCACTTCGGTGAAATAAAAATGTTTCAATGTAAAATATTTGACATCTTAACCTTAGTTGTTCACATCTGTCAGGCTTCCCGTGCTTTTTAACGATTCTCTTCGAAAATTCAAAAGGATTACCTCTCCGCGATTTTTCTGTAGTAAACTTTACACCATATATATATATATATATATATATATATATATATATATATATATATATATATATATATACATATATATATATAAGTAATTCAATTCGGTATGTATAAAGAACTTTGAATCAATTAATCTTCGTCGAATGTAAGATTTTTCACATTTTATTATTTTTCTTTCTTATTTCAATTCATTTGAATCAAATACTAACAGTAAGCTCTTTGGAGACTTTTCTTCACATGATAAGTCTACTTTATGGCAGATGTATCCGATATATATAGGACATTATAATGACTAAAACAATCATTAAATCGTTTTGAATAAAAGGGCAATGAATAGCTGAAATAAGTTATGCTTAATGTTCATTGATGATGAGATGAATATTCGGTATTATTTAGTTGCAGGCAGAATATTATAAATTCGGATATGAGTTTGCTTTTGTATAGTACATTAATTTTATTAGAATTAAATAAATTTTGGTTTTATTACTAAAACCTATTATTTTAACTTTTTACTAATGAAATACATTATTGGTTATCTTAACTATTTCTACGCGAAGCTATGTAAACGTGTGAGTAACTTTGAAAAGCTGTAAAGCTCACGTGGATTACCTTTAGTGGATACAATACAATCACTAATCACTTGCGAGTATAGTGATAATAGTGAGCTTTCTAATAGTGATCTATTAGACAATTGATGTCTGTATGACAATGTGACTTATTTTTCACCACTAACAGTATTGTACAGTGAGTATTGTGACTTTATGTGTCGTAGCTAATTTGATTTATACCATTTATTTTTCAAAATCGGGAATGACTTTAGTCGAAAATTCATGTCGCACGACCGCTTTCCTCAGGTTGTAATTCGATAAACTAATATTAAGATGTTTTTATTTTGTTTTTCTATTGAAAGCTTAATTTTAGGGTTAACGGTTAACTTTCTTTTTGTTGTTTTACAACTTTCTTTATCAGAAAAGCATCTTTTAGAACTTTCTGGGGACTTTAATACATCGGATATGGAGGATTTTGCTGATGATGATCTGGAATCGGAACTATGCGTTCTTCCTTGCTTTGGGGAAGGAGACAACAAACATTCGAAATAATTTTCATAATAATATAGTTCCTAAACTCACAGAAGCACCAGTAATACCTAAATCATTGCAAGGAAGTTAGATAATATTAATAGAAGATATTTTACGCATGATGTCTACGTGTCATAGCCTTTTATAGAAACATGTGAAAATATATTCCATTTCACGACAAGCCACAGAACTATTAAATATTACCGAAGAATCTGGTTTGCACACCTATTTAAACGTATTCTTTGATAGACCCACAAAGTTATGCGTAACTGCATATGTAACACCAGTCAATACTTTAAAGCGACCAAAATTGAAGTAGTTAAACTATCCAGTTTTCATATTACCATTGAATTCCTTCCCTACACACACATGTCTCCCAATGTATTAGCAATCTGACAACAAAATAAGGCCAGTAAATGACAGACTTAGTCATAATCGATTCGACGTCGTAAATATTCGTAATATTATCCATATCTTAGATCACGAAGCGTAATATAGAAAAGAAAAGTACAACCCAGTTTGGAAATCACCTCGATAATCAGCTAATTCCAGAACTCTTGCAACTAACTGGAAAGAGCTATGATCTGATCGTTCGATAAATGAATATATGATACCTTTTTAGTGACCAATGGATTTGCTTCAGGTTATGAAAAAAAGCTGCGGTGTGTAGTCGTAAAAAATTACCTTTACCACGATCAGAGACTTAATGCTTGGCTTTATCATTTTGAAAAGTTCTAAAACACTGTTTACCATAATATCTTTGAGTCAGCAGCCTTTCGTAGTGCTCCATTTAATTTTATTAAGAGATTCAGGTAGCTGTGTGTTATATACAATAGACATTTTATTACTATTTTGGAAGTAGAAGAAATAAATCAAAAGAATTTTCAGAGTATAATCACAATAACGTAAAACCGTATTCCATAGCTAAATGTCTGCAAATTAAAAAAAATCTGACATGATTTAGAAAGAAAATCATCACTCTATCAGGGATACTTTGTCATCAGAGCGTGAAACTACGGAGGATATTTGTTTTGTACTGTCAAAAGATACAAAGCAAAAAAAACAGAAAAGCTAGATCGAAATACCTGCTCCGAAAGTAGCTCAACAATCTAATCAACAAATGATTGATGTTGACATTTTCAACAAACGCATGAAATACTACTGTGCTTACATAAAATCAAAATATAAACTTTGAAACCAATAAACCTTCTTTTAAATTTAGCTTTATTTAATTCATTGACTTTATACAAAAATGGTAATATATACAAATAGCTGTTCCACACACACATTAAATACCTTCAATACGCTGTGTCTTTTGACATTCTCAAAATTAGAATTGTTTTCAAACATTGTCACCAAAATTATAGCAGTTGTAAGCTACCTTTTTTCTGCTTTTTATACAGTTCCTTATTTTTATTAGTTTCTAGTCTCATTATGGTTAGAGGTGTTTTGTTCTTTTGTGGCTGTTAGAAATTGATCAAGTTTTTACCAAATATTTTTGATAGGACAAAAAAAAGACTAAACAAGAAAACTCTTAAACTATTTTTCCTCAGTTCTGTAGACCCACAAAGAAATCTCTACTACTCTCTCTTTTAATTCTTGCGTTTTTTTCTCTTTGGTGTAATAGGTTCAGGAAACCGGTTTGTATTTCATTTTATTAATTTTTTTCGCACTTAATATTTTTTGCCATTTACCAGGTTAAAACTTCTATGACAGAGACACGTAAAGTACATTTAATTTGAAAGTAAGAAAATTCTGACTAACCTTTTTTGAAAAGGGAGTATCCTACTAAAAATCCAAACACTAATTAAATGATGGAATATCATTGCAACACCTTTTTATCCTTTATTAAATATTCACGTTTCAATTTAATTTCTCTGCTTGTTACTTAATTTTGCTATTTTATCAGTCGTTTTTTGCTGGAATATTTACACTTTCATATTTTATTTCGTTTGTCATATTAAATACAGAAAATAAATTAATAAAAATAAGAAGTTTCAACTTGAATTTAAAAAGCGTTTGTTAGTTTAAAGTTGTGATTTTACAAAACTTGGCGAGCGACACACCTATACCGTCACCTGTGTGATAAGATTGATTATTAGCGCAGTATAACCGCTAATCCTTAATAACCACATTATGTTTGTTTTTGGAAGTATGTTAGCCAATTTTTGTTTATTATTTGACTAAACTCGTACGTGTTGGATTAATGGGCAGCACTTCGAACGGATTTCATAACTTTCCCTTGGTGTCACATGTAAAACGTGAACGACTTCTTAAGTGTTAACGAAGCACTTCATATATATTTTTTTTGTCATTGAAACATAATTTAAAGATAACTAAATATACATTTTTAATAACTTTGGCGTATAATAATCTCCCTGCGTGGCAAGTAAGCAGAAAAATAGAATGAAGCAATTGATATAATTGGCATGATTATTTACATTTATAACACAATATATATGAAATAAAATCTTTTTTACATACCCAATTGGGTATCGTTGAATAGGTGTTTCAAAAATATTGAAGAATACCAGGAATGCCACCTTTTCGATGCAGGGATCATTCTACGATATATCAAGCTTGAAAGTAGTAATTTTAATTAGACTTAAATCTCCCCACTCCCTATCAGTTAAATCGCTATTTTTGAATATCTCTATAAGTATTCATTAAAATAGCATATATATATATATATATATATATATATATATATATATATATATATATATATATATATATATATATATATATGTAACGAAATTAAAAGAAAAATTATCATATCTATGTAGGCTCTACTAATTTACAAGTGATAGTCAACCAACTTATGACATGTAGTAGGGTCGGAAAAAAGATCTTGGAAACTCCATACAAGTGACTTAAGGCAACTGCAATTACTTTTTGTTTTAAAATAACTTTCCGTTTTGAATATATATTTAATACGTGAATGATAAACTAGGTAGCATATTTATATATTTATCTAGTGAGAAATAATATTTTTTATATAAGCACTATGTTTTTTCGTCTGTGAAAGATTCAGTTTCAGTTACATTTACGTTGCGAAAAATAATATTTGTAAATCGTTTAATAGAAACACTATGTAACTTTAATTGATTATAAGTGCATAAATACGGAGCTCTCGTGGTGCGAGTTCCGTATTTATGCACTTGTAATCCTTTTACAGGCATTTCAAAAGTTATATTTACTTTGAAAAAAGCCACAAGTTTTTTTTACGACCTTTCTCCAACTTTAGGCCGAAGTGGGTATACGCCATACAATGTGATAAGTGTTTTCTGATTTCATTACAGTTGAAGTTGGTAATTAAATTTTAATTTTTTTAATGAAATCTGAACCAGAGTATTTATCATTTCTAATAAATAGTAAAATTTAAATACTATCTATCACCTCGCTAACTATCGCTGGTTTCTAAAATTATCAAATTATTAGAAATGAAATTAAAATGTATGAAAGCTTAACGCATTTTACGATGTTGCTCAATATAACTATAAAAACAACATTTAAACAGAAAAAGTGGTTTAAAAACTAAAAAAACACGATGGCTTTACTGTTGGCCAGTGAGAAGTTCCTTTAGGTTACATTATGTAACCAAATTATTTCAAATTGGTGCGTTTAAATTAGCTCATTTAGAAAATTAAAACGCGTTGAAACTTGATGGATTTACTGTTAGACATGGAGAATACCCATGACTACCAACACCGTTATCAAATCCTTCCTGTTATAATATCTAAGTTAATAATAAGGATTCATTGAGACAAATCAAACAAGTTCAAACTCGATGGGTTTACTATTAGCAGTTGAGAAGTTCCCAAGGTTATCTCTTTCTTCATAACTAGACCCTTTTGATTATAATATGAAGCACGATTGACCAAAACAAGCACCAATAATTTAAAACAAATTAAAAAACAGCTATGTTAATTGTTAGCTATTGATAAGTTTCCAAGACCATCTATATCCCTTCTCAATCACCAGGCCATACTGTTTATAATATGTAACGAAACTCAATTAGCTTTTCTTGACATTGGTAAGTTTCTATGGAAACTAAAACTTCCCAAGCCATTAACAAGTTTCTACGAATACTTCGCCCGCCATCATATCAGTTCGACGTCGAATGGCGTAAGTGCGCAAAGTTTCAAATCGATAAATAAATAGAAGTAAACTAAAATCCACTTGTTAAATTTGCTTACGTACATATGTATGTACAAATGAAACTAATAAATCATTTAAAAACACATTTAACTCCTAACCTCTGAAGCACAAATAGACATTAACGTACTGGCTTAAATATTATCTAGAAATGTTTTATTATCTTAAGAAAACAAAACATCGCTAGGCATTGCAATTACCAAAATTTTGAAATCACTTGACGTAAATTTCAATTCAATTTTTATTGCTGGCATACGATTTGAAAATGGAATTGATAAATCGGAATAAACTCTTGTGGCTTACGGCAAATCTACTTCGTAGCTGCATTGAATTTATTTCGTTTCAATGTCTTGAAATATTTGTGGTCACTCTGATATAATGGTATAGGCCATGATTCCCTTAAGAAAATTGATCTCATCTTATTTTTATTTGAATTTTCTTCCGCAAGAAAAAAGGCTTTTTACAAATGTTTTGGTAATCGTCAAAGTTTTAAGACAGGCGCATAATTATTACGAGGTTAACGCACTCTATTAACTTTGTCGTAGCTTGTTTCTATTAACTTCATTATTAATACTCTATATAACGCTTAAATAAGTGAAGGCCATACGTAGTCCCACCAATAATTTTGGAAATTACCGTAAACTAATAATTTCGAAGAAATTCTTTAATTAAAATCATAATATGGAACACAGTTATTGACATCATGCCACAAGTGATATGAACATCACTATTACTTCTAATACATCAATTTAAATGTATTCCGTAACTTTTAAATTGGGACCCGCCATATAATTCAAAGGATTTGTCTGAGGCACTGGTTTTTACACTAAACCACTACACTACCATTTACCTTCGCTATATAGGGGAGAAATGAGATCCATCCTGGGCTATATTTCTTATAACAACTATATGTTGTTTAATGACAACTGCTAGTATCGACGCCTGAACGTGCCTTCCGAAGCAGCGAGAATATTACAAATCGTAGTTGATGGTCGCCAACTAATCTTCCACCGGTGCATTACTTAAATAAAATTTTTAATAATCAGTGATAACAACTGATAGAGTCAAATAGACAAATATAACATAGCTATAATCCCTTTAATAAAAATATCACTAATGAAGAAAAATATTTGAAGAAAATGTTGGTTCTGAGAGAACTGAGTTCAATTCAGTATATGGTCTATCCGTATATAACTATTTGCATTATATTCTTGTGATATGATAATTCTTTTTAAAGTAAGTACCGTTTTATTTTCTTTAAAGTTTTTGATAGAATGTTGTAATCATGTTTGATGAATAAGGCAAAAATTGAAAAGGACGTCGGAGACTTTAGCCCATCGGTTACTTTAAAGAAAACTAATCGTTTTTATTAATATATGGCTTCACATCCCATTGCAAAAGCTGGTAAGTGAAAATAATATGTGAACTCTATTAAAAATAAAATTTAAACCACATAAATAACTGTAACTTAAAGTGTTCGATAAATAACTACTACATGAAATGTCTATAGTATTCATTTCTATATATCATTTCTTTTATTTGTCTTTTTTTATATTCGTCATTTATTTTAATTACCTTGTTTGAAAATTATATAAGAAAACTTATTTGAAGAAATATTTAAATTTTACCAATTCGGTCTGATTCTTACCTTTAATATCCAATAGAACATACGCGTACAGAATAATTCTATGAATTTACCAAAATATTTATCCTAGTATATAATTTTCTTTATATTCTATATTTATAAAAAGTCTAATAAAGGAACTTCAATGCCTTTATTTTGTTTCACTTGTAATTGCGTGATGGTCTTGAAAATAACAGCGAAAGTTTCCAATACTAAAATATTTGGAATTCACCATCATTTACGCATAATGGCAAAAGATCCTACAATTAATATACTTGAAATTCACCATCGTTTCCATGTATCAGCAAAAGTCTCTGCTACTAACATAATTGGAATTAACCATTATTTACATATAACAGTGAAAGTTTCCACGATTAATAAACTTGAAATTCATGATTAATTATACATAACAGCAAAAGTCTCCGCAACTAACATACTTTAAATTAATAATTATTTTCATATAACAGCCACGATTACTATATAATTTAAATCCACCATTATCTATACATAGCAGCAAAAGTTCCTAAAAGTAATTACTCAGAATGCATGAACGTTTAAATGCATATTTAAATTTTGCTTTTGTTTAATACTATTCACTTTATTTAATATTGAGATTGGATGGGGCTGGAAAAAACAAGCACCGTGTTACTTGAAATTATGAGATAAAAAATGTATAATGTATAAAAATTTAATTTATGGAACCATTAAATTCCCTATAAACATGAAAAATGTAAAAATATTTGCATTGAACTTATTAAACATAATTATAATATGTAAAATGAAATATGAGATAGGTTATGCGTTTTTCGCGCATCCTAAAATTTCCATACCAAATAACCCAAAACGGAACTAAATGGGTTCCGTATCATTTAAACTCAGTAGCCATCCGTCTGCCGTCAAACCCATTTCTCTCATAGAAAACTTTTAGCGTAGAATCTTGAAATATGGAATGATGATAAATCACATAAACTCACATATGGTTCAATAGCTGACACTAAAATACATACATGTATAAAAATGTTAGAAAAAGCAAATAGATTTATCGATTTTTTTTTTAAATTTCACACATCGTATGGGATGTCAGTCAAAGGAGTAAGTTAGCAGGATTCCAAAACTACTTCTCGTCCAAATTTTGAGAATTAACGATCAAATTATTTTCTAAAAGTACGAAAACTTGGCACAAACGGAATCCTTTCTCCAGGATCCTCATTAACAAAACCAAGTTAGTCGTTCAAGCTCTGCGAAGGCATTAAAAAATATACACGGTGTATACACACACACACATATATATATATACATATATATATATATATATATATATATATATATATATATATATATATATATATATATATATATATTTACATATATATATATATATATATATATATATATATATATATATATATATATATATATATATATCAGTTTTGCTGGTAAAGTTTATTACAAATATTTAAATAAACCACATTCATTTATCCTTAATGCTGAATTTAAAATAAAAAATCAGTCTGTGTCATATAAAATCTCAATGACTCCTTATTTCTTATTCACCAACAAACTGCAGAAAAAAGGAACAAGGAAGGAAAAGCGTAACTTTTAAAACCTTTTAAAATATAATTTCCCTCAAAAGATTATATTTCATAGCTTTATTTCAAAGCTAATATCATGGAGAATTTATTAATAACAATAAAATAGAGTACCGTCCTTTGCTTATAATTAAGGAACATTCAATTTATTTCCATTATAAACGAAACATAGACGTAACAAAATATATAGGTTTTTCGTTTTATATACAAAAAGCTTTAAGAAGAAATGTGTTTTTTTTTCTTAATTCGGAGCTTTGTATATTTTCATAAAGAACCAATCGAGTCAGATTACAAGATTTCAAAACGACAAGAGAGAAGATATTACTTTTCGTGGAAAATGCTTATCTACTTCCAATCACAAGAGTGTAATATTTAAGCTTCTGTTTTTCTTTTTATTTAGGATTTTATAATGTAGAGTGGTTTCATTAAAAAACATTATTGAAATTAGTCCTCTTTGTGAAGCTTTGCGTTAATAGACGGCTTTGTGTTAATATGTTTACAAGGTAGAGTATTGATTTTCAAATTCAATACGTCTGTGCATTTAAATTTTGTGTTCAATGCAATGTATGAGTTGATGATGAACTACAGTTTATTTTAGATGCAGTTTATTTCATTTCTTCCTTTAGTAATCTACAACTTACATATATGTATTACTCGTTACAGATACTGCTCAGTTAATATTTACATGACCGATAACTCTTTTGTAGTAACACCTAAATTTAAACCTACGATATATTACAGAGTTGAAGCAACAAAATTTATTAAAAATTTATTTTAGATACACATGTCATTCTTTACTAAAATACAAGTTGTGCACACATATACCGTTTACATATACTGCTCATTTTTTATTTACATTCCCGACAACTCTTGTTCCACAACTCATGATTTTAAACCCACCATATCTTATAGAGTTTTATGGAATGTAATTATATGCATTTTATTTTATTGTTTCCTTTACTGATGTGCACATTACCCCGGTTACACGTATTGCTCATTTTTAATTCCCTACAATTCCCGACAATTCTCTTTCCGTAACTATTGAATTCAATCCTACTATATATTTTAGTATTTTATATAACATACTTTTTTGCAGCTTATTTTATACGCAGATAATTTTCTTTATTGATTTAAAATTTACGTCTACGGGCACGAGATTCATATACCGCTTATTTGTTATTTACGTTCACAACTACTCTCTTTTCATTACTCCTGGATTCCTACACACAATATCTCATAGAAAATATAGACCAACTTTTTTTTGTTTATTTTAGACACAGATCGCTTTCTTCACTTTTCTACAAGTTACGTGTATATACGCCGGTTACATATACTGCTTATTCGTTATTTACAATAACAGTAACTCTCATTTTATAACTCCTAGATCAAACAATATCTTATAAAGTTTTATAAAACATGACTTGCCGCCATGTCACAGATAACATATTTCCACCATAGCATATCAAATGATACATTTCTGGTACATATAATTCATATTGAATTTGCTTCCACCTGATATATTAGTTTTCGAGTTATATTGGGTACGACTGCAATAGATCTCTGTGATTACATAAAGTTCTGAAAAAAAATAGTTTTGGAGTTCTTTTGGCTCACCCTTTCAACCGACATGCGTGCGAATTTTAGATAAACTTATGATAAGGCTATTTTTCTTCGTAATTTTGAATTTGAAGTTTTGGATACAGAATAAAAAATATATTTGTCTGTAAAAAAATTTGTTCTTGAATCAAATTGGCACGCGTTTTTATATAATCTACGTGAGAAATTGTAAAAAAAAATTTTTTGAATACTTGATTGACATTCCTCCAAATTTTTCTATAAATATTTTTGAATGCGAAAAAGACTGTGACAGATAGACAAGTAAACTGACACATGACTGATCGTATAAAAGTTTCGTTTTTTTTAACGTAAGAAACTATGAAAATACCCTATATTTTGGAACATTGGATGATAAAAACCAATCACGCAGAAAACTGGGATGAACATAATAACAGCACGAATGAAGATAGAAGAAATATGAATGTTACTATAATTTTCGAGAAAGAATGTACACATTTTCAGTAGATATGATTTCCGAGTACACAAATAAAACAAAGGTGAAATTGTCCTTTGTTTTATTTGTTTTATCAAATTAACAAAACTTAAATACCTCCTTGATAAAAAAAATTAATACATTTGAATCATTCTTTAGCATCTCATCTTCATCGTCACCCTAAAATTATTGAATACATTTTAATAGCTTTGCAAAATTTTTGGACGCAGTGATTATGTCATATTGTATATAGTTCGCTGACATTTTCTGACTTATTTTTAATCCAAGTTTGATGAAGCTAATAACGAGTTAGCGTATCGCGTGTTGGTGTACTGAATGGAAAAGAAGTACAAGTTGCGAAGTTAGAGTAAATCCTAGTCAAAAATCAATATTAAAGATCGTTATATATTTATCGAAATACATTTTAAACAAACCATATTGACATTACAAACCTAATCTAAAATAAGTACGGCTTGACTCGGTTCAACGAGCGATGACCGCAGATATATAAAACAAAATATGAAACTGCCGCCAGGCATTGAAAGTATCGAATGAAAATTTGAAAAAATTTGACAACTAAGATAAATATTATGGAATGAAGATTATTTGAGAGCTAAATTAATTGCATAAAGGTTATTAAATATGTTTGAAAAAGAATTTTACATTTGAATAACAAATTCATTTAGAAATGTGAAATAAGATAAATGTGAAATATAATAAGATCACACACCCTACTTAAGAAGTTGTGAAAAACAGTACTTTTTACAAATTTGAATTAGTTGAGAAAGGAGAATAAGTATAAGTAAATGAACAATTGTATGAAAGTTAATTTTATTTTATTTGGAAAGGAGTTTTACATTGGAATGATAAATCCAATTAGATACATGAAATCACATAAACGTGAAATACAGTAACATCAAACACTGTAGACGAGAGAGACTGAGAAACACAGTATGCTTTGAAAGTTTATTTCAGTTAAGGGATATGGTATAAAAGGATAAAGCTAATAAATGAAAGTTTTATTTTTATATAATATTTACAATATCTTTTTTAATATCTTGATATTGTTTCCCATGGCAAGTCTATCAAGAGTCTTATCAAGTGGAGTCTTATAAATTAAATATATATTTAATATATTTGGCGTTAATTTTTTAGAACTTCATTATTCACAATTAAATGAAATTACGTGATGTAGTATTATTTCTATAAATATAAGCAAATATCTTTGCTAATAGCTCATCTGAAGATGTTGTAACACAACGAAACCTAGGTCGTGGTAAAGAAATTAAAGAAAGTAGAAATAATACTACATCACGTAGTTTCATTTAATTGTGAATTAAATATGTAGTAACAATTTTCTTATTTTATTATTATTAATTATATTTGGACATTATTATATGGCAAATTAATAAAATTGTTATATAAAGAATAGATACACATACAGTTCCATATTCAGTTAGCTTACGCCTATTATTAGTATTTTTAGGGTTCCGTATTAAAACAGAATAAAAGGAACTCTTGCAAGAACACGTATAAATACGTTCGTCTATCGGAGCAATTTTTCACAGAAACCATTTACCGTGGAAAGTAGGAAATAAATGTTGATTTGATTAAAATAAGTTAAGTCACATGTTTCCCAATATTTAACACGCAATATATTATTTATAAATTTTATAGACATCATTTGAAAGAACAATTTATAAGGATTTCAAAACTATTTTTGTTTTCATTTCATATTTCTCAATATAATATTGACAAAATGTGTTTCGTACACTCTCCACTGCTCCTCCGTCTACCTCTTATAGTGCAAAGTTGAAATTAAGAAACAACTGATGGCCCTTAAAAGTAAGAATCTGACTAGGGAGAAATAAACAAAATTACGTATAAAAAAATTTCTAAGTAAAACAATCGTTTTTTTTCTACGTGAGTTTTATAGATTTACCTTACTTTGGATATTAAACTCTTTGCATGACAATTCCCACGATGGGATCAGTTAAATTATCTCATTCAATTTATGTTATTATTACCCACCATTTTCTTTAAAGACACATGTTTTTTTTCCTTTTTCAACGGTATTTGGCTTGCGAATAAATGTCCGACGATACGTCATTTTTAAAAGTGAGATTGACAGTTTAAGAGTTATTAAGAAACGTATTGTCCACATACATACGCACATATACAAAAGTAATCTCATAACTCTAGGTATTGACTTCATCGTAAGCGAGAAAAATATGGAATCTAAACGACATCTAAAAAGTATTATATAAAAATAATAAAAGCATAAGGGATATAGTTGAGATTAAATATCTGGACGTTATGTTTAAGGATATAACATAATAAATTGGAACAAGACGCAAGGGCTTTTTGTTTTGACATATTCGCTATAACTTATTCCGCTAACGGATTAAGTAAACTATATGTAATTTCAACATACGTATTTTTCAGTGATACTTCTAGTCAAAATATAATAAAATACGATTCCTAAATGAAATTCATAAAAATATTTCATATTTTCATATACACGGTAATCGTGTAAATGAAGAAAATATAAAAATAAACGCATTAAATGCTAAAAGAGCAATAAGCTTTATATTATAAAAAATGACCCACGGGAAAACTTAGTAAAGTAAAATGAAATTTCCACGAACATTTCTTAAAAGATAAACACCACCCACGTGTCTTGTTAACGAATTAATATTAACATGGCTTTCGCCAAATAATATGAAGGCAGAATTTTCATTTTCTTCAATGGACGATGTTTTAAGTGGTTGGTAAGTTTATTGCTTTTAATAATATATCCCCTTGCTAAAACACCCTCAAGTAAGTTATGTTAATCATAACACTATCGTAAAAATACACCCTCTTAAACACTTGAAAATTTTCATTGTCTCAAGCCAAAGTTTTCAAACTTTTTCAAACTAAACTTCTGCCTATCCTTCATTATGGCGAAGTGTTCTAAATAAACCGTAACGATGTCAACAAATATAGTGAGATAAATATTGCGCGATATTATTTAAGGTCTTTAACATTTTTCTACGCCAAATTTAGTGTCCCATCTAGCGTGATCAAACTAATAAGCATACTTGGTTTGTAAGAAGAAAACTGTTGAACGATCATTTTAAAACTGAAATTATCATTTGATGAAATTGCCATGAAGAAAATTACGTGTGAAAGTGGTTAATAGATAGAATAAAGTTATTAATATTTTTCGTAAAAAAGTACTCATATAATTGAAAGAAAAAGTATCATTGGTTCTTCATGTGACATTTCAAGAGTTGTTTTTAAAAATCGCCGCCTCGATAACTAAAAATGAAAGTAATTAAAAAAATATGAAACATACTTTCTATATTGGACGTCAAAATTACACTTAAAAATAATTTTCAAGGTGTTTATGCTGTCTAAATGAAGGGGTATGCGTATTAAATATGTCATACAAAGAGAATAATAGAATGAAAAGAGATAGTCATACTTATAGTTAAGTGTAATGTTTTTACCTACACCATAATTATGCTTTTCTATACATATTTTTTCTATATTATAGACTATGTATAAAAAAAGACGTTTAAATGAACAAAATAGTGAACAGGAAAATAATGTAAGAAAAAATGCGAACAAAATAACTCTACGACAAGAATATTACATATACACAAACACATTTTACAAAAGCAAAACAAATAAATTCAAGAACAAAACTAGCAAAAAGCCATAGCCGAGAAATATACGATAATAGATTTCATGTTATTAGACCCCCAAACATCATGTTATTAAATTTGACTACCCTAAAATTAGAAGCCGTAGGTCGGATATTGGTATCGGATAAGATCGGATATAGGTATGTTTTCATAGAACATTTCGCAGAACATTGCCTAGCGGGAATAAAAAAAATGTGTCTATCTGAAAGTCATAAGTATAAGTTTACTTAAATTTACTTCCAATATGAGAATTACACGGAAGTTAAAAAAAAATTATGCTTTTTAAAATGTAAATTTTTAATAACTATTAAATATATGGAGAGCTGAAATAAGTGAAAACGCATGCTTTAATTTGTTTTACTGTATTTTTGGGTGTTAACTGTTTATTGCATAATAAAAACATTTATTTAATTTACTTATATAAACGACAATATCTCCGTTCGCCAAACGATATCAGTCGTCGGCGTCAGATATATATCGGTGTGTATACTCGGAACGATCAATACGATATATATAAACGACAATATCTCCGTTCGCCAAACGATATCAGTCGTCGGGGTCAGATATATATCGGTGGATATACTCGGAACGATCAGTCAATTAATAAACTGGCCTCTTTTTGCTTTGTACTGCTTAAGCAGTGTTTCCAGATCTCTTTTACGTTTTTAAAAACTGACTCTGCGCCTATGGATTATAGAGTAATTGCATACAACACACAAACTTTTCTGCTTTACATATTATTATAGTTACGACAAATATAGTAGTCTAATTTGTCATGGCAAAACAGATGAGGTCATTGCAATTCTTTTTATTTATTTTATTAGGACATTGCAATTTATTTTTATTTATTAAAATAATCATTTTTAAAGTACGATGGTCAAATGCAGATGTCCGCCATCAGCTTCAATCCACATAGAATTATATTGGGATCCCTTTGAAATTTATTAAATAATGAGACATGTTTTAGAAACTATGTACACTTTGAAATTTTAATAGGATTTAATAGGATTCAAATGTGTATTTATTAAGCCGAATTAAAAATGTTGATAATATAAATGCGTTTAGCAAAGGCCCACACTAAATTATCTTAAGCATATATTAATTCGCGTTATCAATAATTTTTAAATAGAACATATTAATATTGAAATATATAACTGTAGTTTTATGTACTCAAAAAAAAATATGTGGGCCACTATGATTTTCTATCAACATATCACGTACTTTCCCATTTTGTTTCCAAATATACTCAAATTAATAATATTTATATGGCTGACATGTCTAATTTTAATCGATATGAATAAGATATAAACAAATTTTTTTAATATAATCAAAGCAACAAGTAGGAAAAAATGATCGATTGCAAATTAGTTTGTTTGTTATAGAATTAAAAAATGTCTCATCAGGATGGATAAACTGTAGTAAAAGTTTGAATAATTCTGATAATAATAATAATGAATAATAAGTTAACACTAATGTGTAAGTAAATAATAAAGTCACCCGTTTAAGATTTCTAGTAGACTTCCGTATTTAGAACATTAAAGCATTAGCATTCAAGGCACTCCGCAATTTCGACCATAGTTCCGCATTTGTCAGACAGTTCGGAGCTTTTAATTTATGAGATAAGAAGCATTATATAGGAAAATAAAACCATCGTATATGTGTCTTCTTGAAAGTTCAATAAGCTTCTTCTTTCGAACCTTATCCTCCTTTTTAACCTGTGTTTCATATCCGTAAAGGTAACGTCATATCCTATTAATTTTATAAAGTGAAAAGTTTTCTTTTTACGCTTAAAACCTTCACCATCGTATTGCCTAAAGTAATAATCCAAATGTAAATAATATATATGTGTGTACATATATATATATATATATATATATATATATATATATATATATATATATATATGTATTTATAATATGCAATAATAGTTCAAACAAAGGGAGTCGAACTACTAATACTGTGAAATATGAATAGACTGAAGGTTAACCCTATGATAAATTACAGTCGTATTATTGACGATAGCTTGTTACATCAACGGGTTGGCATAACGAATTTAATTGTAAGATTCAACACAAAGTTTACTTTTCAAAATCAGGTCACGAAAGTATCATTCACACGATCTTATCACGGTACCTTATATTCGTCTTCTGTATAAGACATTAGTTCGCATTAAGTCGTCATCATGGATTATACAGAAATCTTGAAAAGATTAATGCTTTAAGGAATTCTAAAAACTTTTTTAAAGTATTTATACATAAAACAATATAGTCTCTACTTCCCTTATATATGTCTTACTTATTTTATTTTTCGTATGGTAAATCCTATTTCTCTCAAATTTCTCAAAGATATAACATGTATTCATTTTCACATCAATACGTAAAAAGGCGTCAAGTCCTAAATAGTTACATTTACTTTTTTCCCTAAACAAATACGAGTTTGGGAGCCACAATTTTTCACAGTATTATTTGTCACCGTTAATAAAAAAATGGTGTTATAGTTCTTATTAATAATACTACTATTAGCAAAGTTGAGACGAACAGTTAATACTTTATACATTTTATATATTTTTGAAAATAAATGAGATTTTACAGGGTATAAGTAACACTCAGGGTTAGTTTCAGTAGGCGACAATACAACCAAAGCTCGCTGAGAATCAAAGTGCATTGAAGATTAGAAGTATGGCCTTAAGAAACCTGTAGATTTCTTAGAGTACATATTAGTGAACAAAAATTTCAAAACCAGGAATGTATATATATATATATATATATATATATATATATGTGTGTGTGTGTGTGTGTGTGTGTGTTTGTGTATATATATATATATATATATATATATATATATATATATAAGTATTAAAATTAATTTTCTTTAGACGCAATTAATCATAAGCTAAACTCTTTAAACGATAAAAAGTAACAGTCCCAAAATGCAGACCTATGCAATGTGTATACTTTAGAATAATTGCCGTTAACTCTAGCAATTATTGAAATAGAAGCAAGAGAATAAAATTTATAGTACGATAACTCGTGCTTCATAATAATTTAATGTGGATATCTCCATCAATTGGTTTAATAGAGCTTCAATAGACCGTCATTATATTTATATTGCATGACTCATCTAATAGATAAAACCCATGATCGAGCTTTTATAAATACGGGCAACGATTTATTTTTCTGAAAATTGATGTGAGTCTTCTATAACAACGAAGTGGTGCTTGTTTATGTAGTTGAAAAGTTTTCAACCGATTAATAATGAAATAGATTTTATTTGAGATCAGAAGAATTGCAAATGTTCGTAATTGACAAACGTTTAATTTTTCTTTTACATTAAATTTTTGCACAGGGTGAACTTGCTTAATTCGTAATTACGCCTAATCCATACTTCTCTTATATCTCGGCTACTGTAATAACTATTAACGCTTTTAGTAGCAAAAAATGTGAATCACAGTCGGTCACATTACCTTCTAATAGATAACACGCTGCCACGCTGATCCCCAAAAACTTTGAAAACTTAAGTTTTTTCAACTTTTTCTGCACATTTCATAAGAAAGTTCTTCAAATTTTATCGTGTATAATTTATTTAACTACTCGTGACATATCAACGGATATCTTTGCGATTTTATTAGATGTGATGATATGGGCGAGTTTGCTTTAAAATTTTTTAGACCTATTTAATGTTGATTCGACTCTTTCATCTATTTCGTACTCGAAGCAAATTCTTGAAATGCACTGATACGATTTAGAAAAACCAGTTTATGAATTTTCCAATGAGCTATTACTCCTTTTTACTAAACTTCTGATTTGAAAGATAACCGCAAAACGTACAAAAATTAAAACTTAATTTTTAAAATTCAGAAAAACGTGTCAAAAAGAAAATATAAATCTTGGAGCAAAGAAAATATGGAAGGAGCGATTAAAGAATATAATGATCAGATCTTACAATTTAACAAAGTTTGTCGTGTAGTTAATGTACGGAAACTGATATTTAGACAATATTTAAAAGGACACACAACTAAAAAATTGGATATCCGACAGATTTAATTGGGGAAATGGAAACAAAAGTAATTCGACATGGTTTGCTATTGAAATCTAGATTTTTTGGTCTAAAAATGACCAACTTACAATGCTCAGCTTATCAATTAACAGGAGAATATGGATTGAAACATAGATTTAATAATAAATCGCAAATGGCCGAATGGAAACGGTATTACAAATGTATGCAGAAACACCCAGAAATATCCTTACAAACTTCGGAACCGATATCTATAGCTCACTGCAAAGGATTCAATAAAGAGACCGTTATGGCGTTCTTCGACAAATATGAATCAATCTTCGATTTAGATCAATTTATAATCGAAAAAATTTATAACATGGACGAAACGGCTTTAAGCACAGTTCATAAATCTTCCTCCTAAAATGTTGGCTCAAAAAGGGAAACACCGAGTTGGTGCTATCACTTGTGGCGAACGTGATATCAACACCACATTAATAACTATATGTATGCTGCTGGAGAATTCGTGCCACCCATACTCATATTTAAACGTAAAAGAATGAGAGATGATTTGAAGCGTGGGTGGCCACTAAATAGTTTATACGATTGTTCAGAAAGCGGATGGATTTTGAGTACATTATTTATAATATGGCTTTAATATTTTCTAAAGTGTCTGAGACTGCTAAAATCATAAGAAAGTCAAGTTCTTCTCACCTTAGACGATTATTCGATGCACACGACGAACATTGATGCAATTAATCTTACAAGGAATTGTGAAATAATCATGTTCTCTTTGCCACCACATACCACACACAAGTTGCAACTATTAGATAGGATATTTTTCAAATCACTAAAATAGAATTTCAGTGCTACTTGCGCTTCGTGGATGAGAAACTATCCTGGTTCCATAATAAAGCAAGTAAATATAGCAGAAATTTTGGGAGAGGCATATCCACGCGCCGTTTTTATATACACAGGCATGCAAGGCTTTTAATCCTGCAGAGTATGGCCTTGCAATGGCTTTAAGATAAGGGATGAGGAATTTATTGTCCTTCTGCCATCAACCAATTAGAACACTGAACAAGAACAGAAATAATTTCTTTGCCTGTTTCCTTTACCTTACGATAATTAATTTATTATTGTACCTACCTTTGATTATTATTCATTTATTTCATTAATTTATTATGCATTAAAGATTATTACTTTGTAAAATATTCAATTAAATTATAATCCTAAATTTACTTTTAATTCAATTGATGATATTATTTGCAGCTTGGAACATAAGAATATTATTTTCTATCTTTGCTGCTTTATATTGCCAAATTATTCTGGATAAGCTGTGTTGATCTATCTGCCTGCGCGCGAGTTGCAGTTTGACTTTGATTCCAGATTGCTCACCGAGGACTTGGGTTCGATATGATATTTATCATTATTTATCTAATTCATGATTTTTCCAAGTTTAACAATTAATGCGAACAAATTAGATGATGTATTGTTAAATGAAGAATAGAAAAAGCTATTAAGAGACATAATTAGAAAACGAGGTATTGTAAAGGGTAGATTTGAATTATACATTTCAACTATACAAGATATATTACCTCAAGATTTATTAAAATTAGTGAACTTACAAAAAAAATGCTATTACAGAAACAGTGTATTGAGAATTTAATTAAGTTCAATCTCATATTGATTCTAATATTGACGACCAAGTTTCGCAACGAGAGTCCATTGAAACGCTTTTCGTTAACTTATTATCTATTGCTCAAGATGTTGTTAAAGTCTTTCGTTATAATATTCCTAAAAACGATGACGTATCTCTTGAAAACCCACGTTCAAAAAATGTTTAAACTAGCAAACTCGTTTACCTAAAATTAGGTAATTTACCTAAATTTGATGCCAATTATCTTATATGGTTGGAACTCAGGGATATATCTGATTCATTAATTAACTGAAACTCATTATTGCCGGTAATAAATAAATTTCATTATTTAAGAATTAGAATATCATTTGTGAACGATATAATAATGTTAACGTACTCATAAATAATCATTTGAAACTATTATTTTGCATTGATACTTTAAAATATGAATCTCATAGAAGCTTTTGTTTTATTGTAGATGACATTATAAAATATTTGCGCTCCTAAAATTCACTGAGTCAACCTAACGACAAATGGGATACATTAATAGTATACATGGTTTGAACTATATTAGATACTGTAACCCTTTCCAAGTGGGAAGAAATTAAATATAAAATGAAGGAATATACTTCCTTAAATGTTTTCACAATGTTTTTACGTAACAGCGCAGATATGCCTGACACTTTGTACTTTAATAAAAATAATAACGCAAACAATAAGCGTCAGGATCATTCTAAAATTAATCAAAATAGTGACAATCAATTTCATCACAACCAACCTGTTTATCGATATTGCAAGAAAGATTATAAACTTCTCGATTATTGTAATTATAAGGCTTTGGACCCTGAAAAAAAACATTGAGGTTTCTGTATAGAATTTACGTTTGTACTGTTTTTTTTGTTTTGAAAGGGGCATAATTCGTCACAATATCATACCCTCGGATCTTGTCGAATATGTCAACATAGACATAACACATTATTACTTTTAAACGATACTAAACATGAAACGTCGGACAATACAAATAAAGTTACCAGTGTAATGTTTAACTACTATATCTTCAATTTGTCAAACAAGAACTTCTTAGTAAAGCATTAGTTAAAAAACACGATAAATTAAATAATAAACCTTACATTGCTCGAGCCCTACTTGATGCTCGTAGTCAGTCATCCTTTATAACTGAAAACTTTATAAACAAACTGAGCTTTATTCCACTTGGTACGGAATAAATTCAGAAAGCATTAGCAGAAAGCATTGACATTAACATATGTTCTTTAATTAATATATATATATATATATATATATATATATATATATATATATATACATATATATATATATATATATATGTATGTATATGTATATATATATATATATATATATGTGTGTGTGTGTGTGTATATATATATATATATATATATATATATATATATATATATATAATTTTGATATTAAATGTTTGATAGTCCCTAAAATAAAAGGTCACTTGCCAAATTCTTTAGTTGAATCTTTATCATTGCCAATACCAAATTCAATTCAACTAGCGGATCCTGAATTATTTAAGCCGTTTGGTTATATTGGAAGCAGATATATTTCACAAACTTATTAGTACTAAACAAAAACTATTAGTTTCAAATACATCAATCTTACAAAATTCAAAACTTGTTTGATTGGTAGTTGAACCAGTAGGCGACGGTGATACTGATTCAAAAATTTTTCAATGTAGTTTCAGTAAAGAAATAAATAAAATTCTTCATAAAATTCCTGTCACACCTTAATATGAAATACTTGAAAAACATTTCTTTTAATTATAAAACTAATCACTTCAATAATGATGGTGTTCAATTTCGTGTGCCGTTGCGTGGATTATCTTAAGCATTATGTGAGCCATACTTTAATTCTAAGTTTAGTTTTCCAAACTTAGAGACGAACATGAATAAAATATGAACTGTTATTTGGGATATTAAGGTATATAATTTCTTCTTTACCGACTCACTGCACTTTCGGTTCTGGACGAGGCAAATGGCGAAGCTGGATGAGGAAGCCGCGCTTCCTTCCCTTCAATACCTTCATACTTTGAACTTGAATTTATACAATCAAAAAAAAACATATGTTAATTTAAAGAACATATATTAATGTCAATACTTTAGATTTTAATTATACATTACATTCAACATTGTACATTGAGTTTCTTTATGCTTGCGTAAACCCCTATTTGGCGCAAAGAGATTGTGTTATTAATAACAAATTTCTCAAATAAAAGTTATTTAAAGTAAAAAATTATTTTCCTTTATTTATTTCAAAAATATGATGGTTTTTCCTTAAAAGATACAAATTAGGTACGTTACTATTTCACTTTGAGTAGGCTCGGATCATAGTACCATTGAAATAATTACTGAAAATTTTGACTATCTCGGGAATTGTAATTTATCTAATGGTTTTCAGCATAGTAAATTAGAGGTTATCAGAAAAGCGATGTTTTATCATTTGAATTTTACAAATTGGTCCTCTTCATCAATTATATGGAATCTTAGTTGGGAACCAATTAATAAATACTTGTAAAATTTTATCGACGTAATTTGATGCTCGCTTTATAAAATAATTCGTAATGAACTTATGTGTGACGATACTATTATTTAAAGAATATAATTAATTCAGCAGTTCAATAGTAACAAATTTTCACCTTCCATTTCCTCTTTTTAAAATCATCACCTTTTCTCCCTTTTCTCTTCTACGCATAACTGTTTTATAATTTCATTTTCGTTGATTAACGTGACCTCTGTAACATTTTGGAATCAGCTACAAAACTTTTAATTATTCTTTTTAATTCCGGCTTCTAAGACATTTTTATTTTAACAATAAATCCAGCCTGTATATATTTTCAATCTAAATTTTAGTTAAAACATAATAACTACATACGTTAACTACTGTTTGTTTTTTTTAAATACTCGAGAATTACAATATCAAATTCATCAGGCAAGTAGTTTGTACGAAAAAGAGCATATCATTATGAAAATACTTAAGCACCTTCTCCACCCCCTTCACCCTCCTGAGAGCAATCGAGAATCTCTGGTCTTTTAATCTTGTCCTCGTGAATCAAACGACAACGTTATAAGACTCCTGTGAGCAACGTGGTAATTCGAATTGTCGGACTACTATTTTATTACTTTATAATTTTTAGGAAAATGCCTTCGAAAATCCAAAACGTCAAAGAAAATTATTAATACTTGTAAATTGTTTTTAACAATACGTTTGATATTAACATATCGGAAATTTACAGAATGTACTGATGTGTACAAGCTTTGTACAGTTTTTGAGAGAACAAAAGATTGTCATGATATAAAATACAAGTAACGACATCTGTTGATCAGTAGTATAATCATTATTTTTATTTATTATAATAGATCAATATTTTTCAAAAGCATATCGCAATATGATTTAAATTGTTAGTGAAATCAAATATATTTATTTGCAAATAATGGTGGGCTTTTCAGACAGAAAAAGAAAAACTGTCAATTATTAATTGCAATTATGTAACATGCAAAATAAAAAGGGACAAAATCTAGCACAAGCCTAACATATGTATATATATATATATATATATATATATATATATATATATATATATACATATATATATACATACATATATATATATATATATATATATATATATATATATATATATATATATATACATATATATATATACATACATATATATATATATATATATATATATATATATATGTTCTATGCTTAAATTTTTCCAAATAATCAAGAGTGGGTACTCTTGACAATTTTCTACCATATTGTTTCAAATATGTGTAAAAGCCCTAGCAACGAGTCCAATTTTAAATTTCTGATTCTACTAGGCCAGAGGTTTTGACGATAAGTGAACCGATAATCAATTTTCCAGTGTCAGTGCGGATAATCAATTTTTGAAGGTCTATATATGACAAATTTTGAAAGTTATATTTATGAAATTTTAAGTTGTGTTGTATTTATCATCACCTTTCGTACATAAAGTTTTATCCTTGTACATTAAACAGGTCTTTAGTTGGAGTATTTTATTATATTCATAGAACTTTAGTTACCAAGCACGAATGGAATTTACACCACGGGAGTTCCGTACACATTTAAGCATTTATAAACAATAATAACTGAACAAATATTAATGCTACATAATATTCTTATTAAACTATTTACAAAATTTTAATTTTTTAAATCGAAATATATCGATCTTTCACAGACGCGTCTTTAAAAAAAATATTTTTGTATGTGATATAGGTACAAATTATCAATTTTTTTCCTTGCTTGTTCTAAGATACCTTGCTTCTTACCAAATTTTATGATTCTAGGTCAACGGGAAGTACCTTATAAGTTTTGATTTATTTGCAAGGGTCAAAATATGCGGCACAATAGCCGTATTTTTAGGGTTCTTCTCTCTCTAAGAGACCCTAAAGATAAGTATTTTGTATTAATTTCAACTTGATACTTCTACGCGTCCCTGAGAATAAGGATCTTGACAGACCGCTAGACGGAAAAACCCGCTGGATAAATAAGCTAATTTTTATAACACTAACTTTCTGAACATGCATGGCTGCTCTGCAGAGTGAAACATTGTCACACAGAAATTAAGATGTTTTCCATCTGTTAGCGTTCCGTGGCAAAGTTGCCAAATCAGAAAATTTATGGTATCACTTCGTTGTCCTTCCATTCGTCTACCACAGGCAATTTTACTCAATATCAAATTTTTAAATTTGACACAGAGGTATAGTGTAATAACCTAATTATAGAAAAGAATTATGAAAAGTTAAATTTCAACCATATATGTAACATATTTTTAATGACTTTTTGAACGTTTTTCGGAAAAAATGCTTCAAAGTTGCTATCCAACACCATTTTTACCGGAAAAGTTGCTAAGAATAATCTGAAAAAAATCATGAATATTAGGAATTAGATATAGAGTAAACGAAAATTATCAGAATTGAAACATCAACACAGTTCATTTTCATATACAATTGAATTGTTTATTTCCTTATAACTGCTAAACCACTGTTTTAAAAAAAAAATATTCTACAAAAAAACATTTCTCTTGAGGTAAGAAACAACTTTTGTCCTTATACGCTTTTCAAAATGTTCCAATTGGTTTAATCAAAACGCTTCTGCTCAATTCCACACATGAGCGATGTGATCGGCGGTCGGGGACTAGCAGCATTACGGATTATATCACTATAAACATATAAGTGGGCTCGATGACATGAAACACTAATTAGCTTGCGCTTAAAATATTTTTTATATATTAATGCTATGAGACCAAAATTTTATAAAATTAAGAATGAAAATTCTAACTTCTGACTATTTTAACATCATTTACCATTGCTGCTAACAAGACGTAGAAATATTACGAACAAAATCGCGAACAAAATTTATTGGAATATAAAAAAATAAACGCATTTGTTAATAAATTCCTATTGCAGCTTTTATCAAACAAATCCAATAAGCCACATATTTACGCAACATAAACACGTAAAGAACGGGTATAACTTCTTTCTGGATATCGGATTTTTTATCTATCTGTTTATATATTAGCCCAAATTAGATTTGAAAATACTAAATCGATCATAATATTCCTACAATTTAAACTAGAACATGCTCATATCCTGCTCTTTATTTCGTCTCAATGTCTTCAATAATTAAATGGATCAGTTAAAGCTATGTCAGTCCAGAGGATTAGGTACACTCTGAAATTCCAAAACACGATGGTTGATGAAGCAAACTATACGCATGCTGTTAAGTCTATGAGCTTCAAATGTTATCAAGCTCCTAATTAAATATCTGAGCCTTCTAACCACAGAGTGTTAATGGAAGTCAAGATTTTAGGTGGTTTCTCATATCACTTTGTTACAAAGTCGCTCCCAACTAATGGTGAATTTTTTTTTTATACTAGAGATTTAATTGAAAGTACGTGTACAGGAAGTGAAAATAATCTGGTAATTATTTAACTTGTGATGTATGCAAATCAAGAACAGTATAGATGAATCTAATATATTAAATATTGTTTGTTGGTCACACGATCCAAGTACATATGCTCAGATTAATGCTAAAGATTAATGATATTTAAAAAATCTGATAAATTCGTATTAAAATGGTAAAATGGTATGATAACTATGAATTATTACATTATGCAGATCATATGTCAATTTTGAACTATTTGCACCATACGAAAAATCATTATTCTAACAAATAGGCTTCTATTCTGATAGCTAATTAATGGATAGAAAAAAACAATCACCAAAATCAGTCGCTGTCTTTATCATGCTCTCGTATCTACATTCCCCTGTCATTTTTCAGAGGCAAATATAGATAATGCATGAATATTTTATAAAATTCTATATTAACAAACTTCAAATTGAGCTGCTTTCTATTCCTAGGTAATGTATCTTCATGAAAATCAGTTAACGTTTTAAAAATGTTGAGGTATGAAAATCAGTTAACGTTTTAAAAATTTTAAGTGACTAAAAATAATTTTTGCATCTTAAGATTCTCAAAATTTTAAAATTGCATGCAATCTGAGGTTACAAAATCAAAGCATTATTGAGGCATATTTGTTTTTTCTGTGTGAGGCTTATTCCGTAATTGAACTTTAAATAACCCTTCGAGCGCGCCCGTTGCCTAAAAGCAACAGCTTGGCTAGCAACAGCCAGCGCCAATACAACGTAAATATCTGAATCAATTTATAAAAAGTATTTCAAGTGCATTTAAAAAAAGTAAATAATACTTAGATAAATAAAGGAACTTATTTCAACTTTTAGGCAAAAAATACTTACAATCCAGTAATACCAAGTTCCAAAGTTCATACCAAGTTCTGACGGCCACATAGAATTCACTAAATTTAATGCTGAAAATTGGTTAAAATATTTAAAACTTGGAACGTCAAACATAAATTTAAAGTCATAATTAAAGATTATTATTGCCTATTTTTAATTTTTTTTAGATAAATATATAATCAGGGGATAACGCTTAAATAATTGGAGATACCTGGAATATTTGTATATATGTAACTTAACTTATCCTCATAAATTTTATGTAAATGAACTTTAATCTGGACCAATCTGATTGGTTACATCTCTGAAATAAATACTTCCTCTAATTTTATTAATTTTTCGGACTAATATTTCATAATAAGATAACATTTAGAAAAAAATTAAGGTTTAAGAAAAACCGACGATTTTTAGAGTGACCATCTTGTAAACCTGAAATTCATGTACGAAAATATTTTGACATATATACAAGCATGCCTGCAAAGTGTGCCCTCATTGTCTGTCCTTAAAACAGTCTGAATTTATTTCACCTATAATAATCATCATAATGAAATATCTTCTATGCCTCATACTTATCCCTTCCTTGTGTTAAACATGTCGCTGTTTAGTTCTATTTCTTATTTTGAATCATTTTTGCATTTTTCATGTAAGTAAAATTCTTTTATTTCATCTCACTATTTAGCGTTTAAAATTTTTTTAAAGTCTACCACAGTACTTATTTTCTCATTTGATCAATTGTGGTTTTAAATAAAAAGTGGCTCTCGTAGCAATCAATGCGTCATTATACACTTGAAATTTTAGCCTATCGTAAACTACCTGCAACTAAATTTCAATAAAAGAAAATTATCTCATACTTCCAACGATTATCTCGCAAACACCGACAACTTTTTTGGTACCTCTCTTTGAATATCGTAATATCCAAACTAATATAATGAAGATCCAAAAACTGACTGAATAACACTTTAGTTAGACAACTTGTTTATGCTTGCGGAATATTTCAACAAACGAAAAATTACTTGTCTATTTAGAGGAAAAATGTTGAAAACAAGAAAATGGAAATTATCTTCCTATCTATTCTCCATTATGGTAGAATTGGCAATAACATTCAATTAGGTATATGTGGTACAATCTCGAGGATTCCGTACCCCGTCAAAGGTACAATCTTGAGGATTCTGTACCTCGTTAGAAGCGAATTATTTTATTTATCATAATCGTTACTATTATAGGCTTCCTAGGGCAATAAGTATTTAATAATACTTAATATATTATTTCGTTGAAGACGTTATTGGAGAATATATTTGGCGTTAATTTTGTAGAAATTCATCATTCACAATTAAATGAAACTACCTGATGTGGTATTATTTCTACTTTCTTTAAGTTCTTTGCCACGGCCTAGGTTTGGTTGTATTACAAGATCTTCAGGTAGGCTGTTAGCAAAGATTAACTCTTAGAAACATCCAACAGAATTTATATGTTTCAAAATAATAGCGGAACAATAGCCAATAGCCGGGTTTGTGTGGGTTTTCCCACTGCTTGTGTTAGCGAGTTTATTGTAGGGGAGCGGTATAGGTTTTATTATACTTCTTGAGTTTTATTAAATTGATGTTATTCTATGAGGTTATACAATGCAAATATCCGGGATATTTGTAAATTTCGGTCATATATTTATACAATAGCAAGGGTATCTGAAAGTTAGAACAAGGTTATATCACTAATTCTACATATCTCCCGTTTTATTTGTTAATTAATTGTTTTTTTCCTTTACATATATTTATACTTTAGATGTGTAGTTAGGCTAAAACAATTAGAAGAGTACTATAGTATCAATGATGTCTAACTATATTGTCTAGAAGATATTAAGTATGGGTGATGATATTAGATTTCGTTGTTCATTTAATATATTAACTTTGGGGTCTTTTTTAAATCTGTTCATTTCTAATGTCTCTAAGATATTAAGTTTATTGCCTTTTGTATTTATTTGTAGTATATAGGAGGCATTATCTATATGAGGGTGATGATTATTTTCAATAAAGTGTTTAGCAAAGTGAGATGTGTCTGGTTTGTTATTTCGCCAGCTGACAATGTGTTCTTTGTATCTTGTATTAAAATATCTTCCTGTTTGACTTATGTATACATTATTAAGTCGTTACATTTAAGTTTGTAGATACCACTCTTTTTATATTTATCTATTTTTTTCTTTATTATTAATAAGGGTTTTATCCAAGTTATTTAAAGTGCTATAGGCGCATGTTGTATTATTTATATAATTATTATTAGTTAAGAGTTTTCCTCATTTGAGTGATACGTTACCTATGTATGGGATAGATTTATTGTAAATTTTATTATTATTTGGTACGACCGGGTATATTTCTTGTATTAGTATTTTTCTTAATTTATTGTAGTACAGTTTTGTAACAATTTATGGGATATAAATATTTTTTATTCATTTTGAATATTGAATATATTTGGCGTTAATTTTATAGAAATTTATTATTCACAATTAAATGAAACTACGTGATGTAGTATTATTTCTACTTTCTTTAAGTTCTTTTTATATAGGTTTAAAAAACTCTGTTTTTTTTCATAATTTAAAGTGAGTAAGGCGGCTGAACATTTTTTTTATGTTTTTCAGAATGTTCCGGAAGATATACTGCCCAGAATTGTGAAAATTTATTTTCCCGACTTTATGAGTTCTATCAATCGATACACCGCGATGTATCCCTCAGCGAATTTATAAACTTTTTTTCTTTTTTGAGTATTTACTTTAGCCCTCTAAAATTTCTACGTAAATATTTTTGAGTATTAGCTATTAACTCATGTATGGTGAGACGGTGCATGCGCGCTCGGCGATCGCTCACAAGCGACGCGCAGGGGCGATAGGGGTGTTCCACCCCTCAAAATTCCACGAAAATGAAACTCGAAATTTCCACTTCGATCTTTCCATTCTAATTTCTGTGCCTCGTTCTCTCTTTATCTCCCCCTTTCTCTCTAATCTGGCTCCTAGATAAAAGTATATACGCCGTACGCGTTGCGTCTTATTTTTATTTTAAATACAAGTACATAATACGAAACTAATATATATATATATATATATATATATATATATATATATATATATACATATATATATATATATATATATATATATAAATACATGTTTTATATGCTTTCATACCTTTTTCCTTTTAAGTTACAGAACTTTAAAAGCGTAATTAGATTTCATTTCATTTTATCTTGGAACTTTAAAAAAACATAATTAATGAAAGATTTCAACATGCAAACACAAACAAGATATTTATATTCCTAAGAGAAAAAAAATGATACAAATAAGATTTAAATGATCTTGATAAGCTCCAAAATTTTTATTATAAATTTATGTTTATTTAGGAATAATTTTCTAATGCTCTAATTAATAATTATTTCATTAATTTTTGCTCATAGTCGATGCCAGACACGTTGGATTCGTCATGACATAAAAAATACTTTACAAAAATGTTTATAATACATGGCTGTACCGCAGCTGATCAAATCGCTTTTTTGGCACCATACGAATATTTCAGCTTTCCTTCTTCGTATTTACGTGTAAAATAATAAAAGCAGATAATTTAAGAATATAACTTAATTACATTGACATTCGTTTAATATGTTTTCAACTCGCTTATCTCGACTAGGCATTATTACGTATTTTAACAGGGATCGGCTGTCTAACCAAGGAATTTTGGGAGTGCCAGTTTATTTAAAAAACGACTATAATTTGACCTTCGCAACCCATAAGCAAAACTAGACCATTCTCGGGTTAGATTTCTTCTCACGATTTTTGTATAATGATAAAAGCCATACTAACGGCTTGACGTTACTTCTGAAGCACAGACGATCATAAGGATACTATTAAGATTTGAGATCAATAGTCAAGTATCCAATTAGCGACCAATGCTTTGCTTAAGCTGGTTGATCGATTGAAATCAACGAGTAAAATTTGGCTATGAGTCCCTCTTATATGCATTTTATTTATTTAAGTTAACCTATTTCCAGTGATGGGTGAGGATTGTGCCCTCTTTGTCCTGCCTAGCTACGCTTACATTAGAAATACACATTTACAAATATGTGAAACTACTCATAAACATATCCAATGAGTTACATTATTTAGATTGAATTTATAAATCCTCTCGGCTTGCATGTCACACTTTCTCTGTGGGTTTTCATCATATTTATAGTCAAACTATTATTAGAAATTCGCATAGATTAAATGAAAATTATTTCTCTAATTTTGTAACAGTGTTTAAGTTCTTCCAATCTAAAAGATCACTGTTTTAAAAATTCTGTTTAATGACTGCATATAAGAAATGTGAAATATGCAAGACATTTACTTCTAAGTTGTTTAATAATATCTGAAAATATTAAAGCCCGTGGTCTTGATAGTAATATTGCAAAGTTTCAAAATAACAGATTGTATTAATAATCTGAATCCGGATCTAAACTTAAAAATCATACATATTAAGGCAAACCATTTGATAACAACTTATTGAAGAATAAGGCATTAAGCTTTACACACTTTGGGTACGAATCTAAACAACGTTCTTTAAAACAAACTGACTTGCTTATGACAGAGCTCTTTTGATACCAAAGAAACATTGACTCACTCAAACAAGCTCAAACTCGATGGGTTTACTGTTAGCTATTTAAAAGTTTCAGTGACCACCGCCCTTCTCCATCATCATATCTCCCTTATTACAATATGCAACCAAGAGACTCATAGGAAATAAGTTAAATGAGCCCAAATACGATCGGCTTATTTTTAGCCAAGCAAACGTGAAACTCATAGCGTGAAGATTTCATGGTCATTTTATTCCTCCATTATCATATCAGCTCAATTGTATTGTTATACGGTCATCAAAATTTTGTAAGTTTGTAAAGTTTTAATTGGGGAAAAAATATTAGAAATGGATGCAAATTAACTTACTGGATTTCTTATACACATAGGTATATGCAAGTGAAGCTAATTAACGCGTGTTAAAAACCGTCGAACTCTCACAAACACATCACACCATTAAAAAGGCCTTGAAAGGATATCTGGCTACTTCCCGGGCACCAAAATTGAGCGATGTCGAATGCGGTCAATATTTAAAAGGTGATTTTGTAAAAATGTTAACAGCTATACACAGCACTAAGTTCTAAAAATGCCACAAACCAAACGGACATATATTTTAGGTCTTTTCACAAAATATTGAATTTCAAAATAACCCGTAATACTACCATCGCTCACTCATTTTTTGATTAAAAATCTCAATTTTGATTCAAAAAAAAATAAATAAAAAAATTTTGTTATTGTTGTCATTTCAGTTGAATTTAATTTAGGTTTGTTTCAACACGCATTTGGCTGATGTTTTATTGTCAGCGTTTATAATATGTATTTGCTGAAAAAAATGTTATATTGTATATACACAAATTGTATATACTTCTTAATTTTATGTGGTTCATATTACTTATCAAGTATACTAATAATTAATGAGCATTTTGAAAAAAAAATTAATTTTTTTTATAAACTCCTAAAATGTTTTGCCATTTATATTATACAGAGAGCGTATCACGTTCTTTGACTTCAGTCTATATCATACAGACAGCATATCAGCTCTTCGACTTCATTTCACTCCGAATATAACTATTAACTAATCAATATCTATAAAATGTAGATTATGTCAAAACGGAAGCCCTTTCATAAAAACATAATCGATTTCTGCAGAAGCAACAATCTTTTATAAAATAATCTCAAAGAAAACGTACACCAAACTGATATAAATATCACGATAACGAAGATAATGTTTACAATAACAGGCAGCTTACACACCTAATATTATTGTCCCGCCAATACGCTGTTCATAGCCTGTCCCCTCCTAAGCGGTTACCCTGACAACGCTCAATCACATGCATACAATACATAGGAGGGTACTTATGTACAGAGATTAGATGCCCCATAATTACACAGCATCTTGGCCTATATCCCGTTGCCATGGTGATGATCCCCGCTAGTTACGTGTGGCAACAAGTGTGAGTTCTATCGAAAGGTAGTTCTTTATGCGTGTACGTTGTATGTTAAGTATGTGTATATAGGACAGTCCACGTGTATTATGGGGGAGTGCGGGTGTTCCAAGCATAAACATTCTTGTATATATCTCAGTTTATAAACTTATTTTATACATTTTTATGAAATAAAATATATTTTTCTCCATTACAAATTATGTATCTTGGAGGAAAATATATAATTGCTTGCATAGCCGAACATCTATTTCTGACAAATATCACTCGATCAGTATAATGTTACGGTTCCTTTGTTACGAAAAGTAATTTTAGAACTAATCGTAAGCTTGCCAGTCTCTGTAACTATAATTGGATGGCTATTTAATAATAGAATCTCATTGTAACTACTCTCAGGAGTAAGTTCGTATATACGTATCTTCTACTGAGACCACAATTGTGAACAGATATAGGCGTGAGCAGCATATTCCAAATTACTTACTACAATAGCTTGGCCTATTGGTAAGTAGATATTAAGTTCAAAATTTAATTATTGTTAAAATTGTTTGATAAAAATATATTTTCATGTATGAATCTATACATTCGTTAATTTGGTCAGATCAAGTAAGTACTAACTTGTTGTTTAGTGTCAGTTATAATAAGTTGAGTGTTTATTCCTTAAAGTCCAAAATTGTAGGTAACAAAATTTTAGCAAACACCCTGTTCATGCAGCTCACTTTAAGTTATAGTGAAGACTTTTCATCACAAGCAATAGCTCTTGTCATCGTCAACCATAATCGACACGTCATCTACCAAAAACATTTCACAATACACATCCATTTAAGTAGAATAGGAAGAGCTTTCTTAAGACTTACAAATTAACTGTTCAACTTATTTACTTTAACAAACGTCTAATCAGCAAAATTATTTATCACTTAATGAAAGATTGTCGAAATAAAAATAGACCTGTATTCATAATTTTGAAATATCCTAAAAATCTTGAACCCTCTATAAAAAGAGGAATTTCAGCTGATATCCATTAATATGTTTTAAAGCATAGAAGCAGTCGCGGTGACGCTCCACACTTTGTACGTATACTCGGTATATTAAAAATGATTATCAAGGTTGGATCAACGAATGAATAAATCAGCTACTCCAGTGGACTCCTTCCAGCGGCCTTCTCGATTTCCCTTCATTCCGTTATACTTTCACTCAAGTATCCGAACTTGTCGTTTTATCTCACCAAGCAACCTTCTTAGGAGCAGTACGTGTTACAGAGACGCAATATGATGAGTTCCAACATTCAACGAAAGTGTAATAATATTGTAGCTGCACTTACCGTACCACCAAACTGCGAAGGCCACACATTGTAAAGCGCGGAAGACGATCTCAGATAAAGATAAGCTAAGCACGGGGTAAACAATGACTGTAAACCGCGCATCGCAACGCTTCTGTTTGATCCAATTGGTGGAACCATCCCCTTGGTAAAACTATCGGCAGCAAAATGGGAAGCCTGCAGTCCGCACATCGCAACGCCTCAGTTCGAGCGGCGGCGCCATCACCCAATGTGGCGCACGTAGAGCTCCTTCTCTACATGCTACGACGGTCGGTGGCAAACTGTGAACCACACCAGCGATGGAGGCTGTTTTGTTTAACCTGCGGTGCGAAACTCAGGGCTTCCGGGGTACACGTTGCCTCGCTCCGTGGTCACCGGCTCTGTCGTGATATAGTCGAGTTCTGTGTATTACCGTCCTTAGTTTTGGCCTCATTTTTGTGTACAAATGAGCGTACCGAAATCACCAAAAGAATTCAGTACTCACTACCTGGATTTCTACTATATTATATCGCATTCCACACCTGACAACAAGTACTTGCTTTAATACTCGCTTCAATAAAATTATGTTAAATTAGGTTTAAATGTAAAAATTTAATCGAATCATATTCTCATGTTAAATATTAATAGGATAGGATAATTTTATTTATTATAACACCTACGTATTCTGATTTTACAACACCCCACTAACAATTCTTTTAACCTTATTCAGTATCAAAATTATTTTAAGTTTGGTATTTTATCAAATTATTATTTAGAAAATTTATTTTTAAATAATGTTGATTTTTGACCAATTATCATGAACTGTTGTTAGTTTTAACAAATATATTGCGGTACTCACATGCGCAATGACTAGATACTTTTATTTTGCAATATATTAAATAACTTTGATTCTTCGAGACAGTGAATTTAAAGAATCTCAAAAACATCTTGATGCTTTCTTTCATGAAATGGGAAAAAATATCAGACACGGATAAAAAGCACAAAAAATCATTTTTCTTTTCTCTACTGAATGTGCGTCATATAATAGTAATAGTAATATGTTTATTATAATTTTGCTGATCTAGAAGCACACTTCTGCGAGATTTCTTAACAGAAAAAAGAGGACATTGTGCTATTCATTTCAATAACACGTTATTTTAAAGACAGTTGAGTATTCAAAATATACAATTTTTTTTTAATTGAACAGTTTACATTCATACCCTTGTACACGAATATACAGAATGAACAGGTTGATCCATTAACAGAAATCCTTTTTTAAAAGCATGATATTTACATATCTACAAGTGTTTTTTTCGACTCTACCCCTTTCGCCATATTTCGCACGTTGTGCTACTTGAAGCCTTATTTTTTGTCCATTTTAAATGAATTAAACGTTTCTATCGAGTATAACGTTATCGATTTTTACTACTACTTAACTTGTGGATACATATATATGTATATGTGTGCTTATGCAAACATTATATAAATCATGGAGCTACCAATCCTCCTCCAACGGAGAAACCAAAGCGACTTTCACGGTCGGCAGCGAACGTGATACTTTTTATCATTTCTCTATACGAAATACCGATAATTTTTAATACTTCTATACGTAATACCAATAATGTAATTCGAAATGCAAATAATTCTTGTAATAATGTTTTGTAAACAAACCAATTTGACACTTAAAATATAGTTGACAAAAACGTATATTCAATTAGTCGACGAATGTCTTATTGTATTTCACCCGTAATAATACTAAACCATACACTGTACTCAATATAATAACTTAATAAACTGCACATATTAAATAATGTTATAAATAATAATATAACACCGTTGTTTTACCAATATGAATTATAAAATTTGTAGAAGAAAAATAGACAACCCTTGCTTTCAATTACACAAAACTCAGAGATTTAGAACATTTTACGAAAATATTCAATATTCCGACGCATGTTTACATCATCATCATCTATGTTTACATCACTATTAGGTATAAATCATTTATTTTAAAGCATTTGGAGAGAAATAGCCAGAAAAAATTCTGGGATAAAGATATTGAAAAAACATTATGACATGTTATTTTCTTTTCAACTAAGTGTCAGTATTATTTTACAGTGTTGAATAAATGTTTACACATTGTATGGCTATATTTCTTCGTGATAGGTAAGTTCTTGTTCTCATTTGACTGTATATTTTGAATTATTTTTAGTCTCCGAGATAAGGTTTAAAAAACTTTAGAGTTAATATTCGATATTATTTATATACACTTCAGCATTATATGTATATAACGGTGTACCCGTATCATTGTGACCAAGACTATAGAGCATAGCTGGAAAGCCTCTGGTTCTATTCTCGGCAGAGTGTTTAAACATTCATAAATGTGAATAGTTTAGCATATCTTGTAATAAAGAATACAAACTATGAAAGATCATATTTTTTAATTTCAAATACCAAATAAATCTCTATTACATTATTCACACGAATACAAAAAAGGTTTACAATACCTGAAGTGTAATTTTGCTTTGTTTACAAACATTCTCTTTTGCAATGAAATTAATTATAGTATTATAAATCTGGGAGCATGACAGCATTACTGACAAGGTAAACCAAGACGAGCAGGACACTGCAATAGTTTTTTTCCAAAGCGATTCGTCATATTTTGATCCTGCATAATTTCCGTTTGGATGATATTTGAGAACATACCAAATTTTGTCTTGTCTTGCTCAACTAGTTTAGGTTTTATTTATATGAAAAATTCAATAGTATCGTCATTCACTCACATCGTCATCGTCATTCATCATCAAAACATCTAGGGTACTTTCTTATGTTCTAGAAAGTTGAAATTAAGAGGTATGCGGCATGCGGGCTGATATCAGTGGATAACTGAAAAAATTAAAACAAACATATGATTTTCCCCATCCAACTGCACAAAGTGGGAAAATGAAATTCTGTAAGTAAAGGAGTATCTTAGAATTTTTCGTAGAATGACTTCCCGAAAGCTTAATAAATTGAATTTTAGTATGTAAGCTTATATTATAGTATAAAAAATGTTATACACATAAACAATAAGTAAACATGACGGTTGCGATCCGAGCCAACACCGCCGCACCACCGAGAGGCGCGCAAGCCGTTTGTGACCACGATTCGCACACAACATTGGCGTGGTGGTAGGAGTTGGGGATGGAAACAACCCGGCGCATGTCGAGTGGAAATATGCAATCAGAACGGAAACCTACAAAAATAAATGAGATCCCACCGAAAACTTTCATTTAAAAATGTTGCCAGGAATCACCATCTTTTAAATCTTAAAACCTAATGAGATGCCATGCAAGGCCAAGCCTTACATAAATCTACATCTTGGTTGAAGAAAGTTATATACTTGGCCGTGTCGCTAATATACTATGCCAAATTAACATAACGTCAGCAGTTTGTTTCTTCACAGGTCACTTTAATGATGAAAGGAGATTTTTGTGTATCCTTCTAATGATGACTTAAGGAATTGCAATAATATTGAAATTATATGCTTTATAGTTCCACGACAAGGAAGTTATAGGGCTTGACCATAAACTTATTTGACTAAGATGTAGATTTACTTAGAGTATGGCTTTGCATGAGGTCTCATAAATTTTCAAGAGTTAAAACATGATGAATCTTAATGATAGTTTTACATTAAAGGTTTTGGTGGTATTCTAATATCACCCCGAAGCTTAATTTCTCAAAAGTCCATGCCATCCAAAAAAAACTCTAAACTGAAGCAAATAATTGAATGACCTCCTAATCCACCCTATTCCTAGTTTTACAAGCCCCGCAAATCGACCCAAATCGACATTATAATTATTAATTATTATGTGTTTCTAAAAGTTTTCTGTATTCGAGGTTTTTATTTTTGAAATCAAGAATCTCATCGCAAATCCCTTATGGGCCGCCAACTCCAAAGTTTTAAATCGATATGTGAAGACAATCAATTTAGGCACATTTTTTTAATATACGTATTTCGGGTGACAATTCGATATTGTAATAATTGCTAATTTTCAAAAATATTTCAGTTTTTAGAATTCTATTCTTCAAAATGTAAAAAAGTAACTTTTTAGATCACTTTGTTGTCCGCCCGTCCGTCCTTCTGTCTGTTAAAGCCGCTTTTCTGAAAGACGATTTGAGATATCAATATAAAATTAATTTCGTACACTGAATCCAGACACTGGTTGCCCAACAAAAAGATATGGCCCATTGAAGCGATTTTTTTCGATGCGATTGCGATGTCTTCACATATCGATTTACAACTCTGGGGATGGAGGCCCATGAGGGATTTGCGATGAGATTCTTGATTGCAAAAAAAAACCTCGAATACAGAAAACTTTTATAAACACATAATAATTAATAATTATAATGTCGGTTTGGGTCAATTCGCGAGGCTTGTAAATCTAAGAATAGGGTGGATTAGGAGGTCATTAAATTATTTGCTTTAGTTTAGAGCTTTTTTGGATGGCATGGATCTTTGAGAAATTAAGCTTCGGGGTGATATTACAATACCAACAAAAATATTTAATGTAAAAATATCATTAAGTTTCACTATCCTTTAACTCTTAAAAAGTTATGATACCTCATGCAAAGCCATGCTCTAAGTAAATCTACATCTTAGTCAAAGAAGTTTATGGTCAAGCCCTATAACTTCCTTTTCGTGGAACTATAAAGCATATAATTTCAATATTATTGCAATTCCTTAAGTCATCATTAGAAGGATACACAAAAATCTCCTATCACCATTAAAGTGACCTGTGAAGAAACAAACTGCTGACGTTATGTTAACTTGCCATAGTATATTAGCGACACGGCCAAGTCTACAACTTTCTTCGACCAAGATTTAAATTTATGTAAGGCTTGGCCTTGCATAAAATCTCATTAAGTTTTAAGAATTAAAGGATGGTCATGCCTGGCAACATTTTAAAATGAAAATTTTCGATGGGATCTCATTTATTTTTGTAGGTTTCCGTTCTGGTTGAACTTTTCCACTCGATATGCGCCGGGTTGTTTCCATATCCAACACCCACCACCATGCCACTGCTGTGTACGCGTTGTAGCCATAAACGGCCTGCGAGCCTCTCGGTGGTGCGACGGTGATGGCTCGGATCGCAGCCGTCATGTTTACTTATTGTTTATGTGTATAACATTTTTTATAATCTAATATAAGCTTACATGCCAAAATTCAAATTTTTTAAGCTTTTGGGAAGTTATTCTACGAAAAATTCAAAGACACTCCTACCTACAGAATTTCATTCTCACACGTTGTGGGGTTGGAAGGGTCAAAATACGACGAATCACTTTGAAAAAAACTATTACAGTGTCCTGCTCGTCTTGGTTTACCTTGACAGTGATACTGTCATGCTTCCAGATTTATAAAACACTAATTAATTTTATTTTAAACAGTAAACAAAGCAAAATGACACTTCTACTTACTTTCTTAAAAGTGCATATAATTTAAACTATTAATTTTCAAACCTCCAGAAGAAAGCAAAAATGATGAATGTTTGCAACCTTGTAGTGCATAATCTGCAGTTCAAAACCTTTTACAGATTTTATCCATCTCAAATTACGATGTAAGATTCCCAAGAATTATTGAAGTTTGAAAACAATTCTTCGAAAATTGTGATTTCTATAGTTGTGGGAAATTTCGACCAAAAATAATGCAATATATACATACATATATATATATATATATATATATATATATATATATATATATATAAAGATAAACGTATACTTTAATACGACCCATTTGTTCGACTTTTGATACGCACGGATTTCTGATTTTCTGATAAATGGATATGTAGTGCAATTTTCGCAAATTTCTGACAACCAATCACTGAAAATATTATTTTCCAATCCTAGAGCCTCAATAATACATTTGTCGTTTTTAAAAATTCTCACCTTGGAATATAATTACCGAACATAAAAATTAACACATTTGCGAGAATATATACAATCCGAATATTTAGTATTACGATACGTTAAATGCTGTTCCAATTAGTTGAAGTGGTAAAACTCATAGATATGTTTTGCTTAGATTTAGTGGTTATTAGATTTTTGTCGTTCACTACTGTTTTCAAAATAACATTATCAACTTATACACTGATAACGCAATGTACTACAAGTAAATCATGTAAATCATTTTTAAATATAATACTTATTACAATTAAATAAATTAATTAAAAGCAATATCTCTGTCTTTTAATATATGAGCTACTAATCTGAGAATCTGAGAACTATCCCAACCTCACTATATTTGAATCTATTTTATTATCCTTAACTAGGTGGCTGTATTTATTATATTCTTAATAAATGTTTTTAATATATTAATGTATTTACGTATTAGCAAATGTATACTAGATTTTCTATTACGATCTACCAAATCCAAGGGCGTCGACCTAAGGGTGCACCTACCCCTGAAGAAGAACGATCAAAGATCTAGAAATGTTTAATAGACGTAACGCTATTTTTGGTAACGTGAAGAGCGAGTAGAATTGCTAGCTATAAAGTACACATGGATAAAAGGTCAGATGAGGTCGAGAATATAAAATAAATCTTACATTATATTTTCCTCATGAATGATATATCGTTCGTTCCGTAGTTTTCAAAGCACACAAGTGTTGGAGCATAAAGTACACAAGTTTGGGGAAATTTATTTTTCACGAAGTGATGCCAATTTCACACGTTGGGAGAGCGGCATGCGTGAACTAGGATAATGTCCGTAGTTGGTATTTGTTTTTTTTAGGTTACGGTTATAACATTAGGAAATAACCACCGCTTATTTTTGATCTATTTGCTTTCATATTTCTTCACAAAGTCATGTTTAATTAGCTAAAAATAAATCCGATTTTTTATTATTTCAAATTTAATATGTTTGGTGTTAAGAGGAGGATGGCGGGTGTCTATTTATTTATTTGTTTATCATACTTATTGTAAGATTGGAACACTAAACTTGCAGTTGATTTATTCATTTATTTATTTATTTATTACGTTTATTTATAATACTAAGCTTACACTAGGCTCATTTATTTACTTGTTTATCATAGTTTTTGCGAGCATATAAATCTAAATTTTCAGTGGCTTTATCTATTTACTTATTTATCATTCTTATTATAAGCTTGTGAAACTAAATTTACAGTGGATTTATTTATCGCATTTATTGCAAGCATAGAATCCTAATAACATAATACTGTGATAGGCAGTAAGTGATTTATGAAAAATATTGTTACTTGCAAAATAAATTTTACATGCACATAGCATATAATAAATTAATAACAAATTATATGTTTTTTAAAAATATTCAAAAACATTTTTGAAAATTCTTAAAATTAATTCATAAATTAATTGTGAGTATTCTCATCTAAACGCTTTGATTACATTATGTTAATTTTCATGCATGCAATCAACAGCGACATCATTAAAAGATACTTTAGAAATTGAATTGACATATTGAATATATTTGGCGTTAATTTTGTAGAAACTCATTATTGACAATTAAATGAAAATACGTGATGTAGTATAATTTCTACTTTCTTTAAGTTCTTTACCATGACCTAGGTTTCGTTGTATTACAACATCTTCAGGTGGGCTATCAGCAAATTGTAATACAACGAAACCTAGGTCGTGGTAAAGAACTTAAAGAAAGTAGAAATAATACTACATTACGTAGTTTCATTTAATTGTGAATTGAATTGACGTTTTACTTACCATTTTATTACTTTCTAGCTATTATTTAGATAACATTCAGTGCCATGGCGATATGCAATGGGTGCCTTATGATCACAACAATTTCATCAACAAATTTTTAAATATAGGTAACCAAGGAACTTTACGTGTGCAATCGGCTAAAAACAGACCTCAGCTATTTGATAAGAAATAAACTCTGAATAAAAACTACAATAAAAGTAAAAAATATCGAAATAGATACAGTGGAAACTGTGGAAACGTAAAGCATAAAACTGCATCTCTATTATGCTAGTGAATTTTCCGTTATTTTTTTTCCTTCTAGTAATGGAATGCTATTATGCTATCATTATTTTACAAACATATTTTTTTATAAAATTTTTTTATTAATTTCGGATAAGTGGTGTTAGTTTTTTTCTATTGTCAATTTATTTTTTTGTGTAAGAGAACGTAGTGTGCAAACTCGAGTCAAAATTAAATAAATTTGTAATACAAATATATTAAAGACTTAATAAGCATATAGTCGAAAAGAATTATAAATTGGACTATTCAATCCATTATTTGTTTTTATTTTAATAAGAGTTTAAAAAATCTTTAAAAAATCTCACAATCACCTAAGATAAATCGATAGGTGGAACATGTTTTTTATCCACTGTGTCGATGTAGTCTAACACTGGTGACTTTTAAATATTTTTTTGTAATTATATCATGAGAACGTATTACATCTCCTATCAAATTATAGACCATGAATTCATGAGATTTAATACTATTTTACCGTCGCATATCCGCTATACTAAAGATACCTTCCATCTCAGGGTCTACGTGATTCTGCATCTGCACGATATGATTGGTTACAAATTTTGTATCCCTCTTAGAACTAATTCAGTTTGTAGGTCACAGTGTAGGTCACTGTTTGAAAAGTACTATGAGACATTGGCAATTTCCCGCAGCACTTTATTTTGGAAATTTTTTGTTGGTTGAGATAGGTTTGTTCAAATAGGTTTCAAAACATGAACGTAAACTACGTTTATCTTGATTTATTCTCAACCAATAGTTCTGAGTTTTCTCTTGGCAGACAGTAAAGATGTCGGTATGTCATATTGATCTATCGAATCATAATTTTTTTATTGCTCTATGGCTATTAGTTTCAGAGATATGCCTCAGTGGTGCCCTTAGCTAGTTGCAAGTTATTTATTTACCTTAATTTATTATAAATATTGTAATACTATCATAATACCTCCCTCCCAAATGGGGTAGATAGCATGAATGGAACGTTTATACATAATTTCCTTCTTCACTGAAAGAAAAAAGAAATTCATATTTTATTAAAATATTAGGTTATTTTGAAATCCGCATCTCAAAAGGAAAAAAAAACCCTTATATCCACTTCATTGTTCATCAGTCTGTCAATATCTTTTTTCTCAGGAATGTGTAGGTTTATCATACTGAAATTAATATCAAATACCGTCTACGGTCCCTTGGAGCTGTAAAAAATCGAAATCAAGGCAATAAAAAAATTCCTAAAAATACGGCTATTTATACCACACATTTTGATACCCGTAAATAAATCGAAACCTATAGAGTAATTCCCGTTAACCTAGAATCATGAAATCTGACAAGAAGCAAGGTCTCACAGAATAAGTAAAGTGCAAGAAAAGTTCAAAAATCGTTAATTTTTAGTTATATATTTAAATATGCCTGATGTCTTAATGTCCGTGAAACATATGGTAGATAATATATTTACGTTGAGTAAAATTAATATTTGTAAATAGTGTAATAGAAATACTATGTTACTTTAAAGTGGCTATATGTATACAGAACCCTCGTGGAGTGAGTACTTCTCGTACCTAAAAGATTTTTTCAGTAAATTTTGAATTAAATCCAATTGCTTTGTATGTACATTTACAAATATCTTTGTAGCCCGTTTGCTGTTCATTCAGCCACAAATATTGAATATTTTTTTAGAATCAGATTATTTTACGATTCAAAATGAACTGGTAACAATAAATGATCATTTTTGTCTAACGTCAATATGATCTATGATACATCATAAGGACAAAGAGGCCACTTACCAATATTAGTACGTGATATACGCCAGTCACTCCATTGGACTTACAGGCTTATTGAAATTCATATCAAGTAGCTTTCATAGTTTCTGAGATCTTTTATAATATTTATAATCATAGTAAATATGATACTATTAAATGTGCCAATTAAATTCATTATGTTTGTTAATACTTACAATTGTATTCGAACAGATAATGAAAGGCTAGTTTAAAAATAATAAGTCAGAATAAGACAATTATTGTAATATTTATCTTAGCTAATATTATATATGCGAACATTTGATGGACAGATGTATGAATGGACGTTTGTTTCTCTGTAACTCCGTAATTTATGAATGGATCTACGCTAACGATGCACGAACAGACAACCATAAAGTCTACTTTTATCCCGTAATTTAATACAGTTCCTGATGGATTTCATCCAACTTTTATGATGTTCATCAACTTCCTACTTGATCACGTAGAATTTTCTTTAAATAAAGTGTTGCAAATTTTGTTTTAGAAGGTATTAACCCATACCGTCCAATCCGATGAGCGAATTTGCAAATCCGATCGTGTTTCTCGTGAAATAGCATACAAAATGTTTTCCCTTTTATGTTTCGATCACGATGTTACTACTAAACGCGAAGGGATTTTAAAAAAATGGGACAGAGATAACTTACAACTTGTTTGACACACATGCTACATTACTATAATTCACGTGGATAAATTCGTGGGCACAAACTAATAAGTTATATGGAAAAATAGCATTGTTTGCGCTAAACGCCACAGTAAGATAATATTCAAGGAAAAAATATGAAAAATGGAATAATGTAAAGATTCAAAATTACGACCTACTTTTTCTTATTTCATGAATAAGGTAATTTGATGAGATTATATTATGTTTAGGTAACGTCAAATAAGAACCTAATTTCGTAGACGAGTAAATATGTTGAACTTTGTATGTTTCAAATATTTATTTGTATATAGTGTACTATATTCGATAATAAAAATAGAAACATTACATATTTGCACTGACAAGAAAAAATAAGTCGGTAAAAATCAATATTCTTTTTCCAGTGGAAGTAACATTCACTTGCTTCGAAACATCGGCTTGCGTCCTCTTTTTAGTTTAATCTAGAGGCGTAATATAATCAATACATTTAAATAACAAATACAATGAATAAATCTGTTAGTAAAATGCAATAACCTATAAAGCATTATGATCATGTAATTTATGTTTAGAAGAAGAAAAAATACTTAAGAAAGTGTCCGTTAGTATAATCATGTAATTTTTGTTTACAAAAAGAAAAGAATACTTAAAAAAGTGTTTGTTAGTTAAATTTTTGATAAAGAAACTTTTTTAACTTATTTTTGTATACAATTAAATGAAACTACGTGATGTAGTGTTAATTCTACTTTCTTTAAGTTCTTTACCACGACCTAGGTTTCATTGTATTACAACATGCTGGGCTATTAGCAAAGATATCTTTGCTAATAGACATTTGCTAATAGCAAAGGCATCTTTGCTAATAGCCCACCTGAAGATGTTGTAATACAACGAAACCTAGGTGGTGGTAAGGAACTTAAAGAAAGTAGAAATAATACTACATCACGTAGTTTCATTTAATTGTAAATAATGAATTTCTCCAAAAATTAACGCCAAATATATTCAATACTTATTTTAGTGTTATTTGCACTGTATATTTGTATGTTGGGAAACAGCTGATCTGAAATGTTTTGGAAAATGGGAAATTTATGACAAATTATAATTTCTCCGTTGACCGAAAATGGTGAGTGCTAGGCACAAGCCTCATACATACATTCCCAAGAGTTACATCCAACGGTTTTACACGATCTTTACCAAGACATCTGTCCACGTAGCGGGGGGGGAGGAGGGTTGGCCTTCGTGACCATTTCTTCTCCAACATATAATTAAAAAAATAACTTAAGTCAACTTGTAACAATACAAAATATATCAATAAGAGTTTTAACGAAACTAATTAACGAAGGCAAATTATGACAATTCTTAAAAGCTGTTAACATATAATGGTAATAAAAAATTAATTCAAACTTCCAAAGTCGAAAAATATAACACTTTGGCAACCAATTGCGGTACTTTTAATTGAAATTGTGGGTATTTATCAAAATTAATTTAGCACTAAAAATTTTTTCTTTGATGATTTTTTATGACTTTATTGTAGTCTCAATGAATAATTAAGATACGATCGTCTTCAACTAGGAAATATTATGACGAAGCCGTAAGGTGAAGGAAGGATAAAGTGCTGGAAAAAATTTGGTCACGTCGTTCCTCGAAATGGTCGGTTTTTATCTGACAAATTTTATGGAAAATTAAAGAATAGCCACCACACACTGGTACATCAACAAGAATTTGCCTTTTTGTTTTATAAAAAGTTCAGGGTCGACGCCCTTGCTGTAAAATATTGCTACATCAGAATACCGCCTCTGCATACTCAGCTAGATAAACAACCGAATATTTGACTATGTCGGATGCAAAAATTACGGTTCAGCCGCCATACAGACCCGACATCGCACCATATAGTTTTGTTTAAATTTAATGATAAATTGCTATGAATATGATTCCCGGATGCAAAAAAGCGGTAACTGCCTTCGAAATCAACATGGCTATTAGCAAAGATCTTTGCTAATAGCCCACCTGAAGATGTTGTAATACAACGAAAGCTAGGTCATGTTAAAGAACTTAAAGAAAGTAGAAATAATACTACATCACGTAGTTTAATTTAATTGTGTATTTGTTAATTGTCACGTAGTTTCAAAAATTAACTCCAAATATATTCAATATGTTAAATAAACGTTAGGAAAATCGAAATACCTGTAACAATCTATATTATTATATCGGAAGTGAGTTTGTCTATTCGTTAGCTAAATAAACGTTAAACAAATAAACATCGCTGAAATTCATTCAAAATATAACTTAAAAAAATATTGAATGTAGATAATTATTTCAAATTTAAAATCTTGAATTTTTAAAGATAGGGTTTTTTTTTAATATGGTCATCGAATTACCTTTTTATTAGGAAGTAGAATGCAAAAATATATAATTCGTCCAACTCTGTACAAAAATAAAACCTAATATGTATTTTTTACCTGGTACAATGTCTCACCCTACTAAATAAATAACCAATAGATTGGCGCACATATCGTTGACGGAAGGCTGTGGTTAGAGAACGTTTCACGCATAAGGTGGTTATAAATAATTTTTTACCCGAAGTCTAACTACTAGTACAAGGCTAACTACTAGTACAAGATATTTTCATACATTCGGACATTTTGCGCGTAATATCATTTTCTTCATAAAATTATACGAGAATTTCAATTATAATAAGATAGATAAAAACTGAGCTCATAGAGACACAATACGGACATCGCTAACATGGACAATTAATAAAATTTAAATACTAATACGAGTGTTACACTTAGCATATTTATTAAAGACGTGATATGTTTATTAAAGTCTATTGAGTTGAAATGATAATATAAAAAAATTCTTTAGGCTTTGTGACTCGATGTATTTGCTATTAACATCATAAATATTTTGTTATTGTTCTTTTACCAAATCATTTGCTCTAATATTCTATCTAATAGAAAAAAGTGTAACAATTAAAATGATGTTAAATATTAGATATATTTGGCGTTAATTTTGTAGAAATTCATTAATCGCAATTAAATTAAACTACGTGATGTAGTATTATTTCTACTTTCTTAAAGTTCTTTACCACGATCTGGGTTTCGTTGTATTACAACATCTTCAGGTGGGCTATTAGCAAAGATCTTTGCATTACACATAAATAATTAAGTTAAATATTATACAAATAACGATCTGTCAAGTGTGTTTTGATGATAATTGTTAAATTTTCTTAATAGTCACAATGAAAGATAATAAACGTAAATTGTTACCAACATTTAAAAATAAATTACAATGTTTTCAATCTCTTGCAAGTTGCGTCTGTCCACACCCGTCTATCGCTTTCTTGCTCTCGGAAGTTAATTAAAAAAGGTGAAAGCCCTGTAATCGAGTTGGTTGGATAATTTATTACTTTGCGCAAAGCTCGGTGAGGACAAGAAGTTTATTTTTCATAATTTTTTTCTCTCCAGTTTGTTCAAAAGTTCTTTGACACTTAGAGCGAACGGGGAGAGTATGGCTTTTATAGAATGATGAGTTGAACGAAAGTTGATCCAAAGTTATGTAAATAAGTTCATTTAGATTACACAATCGTTTACCGTTGTCTAAATAAAAATTATTTTTTGACAAATTCAAATCAGCAAATGAAACAAATCATCGAGCACTCTTAGGCACCCAGCATTATGTGATCAGATGCAGTATTAGGCTATCTAACTTTTTAAGTGCATTTTAGTTACCGAAGGTTTAGGCTAATAATAATAATATTGGTGTTTACTCGTATAATTTTAACATTTACTATCAAGTTATTTCATTTACTGAAAAATCGACTACGGTAGTAGGAGCGAAGAAAATTCGAATATTAGTAATTATTAATAAAATGTCAAGTTCAGAAGGAGGGGCCATGCAACACTTACTAAATAATTTCCCAGAAACTTACAATATAATATATATAGAGGAGCATAAAAGAAGCATATACCACATACAAAAAAATATATAAAAATAGAGATATGCGCACGTATTAATTTACAAGGGCATGGATTTTGAGGTCATTTTTTCACTAATAATGTATGATTGTTTGGTGAGATCTAGAATATGTTTATTGGCTACTGCTGAAAGGTATCTAATGTTGACAGGTGTTTGGCTTTATAATGCCTTTTCATTGTTTAGACTTTACTTATATTTAAGACTGACGGGGCGCTCGTGCACAGCTCTCATAAATTTTAAATTTGATATGATTAATAAAGTAAAAACACGAATTACAATATATAGACTACATTTATTATATTGAGGTACACATTTAGGTTTTTTTGGTATTTTTTTCACTTTACAACATACGGGTTTTTTGTATCACAAAAATAAGACGTATTTTTCTTACAGTTTTTATTTTCTTGACGAGTGCGTCTTTTGTGTGACCTCGTCTTTTCTATTTCATTTACATTTTTGGGATCGTAAGTTAAACTAAATGGACCAGAACGATTTTATAAAAATTCTTCTCGTAATTCACAAAGGAGTAGGAACTAATGTCAGGAAATATTGAGATTATTTTTTTTCTGTAAATAACCCGTGAATATATGCCAGCATGTCTAAAATATTGTACAATAGAGTGTCAGCTCTTACAGAGCACTTCTGTGCTATTTGATCTAAACATTAGCACAACATTTTGTTGAATTTTAAAATTCAGTTTAGGTTATCTATCTTTCATAGAGGTGAAAAAATTACCTGTAATAAATTGCATCTTTTTTTAGATAGGTTTGTAAAAGTTTCAAAGTTCTGGTAATGACACGCTTCTGACGACCTTCTTCTCGTCCTAAGTACGGCAAATGTATGGCTAAGTATGGTAATATGACATAGATATTTAGTTTGAACGTCAACAAAAAGTCAAAATGTCATCCTAATCTTGTCGAGTCTTTGCTATGTATTGCGTAAAGAGACATCGAGTTTTAGATGGAAATAACAGTTCGTTATTACTTAAGTTTTTATCAGGTATGTAACACTTAAGTTTTTACCAAGTATATAGCACAACTGACTATTTTTAATCAATTTATTCCAAAGCGCTGATGCTAGCGTAAACTCATTGGTTTCAAGCAACAAAGATCTCGTGGGTCATAAATAAAACCGTATACATCTCAAAATTTCTTTGAATTTGTCCTTGCTCAATGTTTCATGGAACACATGAGGTACCCAAAGTTTCGACTGCGTCAGATCTAAGTCTAGTTGGCTAGCATTATAAGCGCCACGAGCATACAATAATGCAATAAAAGCATCAAGCTCCTCTAAAGAACTGCGTTTCATCGTTAGTCCGTCGAAAATTAAAGTAAATCTTTGCTCAAATGTTCCCCATAGGACTTAGAATTGAATTATTAGCGCTCACGCAGTAACATCGAACACGCAGACTTAAAACTGATTAAAAGAAGTTATCGAGCTTAAAGATCCAGCTATGATATAAGATAACCTTAACTCTGTCAAGATAATATTCATGCAAATGTCATTAAAGATATAAGTTATCTTTATTCCGATCAAGAGTCTTTTTGAGCTGAAAACTTTATCACAACAGATATGATCATCCAAAAAATTAATAAAATAAATATGTCAACGAAGCCACGACCAAAAGCTAGTATTACAATAGGCATAGATTACTAAGAACAATAAATTATTTGGTGTGTTGCATTCAGTTAACCATTTCAAATATCTTGCAACGATTATTCACACAATTTGTCTTATTGTTTGCGCTGGATTTAATAATAAGTGTATGGTTCAAAATGTTTGTGAATAAATCTATAAGTACACAAAGTCATAATATGTAATTTTTCCTTCGTGTTGGAATGTACTAAAGTAATTTGAAGAAGTACGCCCAAGCAAGTCGAATAATCTTCTAAATTTTCCTCACTCGAATCAGTATCCCAGTTTCATTCTCGTGGAAAATTTCGTATGAATGTGTAAAATTTTCAATAAATTGTATACGCTATTTTCAGTTTGTTTCCCGCTCAATGCTCTTATCGCCTATTAGAACTTTTCTTGCAGCCAAGTTTCTCTGTGCTTGCATTCAGCTTATTTCGCAATTTTTATGTGCGAGGTTTTAATCCATTTAAAATATATCAAAATTATTTATCGTAGTAATCATTAATTATTACAATTAATAGCATTTTTTAAATAAACCTTACATCCAGGTTTATTTTTAAAAATGCTACATAATTTCAAGGCCTCAAATGCGCTTTTATAGGCATTATATTTAACGAAAAATGTCTTTCATAATGTTGTCAATGTCCCTATCGTTGACTCAGTACAGAATGTACATAAATAGGTAAAACTTATGTTTGGTTATCCTTTCTGTAACCTTAACACGATAATTGAGACTTCACTTTCTTGTTTCAAATAAAAAGGTACCTTATTAAAAACAAACATATAATCAGTTATGACGGCGTTAAGGAACTAAACTTTTAAGTTAAATTTAAATACTTTTAAGTGAGAACTGAAATTGGCGCTTCAGTCTTCATTAGCCGAAAACCGGTGTTTCTCTCCTGTCGATACAAATGATGCAAACTCAATTGCGGCTTCGACCGGAACAGGATGTGTAGGCAAACTGAATTCAGTTCAATATTTCCCTTCTTCATGCTCTATTTCCGGGAACTTGAATTTAGAATCCATCATGAACGTTAAGGGAATATTATTTTAAACGTATGCGTTTTTGTATGCATTTATTTATAATAAATAAGATGTTGCAAAGAAAGAGCCTTTTATAAATATATTAATTTAAAATTTCGGACCCGATTATTAGTATCGATTGCGTGTGTAGTTTTTCTGATGGTTAATAAAGACTAAATTTAGTTTAGATCATAAATAACTATACAATATATATTGATAAAGCAAAGACCAAACAGCCGTTTGTCTGTATGTATGGGTCTTTTTCAGCAACTACTAAATGAATTTTCTTCAGTTTTTAATAATGGATAGACTGTTCGGAAATAAGTTTTAATGAATAATTTATCAATAATTTATAAAAAATTATTGAAATCGATAAAACATTCGTCGGAGAGGTATTTTGAAAAGCTCCGCTTAAATCGCTAGAGTTACATATAAATATGTATGGAAACATTGTTATGCTTAAAGATTCTCTAGTAAAATCGGCGGCAGCCTATCTCCATATATTATATAAAATCCATAATAAAAATTTTTCTGAGTAATAATATTTGAATCTTTTTCAAATTAAATCTTATTTTTCACCTTTTCAACTTATGTAGATAAAATTACTCTTGTGTACTGTAATTTTCTAATGGTTGAGTCGCTGTCAAAAGTTTTGCATATCCTTACGAAGCCGGTTCGAGACGCTATTTAAATATGAATACATACTTAGTTTACACTCTTAACCCTAACAGAGAAATTTCTCAGTTAAAAAAATTCTAGAAAGTAGTAAAATCTCTATCACAACCTAGTTGTATTCAAAATTATACAGAGACCGGTTGAGTAAATGAGGTATAAAAGTGAGACAAGACAACAAATGACACAAACTTTGTATTAAATATATTTGACGTTAACTCTGTAGAAATCCATTATTCACAATTCAATGGAACTACGTGATTTTTTCTACTCTCTTTAAGATCTTTACTGCAGCCTGGGCTTCGTTGTATTACAACATCTTTAGGTGGGCTATTAGAAAAGATCTTTGCTCAACAAAATTCAACATACATGCAAGCACTCGTGTCAAATCATAGCACACGCACACATTGCACTTAATTTTTTTATTGCTTCAAAATTAATATATTTAAAATTACAATGAATCTATATTCTACACCGTACCATTGTTCTTAGAAAGTATTGTGTTTTATCCTACTTAGGAGGTATCGGTTTTCGTACTTACAACTTCTTTTGATCAAATTTTTATACAAATTTTGCGATAATCAGAAGTAACGAGCGTTTCTTGGTAGAAAATACTTTGATTTTAATTTCCTAGGTCATCTATTAATTTTAAAACTATCTTTGTTTTTAATATCATTTCAAATGTTAGCACATACCGAGTTCAGCTTTCATTTCATTTAGGTATACATACGGTGAAACATGAACAAGCAGCTCTATGGACTCTCCGTGGGTTGACTATATCTTCAAATTCTTGCAGACGAAGTTTTCATACAATACTGCACTGTATCTACCATCGTTAAAATTTCAAGTTCTAGCCTATTTCTTCTGATTTATTTGCTTGGGATTTTTTTACGGGCCGATATAAAAAATGCAGGGTCGATCCAATTTTTTATCACTTCATTAACGCAGAAAATACAGTATTCTATAATAAGGAAGAGGATATTATATAGGACGAAATCGACCTATTTAATTTGAATTAAGTTATTTATTTCGTGTTTCTTATCTAACCTACCACTTGCACATCAAAACATAGCTAAACTTAAAATTTTTGAAAACATCATAAAACCATCGACTGGAGCAGACTAAATTTTGTGACAACTCATTTTATTCAGGAAATTAAAACTTTAACATGCCATATTGAGTTTTCGAACTTAATTGAACTCAGAGCAAAGCTCTATTCAGCATTAATAAGTCTCGATCGAGAACAAATCAAATAGGAGTTGAACCCGAACACAAGTTGGATGTTGATATATATTGCAAGCGATAACTAGAATATATTTTCTAACTTGTCTTTTCATAAATAAGGTTTGTGGGGGAAAATTTTAGTGTATTATATATTTCACATAGCTGGTTGAAATTTAATAATACTTTAGAAAGTTTGGTTATTAGTTTAAGCTAATATTTAAATAGATGTGCAAATGCTTAATAAAGTTCCATAAAATAACTGGAGTTTCGTCAAAGCTCACAGGAAAATTTTAATGCGAATAGAAAATATTTTATAGAGAAGGCCAGCAAAAATGGACAAGAATTCACAGAAACAGAATATAATATTTAAAGAAACTGGTGTTTTTTAAAAGTAAAAATAATTTAAAAAACTAAACAACTCGACAAGAAAAAATCAGGAGACTATTTTTGACAATAATACAAAACCAAAAACTATATTCATGAACATTCATGTATTATATTCTCAATATATCAAAAAATTAATAACAATAATAAGAAATGAAATAAAAAAAAGATTCGAAGAACTTCAACCCGACTTGAGAAAGAGCGAAACACGCTTTAAGGTAAAGCTTTTGCCCACAATGAACTACCCAGACACTTTCAAATTAAAAATAATATAATGGAAAATATTTTTCACAATAATTCCGACTACCGTACACCGTGTTTAATGTAATCCTTTCGACTACAGGAAAAAAAACATTATTGTGAATAATATTTTTTTATTTCATTGCTTTTAATTTAAGTATGTCTTAATATTATTTACAGCGCACAAAAACTCTTGATGCTTGTTTAGCAATTTTACTCACTCGGGTTTTAATTTTTTAAACTATTATTTTATTTTTTGCTTACATTTACACTTAAAATCTAACTTTGATAGAAAAAACTAAGTTTTTTTATTAACTTCTGTTTTGAGTCACCCATTCGTTTGAGTCACCCAATATATCAAAGTAGGATGACAAAAATGGGTCTATCTCTTTAGAAATAAAGAATAACTTTAAAAGAAACCGGGGTTCATTTCAATAAAAAAAAGTAAGCATTTAGGAAAGAGCAAAAAGTGAAATACAATTTATAATCATAAATGAAATATGACGTATAAATTGATATTCTTTAATATAAAATAAACAAAACGTATTACGATAAAAGCTTGCAGCATACAATATTGCGAGAGAGCTTAAACAAAATACATTTTCCACGAAAATGTTTTAAAGGGCGTGACTCGTTAGCGAATTAATATTAAACACGGTTTCTACGGATAATTTGAGAGCAGATTTCATTTTCTTTAGCGAGTAGTCTTGTGTGAATTTATACGCTCCATTGGAAATGAGTTGGGATAAACTAAAACTTTTAAAATATAAGTTAATATATAATAATTATTCGAAATGGAAAATTGAGTGTGTGAGATTATCGTGCAAAGTTATTCGTTTGTGAGCTTCTGTTTTTAAGATGATGAAATAAGATAAAATGAGGTTCATTTCCCTTGATGAAAAAATTTTTATCAAAATTTACTACAATATTCAAATTTTTGACGTTCTTTTATTATAGTCAAAATCAAAATTATGTAAATTAATTTTGAAATTAAAAATACAGTTAATTTTAAATTACCATTGATATATTTGCCTTGAAGTAGTCATTACGGTGTATAAACATGATAAAATGAGAACCCTCTTTCGTGGAAATAAGGAAAAGTACGTTCCACGTATGGAGGGCGGCGTTTTATTACATCTAGATGGATTACTTCCTCTATCCGTACTCAAAGTAGACGAGTAACGGAAGGTGTAATATCGAATTTGTATCTATTTGCCTTCCTTATTACTTTGGCAACATATTTTATTTTTTCCTTGCTGTATGTCGGCCGAGTCGAGTGTGTTCGCTGGGAATATATAGTGTAGTGGCTATTCCTAAATAAATGACGTCATTGAAGTAAACTAGTACCAAGAATATTTGAATAGAAATAGAATAATTTTTTTTTTTTAAATTATTATATATATATATATATATATATATATATATATATATATATATATATATATATATATATATATATATGCAAACTGACATTCCAATATCTGAAATCAGTTAATTAAATACCGTACCGTTTATGTATGTATGTGTATGTATATATTAATATATGCTGCACGAGTATATATACATATACGTGCTCTGTGTATATGTACATATTTGTTTTCCGCTTTAATGTAAACACATGTATATTTCCTTTAGTAATAAAGAGGTGATTTAATTTCACCAGTTTAATAAATGCGTCCCACTGGAGCACATCTTACGGCTAACTGGGTGACACATCCAAAAGAGTCGTTGTTGGTATTTTAGCAGCTTGATATAATAAGTGCATAAGCATTCAATAGTTCATTTTTCACTGTGTATGGAAATTGTGGATTATATTCTGAAAACTATTTTACGCATCTTCAAGCTATTTACCAAAAAATTGAGACAAAAAGCGACGGAAATGTGGTACTACAAAATAACTTACAGATACCACCAACCTTGGTTTCAAGTGGCGATGTTCAATCTTTTTGGAAGATGTATCTGACTTCATTATCATATAAATTTGGCCAGAAATGGTCAATTTATATTTCTGTTACCTATTTCTACCTCTTTAGAAACAGACAACATAATCTCGGTAATGCAACTGGTAATGAGCCTACTACTATAAGCTCAAGGTAAATAATGTCATTTGTTTATTCTTCGGCAGAAAGCTTTCACTCAAATATCTTCACTTGTTTGTTTTACGTACAGTAGAGACCACTTTTGTAATTTTTTGATACCTTTACTTGTTATTTCCTTTGAAACGTAAGTTCACTCTTTAAATTTTTTTTATTAAATTCATTTTGACTATGAGAATTTCTGATCGTTCAACAAACAACTGATAAATCAGAAAACTAAAAAATTTGGGGTTTCCTTATTTCCAAATTTTGCTTCAAAAATATAGACTTGAGTTCAGATCCCAACTCAGTTAGGTAATAATTGATTACAACGGCAATACTCTTATTCATTCTCTAATCTATAATGTACTAGAAACAGACCTTCTTGATTCAGTGCCGTGGACTTATTTGGCCATAATCTGGATCTACGTTCAGAAACGTGTCCGACCTAGACAGGTGTCGGTTCTTCTCTCACAGCCATTTTCTTCAGAAACTGATTCGTAAATTCTGACAAATTTAGTTTTAAATTAACCAAGTAGGTATAATTTTAAAAGCTATTAAATTTTAAGAAAGTTGCACTTGGCAATAAATTGTTGAAGTTGGTATTAATGTTTAAACTCGTATTTTCTTAAGTTATTTACATGCAAAACATATTTGATCAAAAACTAATTGGTTAAATTCAAAGGGGAAATTGACATATTTATTGCGCATATCGAAATAAATATTTCATCACCCTCTTTTTTATCAGACTGTGAAATAAATATGGTTTCTTTGATTTTTAACGTGTTAATATTTTTATTCTCTAAGTACATATTTCTTCCTATAATTATTGAGAAAAACTGATATAAAAAGTACTACTACATACTGATGTTATGTCTAGGTTTATATTTTATTTATTTACTAATTTTATTCCACGACCAATCCTCCATCTGCCAGAATTTCCCGCCGGGTCGATATACTTAGATGCGGCGAAAATATACGCAAGGATAGATGTTTATCTTTCAAACCACTAAACTAATAATGATAAATATATAGTATCAAAAGAACTTGTGTAATTATATATTTTTCCTGAAATGGAAAAGAAAAGTTATTTACATAGGGATTTGTAAGTTTTAACAATAAACATCTATGAATGTGATGTTCAAGAATGATTTGTGTATCAATAGAATGCTTATTATACGTCTTAAATGGATGACTATAGGAAATTTTCACGAAAAATTCACAAATTTTTCCTATAGCCATAACTTTTTCACTGCTTTGCTCTTGGAAATGATAGCGTTATGACATAGAGCATAATTTTTAATAGAAGATGTATTTTGAATTTCGTTGAATTTCAAAAAGCCGCTTTAGCATAAAAGAAACACAAATAAACAAACGAACATACAATTCATAGATAACATACTCATCCGTATAAACAAAATAAAAAATTCTCTTTCATTTTGTTAATAGGGATGAGTGTGTTACTGGTATTTCCAAATTATTTTAGAGAAAGATGTTTTGAAATTAAAAATCTTTGCATGCAAAATAAATTTTTAAAAAATAATATTTTTAAATATATATATATATATATATATATATATATATATATATATATATATATATATATATATATATATATATAATTTACTTTCTTCATTTTCTTTTCAACCATCTACCGCCTTCCACTTGCAATTAATAAAATAGATAGTCCTTGGTCTTTCATAGATGCTAAAAGGCTTTGATGGAAACGGCTATGCGTCGATGAGAGTGTGTGACAATGTGTTACAAAACCTTTATTAAGAAAGTTCCAGTTTTTTATAGATAGTTTAAAATTTTCTAGAATCTCCCCAATTTCCTGGAATGTCGTAAATTTCTTACAAACCTTTCTCACCCAAACAAAGTTGCCCCCCTCCCCCCCGCCCTCATCCAGCCTCTGTAGCGGATATCGAACCAGATTATTCAAGAATATCCTCTACAGGAAATTTGACTTGCTATGTTGTAGAAATTTCGTGCCTTGATGTTATATAAGTCAAACTTCGGCTAGAGTGTGTTATATTGAGTATTATTTTAGCAACGAAAACGAACATATCGAAAAAAACAAAAAGCAAATATTCAAAGGGAATTTTTTGTTTTTCTACATATTTTTATATTTTGTAATTTTTATCGCTAAAATGCCAAGACACAAGAAAGTGTTGAAACAATCTAGCAAAATCGCTGAAAGAAAAAACGGTACGGGGAAAAGAAAGAGAAAAAGGAAATTCAAAAAATAGTGCATCAAATAAGAGAAAATCAAAGTGAAAAACAATGCGAATATATCAGGAAAAATAATAGTAAAAATATTATTCCCGGGCGAAACCGGCTAATTCAACCACCATTCGTTAAAAGTAAAACATTTGAACTTTTTTATATAAATGTAATAATTACAAAAAATTAACGTTTTTTGCACCATGAAATTAAGATCAACCAAAATTCCTTCTGATATAAGCAAGTGGGTTACATTTCATTATTTCTGGTCTGCGCAAATAGTTTATTGCATAAAATTCTATCTTTCCTATGATATATAAAATATGGATACTTATAAATGTATAAAATATGGATACTTATCTTTCACATGATGTATAAAATATGGATACTTATCTTTCACATGATATATAAAATATGGATACTTATAAAATTCTATCTTTCATATGATATATAAAATATGGATACTTATAGATGCAACTTCAACATATGGGATTCATCTATGCGGAGATTATGGTTTATTTGTGGCAGTGACACGTTCCGATCGAACGCAACGCAAACCAATAAACAAATAAAACTTGAAATAATAGAATCTTTATTATTAAAATTTACCATTTTACAATAGGATGTTTATACAGCCAATGTTATTGTTACCGATTTCGCCCTGAAGCGGTTACTCCGACAACGAGTAATCACATTCTTGAAATGGGAACGTATCTATACGCGAGGATTGGATGTACCGTAATTACGTAGCATTATAGTAGACACCTGTTGCTATGGTGATGATCTCTGTAAGCCACTTATGATAACAAAACGTACTAGTATATTCCGTTGGAAAGCGATTAGGTACGTATGTGCACTATACATTTCAGAAATAAAGCAGTTTATTTATGATATGACGATTTTTGTGTATTTTGTGTATACCTATCGGTCTATGTGAAGGTTATGGTTTTGCTTGTGGCATCGACGCTAACCGACATGTTTTTTTTGGCGCAAAAAATATTTGTCTCTGATTTTTAAACTTCGTCGCACAATATTTCTTATTTCAAAATGTTTATAATGATCTTAATCTGAAAATAAAATCATCACAGCCATATCTAGATAACGCGTATTTGAAAGCTATTTAAACCAACCAAATAATTTATGTCTTATAATAATATCCAGATATTAACTCAGAAGTGAAATGGGCTAAAAATTGTAGCCTGCTGTAAGACTTTTTTTTACTTCTGCGGAAGTCAATTTAAAATGGGAAAAGGTACATTTTGACCAAAATAATTATTTTTCAAAATTTATTTTTCAATTTACCATATTCTAGGAAGGATCATTGTTTGTCATTGCCTCTTAATTTATATAGTTAAAATGTTTGTATTACGGCTTTTCTTTTACGTTATCCGTAATATTTCACCAAGATAGATTTTGTAAACCCATTGTCTTTTTTTTTATTTATTTCAATATAGTTAATCTTTTGATATTTTCTGAACATCAAACACAAAATGAAAAACAACAAAGTCATTAATTCAAATTTCGAACATAAAACCTTGCAATGAAAACAAGAATTAAAACCCAGAAATAAATTAAAGCACAAGAAATCAGTATAGAACTAATAATCATTTCTAGAATATGTCAAAGTAAAAGTCCTTGACCACGGCCGTATACTTCTGCCTAAATTTTTTTTGTGGACATTGATCGGAAATTAAATGACATCACTCGATATGGGAATTGAAGTGTACGGTGGTTAACTGATATTGTTGCAGGTAGAAATCGATTATTTGTTCCGTAACACAAAATATCTATAAAAAAATCTTTCGAGAAAAAATTTACATCACCATCGTTTCTTCCTTCAGCGCCTAAAGCTCTTACTCGAGTAATTTAATGTGAACTAACTCGCCAATATATGGAACTTCAATGTGCATTGGATTGTCACTTGGAACGTATGAGCTAAAGTTTGAAATACAGTACTTGCTTCTTGTAACATTTCTAAATAAAATGGTCCTGTTCGATTATTTCCGCAATAGTAACAAAAGCTTTAAGAAATCTACAATCCAAATACTGCTATTTACTTCCATTATGCTACAGGAATTTCTGGGCGGCATACTGATAACTACAACTTCATCTGTGCTTTAATACTGCCTTTCGGGTACTATAACGCTCAAATAAGTTATAAGTGGACTAACACTTTCAAAATTAACTAGGGTTTGTAGTATTTAAATAGAACTTTAGATATGCTAGTGAATAGCGTATTTATTTTCCTCATGTAATTCTTATATATTTATATTAGTTTACCTAAGCTCACACATAAAAGCTCATATGGACTATATATTTTGAGATTAAACATTAATGTCAAAACATTCGACAGTTGGTAAATATCAATATGTGTATCAGGTCGGAAATGTAAAAAAAATCATCCATCCCATAGTTTCCGAACTGCGCGAGTGTTGAAGCGCGCCAACAAAACTTTTTGTGTATTTGAACAATTTTCCTTTTACTCCTACACCAAGAATTGATACCGATTTGGAAATTTTCGGGTGACAGCACGTGTGAACTAGAATAGTTTCCGTATTTTCATACATGCGTTAGTGTTCCGACCCATGATTTTACTTTATAATATTTACATATTATTAGAATGTCACTATAGTTAATTTTCTGATATACTAATATTTCTATTAATTTTGCAAAACTATGTAAGTACATTTTATTATTGAAAGAAAAAGTTATATACTTGTTACGAGGTGATGATTAAAAGTAAAAAAGGTTTATTGGATTGGAGTAACTTTTGAGTAAAGAATAAAGAAAAAACTATTGCTTGATCAAAGACTTTGTAATTACATACAAACGGGTTTTCTTTTAAAGCCAATTTTAAAAAAATTAAATTAATTAAGCAATTTTTAACGAATATTTTACGCGAAATAAATATATAATAAAAACAATATGGTATAATATCAGGAAAGGTCGCTATGCTTTCGTATTTTTAATCTGAACTCGCACGGACAAAATTTTAATTTTAGGGTATATCGGTCTAAAGGGAAGAAAATATTTTAAGACATATTTCCTAATTCAAAACTTAAAATTATTAACTAGCTTTAAATTATATACATACACAAGCTGTCGTGTAAGAATTGCTCGATTCATTTATGTACTGTTGCTATATAAGATATAATCACATCAATGATATTTACCATTTCTACTATAAGGATTAATTCCAAATAAAACTAAATATTTACTATACGAGTAACATTTTAAACATTTAATGGTCAAAAATAATATTATTAAACTGTTCAAAATTATCAGTATTATTTTCATCATCATCATATATATTAATACGCTAAGGTTAAGATGTTACTCTCCATTTTTAGAAAAAGCTCACAACTAATCCACATAAATTATATATCATGTTATAGATAATTGCTTGCTCTACCGGCATCTACAACTAAAAAATTGATTATTGCAATTGTTTTTGCAAATTAATTAATTATTAAAATTATATACACAAAACAGCAATGCTGCCATCTAACGGCTCAACGTCAATATGATTGACGGTCGGCAAAATTTTTGTTTAATTTCAAATCCACTCACGTATAAATAAAGTGGCGCTTTAGCTCAATGCTTTTGATACTTGGGCCTCTATATGTCAATTTTAGTAAAATATTTGTTTGATCTGTCATCTGAGCTTCATAATGGAATAAATAATGCGAAGACTTCGTACGGGTCACGCTAGTATAACGATATTAGCGGGAAATATTCTACTAGCATGGACAGGTCGTCAATTTCTTCGAATCTATGTGGTCTGCATATTGAATTTAATTTTCCTACAGAATTGAAGATTTCTAAAAAATTTGTTGTCATAATTTTTTATTCAATTTTGTTTATTTTCGAAATCAGAGGTTTTTGTATATTTTCGAATGTTTGCGAGCAATTGAGTGTTTCTGGAGATATGCTGCTCAAAATTGCGAAATTTTTTTTTTTGTGAATTCATTCTTCAAAAAGTGAACACATTGTTTTGTTAAGTTGTCAATTGTAAATGTTATATTATGTCATAATGATTTTCCATTACAAATCCGAATACTAAATTTTATGTTATTTCATTTTATTTCTGGAATAATTATATAATATAACCAGTGGTTTTAAATATATTCCTTCAAATTGTCGTATATTTACTGGCCCTAATATTATTCGACCTTTGGTTATGTATAACATACAAGAAAATATGATCCTCTTTCTTCGGTTAATAACATAATGTTTACGTTTAGTAATGTGCTTTCAAACTTCAAAGTAAAAAGGTACCTAATTAGAAAACAAACATATAATCAGTTATAACGGCGTTAAGAAACTAAACAGCAGATGACTTGTGTACACGTTTAATCAGTTTTAAACAACACTATCCGTATGATATAGTTTATAGAGGCGGCACAGTACTCACTTTTGAGTGAGAACTGAAAATGGCATTGAAGTTATTCTTCATTAGCCGCAAACCGGCGGTTCTCTCCTGTTGATACAATTGATACAAATTCAATTGCGGCTTCGACCGGAACAAGATGCGTCGGCAAACTGAATTCTGTTCCCTATTTCCCTTCTTCCTGCGCTATTGTCGGACACTTGAATTTAGAATAACATACCTTTCGTGAACGTTAGAGGAATATTATTTTACACGTAATTGTAAATTTAGGTTCTTGTGTGCATTTATTTATAATAAATAAGTTATGGCAAGGAAAAAGTCTTTCATAATTCTATTAATTTAAAATTTTAAACTAATTTCTTAATATCGTTTCTAATAATTTTCGAATAACTCGTTTTTTCCAATGGCCAATAAAGACTAAATTTAGTTTAAACCATAAATAACTTTATAACATATATTGATAAAGCAAAGATCCTACTACTGCTTGTCTGTATGTATGGGTCTTTTTCAATAATTGCTAAATGAATTTTCTTCAGTTTTTAATAATAGATAGACTGTTCAGAAAGAAAATTTTAAATAATTATTTATCAACATTTTATAATAAATTATAAATTATTCATTGAAGTCGATAAAAGCATTCATCGGAAAGGTATTTTGGAAAGCGCCGCTTAATTCATCATTAATACGTGAAAAAATGTATCGTATATATGTGTATATACAAATAAGCTGCCGCGGAAACTTTAAGGATAACCATTTACATACACATATGTATATATGTGTATGTAAATGCTTATTCTTAAAGTTTCCGCGGCAGCTTATTTGGATATATTCTTTAAAATCCATTTAAAAAATATTTTACTCTGCAAATTAAATTTTATGGTTCACCTTCATCAATCTGTGTAAATAAAATTCCTCTTGTGTACTGTAATTTTCTACCGAAATTTATACAGATACCTTTTACGCATTTCTAACCGTGTCAAAACTTTGGCCCATTTTTACGAAGCCAGTTCCGGTTGCTATTTAAATAATTATACACACTTAAATTCATCCTCTTACCCCTAACGGGAAAATTTCTTAATTATCAAAAAAATTCTACAGAGGAGTAAAAATATTCTACTTGTATTCAAAATTATACGGAGATCGGTCGAGTAAATGAGGTATGAAAATAAGACAACAAACAAAAGAAACTTTGGTATTTATAGGTTATTTATAAATAAAAGAAAGTTTCTTAATTTTGTGAACCATACTTCTATTCGCAATTTATTTTCCTGTATCAATCTTCCATTCTCTGAATGGCTATCTACCTTTAGATTAATCGGTTCGGTTCGTTCCTTAACTATAATATTAGGTACTATAAACATATGTTATACCACAACTGTCACTGTTTTAAATGTTTCGAGGATATAGTACCTAACTTGGCTTTAAGCGAATTCTTGCGAGCAAGCTTTGAACGCAGTCGAAAAAAGCAATATCTATTCAAAAAAGTGAAGAACCAAATGTGAAATAACATAAAAAAACTGAATTATTATTTTTAATTGTTACATCTTCATATATACTATAAGCCCTCGATTTCCATCAAATGGTGCTTAGCCTGTGTGTCGTGAATTGCTTCTCTCCAGGTCTTGCCGGTGCTCTTTAGTTCCGCCAGCATAGTCCGCTATCAGTTCTGCTTTGGATAATCACGTTGTATCTTTGTGTATGATGTCAATGCAAAGCCTATTTGGGGATTTAGGTGGGTTCTCTTCTGAATGTATTACTCATCTAATTCCATTCATGGTTTTTTATTTGGTGTTCATTGGAATTTTCTAACAAGTCTTGTTAGAATTGTGGCAAATTGACGGTTGAATTTAAAGGAATGTTAAACGCTGAGTCTCAATAAAAAAGTCTATGCAGAACATCATTCAGTTCATGTCATCTACGTCCGCCACCGTCCACCTTGGGATGACTACCATCGAGCGCTGTAGTTGCTGACGGACACATGGTAAAGGATGAACATTCTACGCCCTAAACATAATTAATTCGCCAAAGAGAAGGGTTCTTGGACTCTAAGGTGGCAGCCACCACTGGACTACACATAGTGAGCTAATCACCTGCTTGACCCAGTAAAATATATGATTAAAGAAACTGAAATTACCATATAATTTAGAAAATTATTTAATTATAATACACTTATAGATGTAAGTGTGACATACGTGCAAGTTCTTATGTCAAATCATAGCACACACACATATTACATTTAATTGTTCCATTGCTTTAAAATTTATATGTTTAAAATTACACTGAATCTATATTCACTATTACGTATTGTTCTTAGAAGTTATTGGGTTTTATCATGGTTAGATGGATCTGTTGATCAAATTTTTATACCAATTTTTCGATAATCAGAAGTTTCAGATCAGAGCAACAAGCATTTCTTGGCAGAAAATACTCTGATTTTATTTTCATAAGTCATCTATTCCTTTTAAGACTTACCGAATTCAGATTTCCATTTCATTTAGGTATTTATATGGCAAAATACAGCCGTACAGCTGCCTATATGTGACAGGCAGCTCTATGGGCTCTCCGCGGGTTGACTATCTCTTTAAATTCTTGCACGCGAACTTTTCGTACGACACTGCCCTGTGTATACCTTCGTTCAAATTTGAAGTTCAAGCCTGTTTCTTCTGATATAATGGATTGGGATTTTTTACACGCTCATATATTAAACACAGGATCGATGCAATGCTTTATAACTTGATTAAAGCAGAAAATATAATATTCTAAAATAACAACGAGAATATTAAATAGGACGAAATTAATCTACTTTTACCTTTTTACCACTGGCGCATCAAAACATAGCTAAATTCGTAAAATTCATCAAACCGGAGAAAATCATGAATCCGTCCACTAGCGCAAAATCATATTGAGTGATAATCGTTTCAATCCGGAAATTAAAATTTAAACATGCCATATTGGGATTAGGAATTTAATTAAACTCGAAGCAAAGCTCTATTCAGCTTTAAGAAAATCTCGATCGAGAACAAGTCAAATGAGGTTGAACCCGCACACAAGTTGGATGTTGGTATATATTATGAGCGATAACTAGACTACATTTTTAGTTACAGAATGTTGGAGGAATTAATGTTTAATGTATTTGAAAAAGAATTTTGAATTGAAAATTGACCGACTTTATTTATGATAGGAAGCATGATGTAACTTATAATAAAGTAAGAAAAACAGTGTCATTTTTGAAAAAAAAAATATTTTATACGGTGAAAATAGTGAGCGATATTTAAAAGATCGGCCATATTAAAAAAACAAGTCTGCCAAAACCATTCATGCAAAAAAACCAAGCTCAATACTATGCTGGTTTACTTCGCCGATATAAGAATTGAGACCTAAAAGAATACCATCCTTTATTCTAATTTTACTTTGAATTCCAGTTATTGATCTTTTTATTCTAATTTGTCTTTTCATAGACGGTTGGTTTCTGGGGGAAAATGCTAATGTATTATATATTTCACATAGCTGGTTAAAACTTAATAATACTTTTGAAAGTTTGGTTATCAGTGTTAGTTAATATTTAAATAGATGTGCGAATGCTTAATAAAGTTCCATACTATAATTGAAGTTTCGTTAGAACTCACAGGAAAAGTTTAATGCGAACATAAAAAACTGTACAGAGGAGACCAGCAAAAATAGATAGAACTTCAGAGAAATAGAATATACTTTTTTAAAGAAACTGGTGTTTTTAAAAATAAAAAACAATATAAAAAACTAAACAATTCGGCAACAGACAATGAGGAGAGGGCAAAATGTAAAATGATATTTATAGCAATAATACAAAACCAAAACGCTATATTCATGAATGTGCATGTATTATATTTTTAATATGTCAAAAATTTATAATAATAATAAGAAATGAAATAAAAAAAATTTGAAAAACTTCAACAACGACTGGAAAAAGAACAAAACACGCTTTAAGAACTTTTGCCCACAATTAACTACCTAGACATTTTCAAATTGAAAATAATAAAGTGGAAAATATTTTTCACAATAATTCCGACTACCGTGCACTGTTTTTAATGTAATCCCTTCGACATCGGAAAAACATTACTGAGAGTAATATTTTTTATTTTATTGGTTTTAACTTATGCATGTCTTGGTATTATTTATTGCGTACAAAAGCTTTTTAAAAAAGGGTTTTAGTTTTTTAAATTTTTATTTAATTTTTTGCTTACGTTTATATTTAAAATGTAATTTTGATGGAAAAAACTAAGTTTCTTTATTAAATTCTGTTTTAAGTCACCCATTTGTACAAATACGTCAAAGTAAAACGACAAAAATGGGTCTGGCGTTTTAGAAATATGGAATATTTTAAAAGAAATCGGTGTTTATTTGAATAAAAAAAGTAAGTAGTTGGGAAAGAGCAAAAAGTAAAATACAATTTGTATAATTTGATATTCTTTAATATAAAATAAACAAAACGTATTACGATAAAAACTTGCAGCATACAATATTGCGAGAGAGCTTAGATAAAATACATTTTCCACGAAAATGTTTTAAAGCGCATGACTCGTTAACGAATTAATATTAAACATGGTTTCTGCGGATAATTTGAGAGCAGATTTCATTTTCTTTAGCGAGTAGTCTTTCGTGTAAATTTATATGCTCCATTGGTAATGAGTTGGGATAAACTTATTGCTTTTAAAATATAAGTTAATATATAATAATTATTCAAAATGGAAAATTGAGTGTGTTAGATTATCGCGCGAAGTTATTCGTTCGTGAGCTTTTGTTTTTAGGAGATATAAATAAGACAAAATAAGGTTCATTTCCCTTGATGAAAAAATTTTTATAACAAATTAAATTTACTACAATATTAAAATTGTTAACGTTCTTTTATTATAGTCAAAATCCCTGTTATGTAAATTAATTTCGAAATTAAAAATACTTTGATAAAAAAAACTTGTTTAATTCTCACGGCAGTTAATTTTAAATTACCATTGATATATTTGCCTTGAAATAGTCATTAAGGTGTGTAAATATGATAAAATGAGAACCCTCTTTCGTGGAAATAAGGAAAGTACATTCCACGTATGAAGGGCGGCGTTTTATTACATCTAGATGGATTACTTCCTCTATCCGTACTCAAAGTAGACGAGTAACGGAAGGTGTAATATCGAATTTGTATCTATTCACCTTCCTTATTACTTTGGGCAATATATTTTATTTTTTCCTTGCCGTATGTCGTCCGAGTCGAGTGTGTTCGATGGGAATATATAGTGTAGTGGATGTTACTAAATAAATGACGTCATTGAAGTAAACCAGTACCAAGAATAATTGAATAGAAATGGAATAATTTTCTTTTAAAAATAATGCTGTATGAGATTAATATGCAAACAAACTGACATTCCAATATCTGAGTAAAGTAAATACCATACCGTTTATGTGTGTATGTGTAAATATATATTAATATATGCTGTGTGAGTATATATGCATATACGTGCTCTGTGTATATGTACATATTTGTTTTCCGCTTCAATGTAAACACATGTATATTTCCTTTAGTAATAAAGAGGTGATTTAATTTAATCAGTTTAATAAATGCGGCCCGCTGGAGCACATCTTACGGCTAACTGGGTGACACATCCAAAAGAGTCGTTGTTGGTATTTTAGCAGCTTGATATAATAAGTGTATAAGCATTCAATAGTTCATTTCCCTGTGTATGCAAATTTAGAATTATATTCGGGAAACTATTTTACGCACCTTCAAGCCATTTCCCAAAAAATAGAGGCAAAAAGCGACGAGAATGTGGTACTACAGAAATATCTTACAGATACCACCAACCTTGGTTTCAAGTGACGATGCTCGATCTTTTTGGAAGATGTATCTGGCTTCATTATCAAATAAATTTGGCCAAAAATGGTCAATTTATATTTCTGTTACCTATTTCTACCTCTTTAGAAACAGACAACATAATCTCGATAATGCAACTGGTAATGAGCCTACTACTATAAGCTCAAGGTAAATAATGTCATTTGTTTATTCTTCGGCAGAAAGCTTTCACTTAAATATCTTCACTTGTTTGTTTTATGTACATTAGAGACCACTTTTATAGTTTTTTGATGCCTTTACTTGTTATTTCTTTTGAAACTTAAGTTCACTCTGTAAACTTTTGTATTAAATTCATTTTAACTATAAGAATATATGATCGTTCAACAACTGATAAATTAGAAAACTAAAAAATTTGGTGTTTCCTTCTTTCCATATTTGGCTTCAAAAATACAGACTTGAGTTCAGATCACAACTCAATTAGGTAATAATTGATTACAACCGCAATACTCTTATTCATTCTCTACTTTATAGTGTACTGGAAACAGACCTTCTCAATTCAGTGCCGTGGACTTATTTGGCCATAATCTGGATCTACGTTCAATCAATCCGACCTAGACAGGTGTCGGTTCTTCTCTCACAGCCGTTTTCTTCAGAAACAGATTCGTAAATTCTGACAAATTTAGTTTTAAATTAACCAAGTAGGTATCATTTTAAAAACTATTAAATTTTAAGAAAGGTGCATCCGACATTAAATTATTGAAGTTGGTATTAATGGTTAAAATCGTATTTTTTAAGTTGTTTACATGCAGAATATATTTGATCAAAAACTAATTGGTTATATTCAAATGGGAAATCGACATATTTATTACGCTTATCGAAATAAATATTTCATCACCTTCTTTTTTATCAAACTGTGAAATAAACATGGTTTATTTGAGTTTTAACGTATTAATATTTTTTATTCTCTAAGTACATATTTCGTCTTATAATTATTGGCAAAAAACTGATATGAAAAGTGCTACTACACACTGATGTTGTCTAGGTTTATATTTTATTTATTTACTAATTCTATCCCACGACCAACCCTCCATCCGCCAGAATTTTCCGCCCGGTCGATATACGTAGATGCGGCGTAAATATACATAAGGACATATGTTTATCTTTCAAATCATTAAACTATTAATGATAAATATGTAGTATCAAAAGAACTTGTATAATTATATATTTTTCCTTGCTAATAGTGAAATGAAAAAGAAAAGTTGTTTACATAGGGATTTCTAAGTTTTGACAATAAACATCTATGAATGTGATGTTCAAGAATTATATTTTTGTGTATCAATAAAGTGCTTATTATATGTCTTAAATGGACAACTATAGGAAATTTTCACGAAAAATTCACGAACTTTTCCTATAGTTTTGGAGCGCATTCAGTTTCTCGTTTATGGCCATAATTTTTTCACTGCTCTGCTCTTGGAAATGATAGTGTTATGACATACAGCGTAATTTTTTAATAGAGGTTGTATTTTGAATTTCGTTGAATTTCAAAAAGCCGCTTTAGCATAAAAGAAAGACAAATAAACAAACAAACATACAATTCACAGATAACATACTCATCCGTATAAACAAAATAAAAAATTCTCTTTCATTTTGTTAATAGGGATGAGTGTGTTACTGTTATTTCCAAATTATTTTAGAGAAAGAAGTTCTCAAATTAAAATCTCTGTTTGTAAAATAAATTGCATCTTATTTTCTTTTCTCAAAATTATATATATATATATATATATATATATATATATATATATATATATATATAACTCACTATACGGGAAACATGACAAGCTTACATAAAGTGAAGGAACATTCAAAATTATAAACCCATGACGAAGGAAAATCCTAATCATAAATTTACTTGCTTAAAAATTTATTTATTAACTTAAAATTTAAGGGTCCTAATTCTGACAAACAATATGTAGTTATGTACGTACATAAGATAGTGTGTATATATATATATATATATATATATATATATATATATATACATATATATTTCTCATGAGAAGGCTAGCCGTTCCTCTTACGAAATCACTTAGTATATATTATGAGATTGTTCCTTTGAAAATAACACTTTCAAATAATTTGTATTGAATTTCATAATAAAATTTCATATATATATATAAAATAATGACCTCACTTTTAAACTAAAGTTCAATAGTTCAATGAAACGTTGAACGCTCTATCTTAACTGTTCAGGGCCGCGAGCAAAAGAAAAAAAGGACTTCAAGCAAGTTTAAATATTTGCATAGCTTACGGAAAAATTACTGAGCAGTAAAAAGATTTAAAAGAAAACTTAATAATATTAGATCGTCTCCATTAGGGATTTTTTCTAAAACTTTATCTTACAAATTGGTTTTAACAACTACAGGGATTTAATAAAAAGCAGAGCATTTTCTATGTCTAGCATCATTTATGTCTAGCATTTTAACCACCTAAATTTGAACAAATATTATACTGTAGACCGTGTGAAAAGTAAATATGCATTTATTGTAGTACAATATGAACTTCAATTTGTTTGTAATATTTGTTAATATTTGGTACGACCGTTAAATTTAGAATATAAAATGAAATCGCAAAAATTCAGCTTTTAAATATAGGAATTCACAAATTTAATAAATTCACAACACGATAAAATTAGTATTACTTTTAAGTAGTAGTACAAAGCAACTGTAACAATACTGTTAAAAATATATTTAAAAATTATATTAGCTGATTATTTTTAATTTATGTAATCCAATCACGCTATACGTATTACTATTATCAAAAATATCAAATTTTCAAAATTAAAATCTAATTTCTATAAAAATATACAAATTAACTATATTTTAAACTGTAAATAATGATTATGTAAAATTTCTATACTACGAAATTTCAAATATATATTATGTCGTCTCTAAAACTATGTCTTTTTATGTTTTACAAATAACAGTATTATGTACCACTGAACTTTCGGAAATATAATGGATATTATAATTATATTTAGTTCCTTAATAAATACATTACTTCCCATATAGTGAGTGTCACATATTACAATATTGTAATAGGAAAAGCTCTAAATTGTCACAATGAAAAACAAATTAAAAAGAAACGCCAATAGCATATCATACGAAAATTTTAATGTAATAATATAGAAAAATGATTGAAGGAAAAATTGGAGGAAAATTTTCGTAATAAAAATTTTATTAAAGTGGATTATTTGATTATAATATTTCAAAAAAAGTACAAAAAATAAGCCATTAGTGTATGAAAGAAAGTGTGAGTCGTAAAATTAAGGAATCCTTTTAGAAATTTTCTAATTATATAAAAGTAACGAGCTGAAAATGTATGTACAACAAACCCATCGTAACAGAACTTAAGAAGTAGAATCTCCTTAAACAATCATGGTTCTAGAGAATAAACCTGCTGTACTGCAGCCGCGGTCTCCTTGCATGTAATGCAATAAAACGTGAGAGCAAAAGGGAGCAAATTGCGAGATCACTCGCACTCACAGGTCTTATGGCAAAAACTAGTGATGCGTAACTTTTGTATCATATTATTGTCAACAAGCCACGTACAAAATTAAATTCAAACAATATAATTTAAATATATTTAATCTGGTGTATGTACAAAACAGAGTTTTACATAGGTAATAATAAACATTAAAATGCACACTTAAAAATAAAATTTTAAATATTTTAATTATCGTTAGACTAAGTAGACATTAATATCTAATCATTAATTAACTATAACAAATTAAATTATAAATATTTACTATTAACTAATTAATTACTAATTACCACTGCCAATACAACCCTTGGTGTGGGCACAAATAAAGAGAGAAGTCAATTTTCTCCGACAGGCCATTGTTAATGTCTTAAAGTCCTACAATACGAAGATTTGAGAAAGTCACATACAAGTATATCAACACATCGATTACTGATAATTTCGTTTTATCAAAAATCGTAATCAGAATCTCATTATCGAAATCGTCATTTAAATTAATATCGAAAGATCGTGGAATGTGACTTACGAAAGTTCCCATCTTGTAGGGCTACCTTCTTTAAACTACCTTCTTTGATTACACCAAACCAGGCTTAATGATTATGATTGGCCCAAGTTTTGTCAACTACACCTTTTCGTCAAATACACAGAAGGCGGAGATGTGGCCCTTGGGTGCGTGTCTCCACCCTCTTTCAACTCCTTCAACTGCCTTAAAAACTTGGGTTGAGTACAATATCACGTCTCTCCATGACATGCTTTCTTACATCCGGACTTCTTTTGTGCTCATAACCAAAATTTTCTTCATTAGGATTCTATTACATTGAAAATCCTTAATACGTTCCTTTCATTTTTTCAATATTTTTTTCACTGAAGGATGTTCACCGTTAGAATAAAGCAGTGAAACAATTTGTTTAATAACACTTTTGTTAAAATTATTTAGCCCGGTTACTAGACGAGGCTTATTAATTTCTATATGGGGGCAACTAGGCTCACCATTTGCACACTTATATGGCACGTTCATAAATTTATAACAAATTTTTTGCAGTAAGTTTTCGCGTGTTATTAAAATTAAATTCTTTTAACTTCGGTGGAACTTTTAATTTCACTTAAAAATGTCAAAACATTGTTGGTAATAATGCGCACTTATTGATCAATATTGACACCAACAAATTTCACACTTCTCTCAAAAAAAAGCTTCCATTTAATTAACTAAATATTAAAAATATACAAAAATAATAAACGATTCCAGTTAACAGGCGAGTTAGAAGATATCAGAGTTCGAAGTTAGCGATAGTGCAAATCGGAAGTCGTCGAAATCGCGTAGCCGACGTGCAAATCACTGTACGAAACGGATTTTATTGCTTCGCATGTAATATAGTAACGTAAGCGGCCGTAGTATAGTGCAAACATAATTCACATCCCGAGAGTTCCATATACACTTAAGCATAAACCAATAAATATTTGAGGGTACACAATATTTCTACGAAATAATAAGTAGAGTATATTTCTGAAAAACTAAGATATAAAATAATTTCTGTAGATTTCCAGTTTATTTTAGTTAAACTTCCAATAATATTGCTTTTTTATAAGTCGATATGCAATTGTACCTTACGTATACAATAAATCCACATTTAATTTTTATTTTTAATTGCATTTACTAAGGTGTAAATAATTCACGAGAAACTTAGGTAATTTTTATGATTTATCACCAATCACCAAGTTGCTATTACTTCATTCGTCATATCGTCTGCACTATTCTTAAAATAAGAAAAACATTGTATTTTTAAAAAAATCTTGTCTTCTTAATTTTTCTTCATTATAATTCATTTTAAACTAGTTAAAAAATAAGACCCAATTTTTAAAAGAGTTTTCTGGTTTTTTCCTTAGGTACTTTTATTTTTAGAGAAAAGAATTTCGAAGTCTAACTAGAAATATTTCAGGGAGCACAAAATAATCACATTCATGACTTAATTGTATTACTGCGGACGTTTCTAATTAAATTCAGCTGGAGTCTCGTCAAGCTCTAGATATTTTCTCTTTTTATTTAATGCAATTATTTAGAAGCGAATGGTATCACGGAACTTGTGGTGACAAAGGAGTACGCCGTAAAATTTTTGGTCATTTTCATCATAGAAAGGTACAGTTCTATATCATGCTGCCTTCATCATAACAACTTAATACTAAAAATAGCATCTACAAAATTTATACATATGTTTATTGACATTGAAATCATTGACTTTTGGCACCATTGTATAAACATGTTATCATTTTTGGATACGTTTAGTTAACTAATCATGTCAATAGTATTTGGGGTGTCAATACCCGGGAAATAATCCCATTACAACTTCATACCATAAATCTAGATTCCAATACCTGTCATATTACGATCTCGTACTACGACCAAAAACCAATAACCTAATCCCTCAGCATAGAATAGACTTTTATGGAGAATCCTTCACCGCATATTCCACTCGATTATGGAACGAACTGACTATAAATAAACAAAGTGCGCCCTCGTTATCTGCGTTCAAAAGTCGTCTGAAAATACATTATTTCTCATAATCAGCAGACCCCAATCCCTGCCATTTTAACGTATCCTTATCCTAAACTGTCTTTTTGCTTTGGTTTTTAATTAATATTATTTTATCACCATAAAATATTATATATCATATAGTAAGTAGAATTAATTAATGAAAAATAAATAAAAGCAGTATAATTATCTAGTAAGTGTACCTTTATTTTGTCACTTTTCCGAGTGGGCTGTAAGACTAGTGGAGAATTCTAGAATATGGACTAGCAAGAACCGCTTTCGTAGCTACGAAGGAAACTTTTTATATTTTGTAACTTTTTTAGTGCAAATTCCAATTTTAAACATAGCTAAGAAAAAAATTAAAGATTAATTTTATTCTTTAAAACCATTCAATAAATATATAAATACAGTCTAATCCACAATTTTAGTTAAATTTTTTATATAATTTAGGTTTGCAAACTATTAGAAAACAAAAAATAAGTACATAACGGATGACAATATCCATTCCATGACGTTTCCAACCATCGGGTTCAAGTAGCCGTAAATACATTTAGTTCTAACTTAAATAGTACTTAATTACCTGTATAATATACTTACATACGTGTATATATATATATATATATATATATATATATATATATATATATAATATATATATATATATATATATATATATATATATATATATATATATATATATATATCAGTGATGTAACGAATACAGATTTTACTCGTTCACGAATACGAATGCAAATGCGAAAAGTCGGTACCCCTATTCGTGAATGCATATGTGAATACTGGCTTTTTAAATCTAGAGTCGTTTGTCATTGCATAAAATTTACAAATTAGGCACGTACACATTTATATAAAGTGTAAGTAGGCCAACTCACCGATACAGTCGGTCACAAGGGTATTGCGGAGATCCAGGGGTGACTTTATTTCAGATGCCCTGTTGTATAAAGTATCGTTAAATAGATATTTCAAAAATAATCGGTGTATGTCATGGACACTTTTTTTAATACAGGGATCCGTTTAGGAAACATTAAGCTTTAAATTAGTCGTTTTTGTTGCAGATACATGTCCCTACTCCTTACCAAATAAACTCTTATTTTTGAATACCTGAAAAGAATTGGAAGAAAAAAGTGTAGAATGAAATCGAAATGAAAATTTTCACAGCCAAATAGGCTTTACTAAATTACAAGTAATAATCGAACAACTAATAGTAAATATTTTATAGAAACTCCGTACAAGGGACTTAATAGTCCATACGAGTGACGTAAGACTACTGCAATAACATTATATTTTAAAATATATATTCATTTTGTTAGTAAAAGATATACTAAGCAATTATAGATAAATAGAATTGCTTAGTATATCTAAAGATGCTTAGTATATATAAAGATATACTAAGCATCTAGGACTTAATTAACATTGATATGAATCAAATGAGTTAAAGCTCGATGTATATACTTCATATCTTTAAGAGGATCCCTTGCAGCTCCATCATTAGACCATCTCTTCAGTACCATAAAATTGCATTATCATTGAGATCTGTGTATAGTATTTTGAAATATACATATGTTTTCAATGGCTATACACAAAGTTCTTCTCAGATTGACCAAGGAAGTGGTTAAAAAACGATTCGGAAGAATTGTGTTAAACTCGCAAAATCACATACTTAAAAATAAAGTTAAATGAAAGTTTGTGGTAACCGCAAAGCATTAATGGAATGCTTTACCTTTTAGTGCCTCTATCTTTGCCTTTAAAATCTCCAAGTACATATATTTTTTTGCAAAAATCTATACATATTTACCACTTCCGCGTGTAGTTTAATTCTCAAACTGTAAAAGACAATAAAATGAATGCTAAAAATAGATTTTGTGAGGTATTACCTAGTCCAAAGATAAATTAGTTGGTACTATGCTGTATTCAGCTTTTCATAAAAATTAATTCCCGAATATAAGACATCAATTGTGTAGAAAAGTACATTGACGTTGTGTAGAAAAGTACATTGACGTTGAGAAAAACACACCTTTCACCTGATATTATCTCTGTTTCAAATTTTTGTCATGGAAAATGGAAAAAAATAAACCATGGACCATTGTTCCAACAATGGGAAATTACTATGACGTTATTTGTCAAAAGCTCGCTTCGAAGACATCTTTTGTAATTAAGTACCAAACTTAAAGTTGTAAGTTTGTTATCAGTTTAACAACAGTATTGCGTGACCGGCAGCTTAAATCATGGAAAAGTATCACCGCCAATACCGCTTATCTCCTTCATGGAGTCATTTGGTTTTAATTTATTAAATTTTGCATGTTTCCATACAATTTTGATTACTCTATTTATTTATGTTTATTATTAATGTTTGAATAAATGTTTATAGATAGCATAACTCTCATTCCAATTAATGTTAGTCGGATCATTTATTTAAAATCGTCTGTCTTATTAGCAATCCTCATGAGTTTTATTCATAATTATCAATTTACTCCAAATAATTTAATCAATTCTCCGTTTGCCATTGAGTTATAAATTTCGGATTGTTATAATAACAATTATAAAAACTTAGGAAATTAAACATAAATATATAATTGAATAATTCTTAGATAGTGTGAACTCTTAACATAAAAAAGAACAAAATATGTAACGACGCATGTCCTGTTTTATTTTAAACAAAATGACATTTAAAACCTTTAAAATTTTTATAACATCCACAGAAAATTAGAAATATTATAATAAGGTTGAGACGATTTTTTTATAACTTAAATTTTTTTTAAACTTCTACGGAATAACGTTTGTCTTATTCATAATTTTTCTAAACAACTCGATTATTATGATTTTTACTGAAGATAGTGTTTATGATATGGTTCAAAAATAGAATCATTTCATTAAGATATTAAACGATCTAGGACGAAATACAAGTTCAATGTGTTAAAACTGTTTGTGTTTTATATTTTTCATTAATAAACTATTGAATAAATTCTAAAAAACTATTTCTTATGACTATTTATCAGACAACATGGTTTTAAACCTTCTTTGCTTCCAAAAGGGAGCTTAGACTGATTATATGGTTCAAAGAAAACAAATTTCTATTATATAGTTCAAGAGATTAAAAAATTATGTTTGTTTCAATATACTTTTTGATTGCTGCAAATTTGAAAGTTCTTTATAAAGTAAAAGAAAATATATAGCGCAACTACTGCTAAAAAAGCAATGACCGCAGCCAGCCAAAACTATATGTATTATATTTACACATATATATATATATATATATATATATATATATATGAATTAATATAATGAACAAATCAAAAACGTTTTAACCTTCCAAAGAAATGTTACCACGTCTTTATTATAATATAACAAAAGTGGATTACAAAACACTTATAAACATTTTAGGGTGAACGTAAAACTCCGTCATTCCGTTACATTGCACCTGAATCATCGACAGTTATTCCTTTACGTGTAAACATTTCACTAAGATTTGGGAGTTAATGAAAAGACTGCAAGTCATTGCTATTTTTTCATAACTTAAACGCAGAAGTGAGTTTCTTTTCATAACTTCGTCGCTAGCTATTTTTTTTTGTTAGGCCACTGTTGGATAGTGCGAGCGGTGAAAGGTTTACCATCATTGAGGAATATATTTAGCAAGTAATTGTTGAGCGAAAGTTGATTGAAATTTATGTAAATGAGTTTATTGAAAGCAAGCAGTGTCGTGTGATGTCATCCAGATCAAAATATATATTGGACAAATTCGAATCAGCAAATAAACTAAATCAATGGAAACTATCCACACCAGCAACTATTATAAAAACAGACATAGCACTCGAGTTGCTGGAGCTTTAAAGACATTGCTATTTACGTTGGTTTTAGGTAAAGAAGTTATTATCACAGAGATAAAATTATACCGACTGTATTTGTTGTGTTTGACTGCTAAAATTTCGTTGATAATGGAAAATAAAAAAGTTGAAAGAAAAAATTACAAATTGAATAAATTATATTAGAAATAATATGTGATTACTCTTTTTTTCAGTTCTTTGCAATAAACAAATTCAAATAAGTCTGATATCCTTATCCAGAATATATTTGAGGTTTTAAAAGTTGTTTATGTTACAGAAGAATCAAGAGTGGATGAGCGAGTACATGCATTTTTTGTCAGCAAAGAAATTTTCTCAAATTGAACTTATTGATTACTGCAGTGTGGTTAGTAATAGAATAATGTTATGGATCTCAATATATAGAAAGCAACTGCTCATTTTTATGACTGCTATCTTAATGTTAAATTAATTGACATGATAATATGGCAAAACTAATTATAACTGCTTTGATATGCCACAAAGCCAAAACATTTTCTATAGCACAATTAACCAAATTTATACCAAATACTTTGTTGCTTATTCGTCTCCATCCAAAATACTAATATAATTATTTGCCATTTACGACACATAAAATGGGACTTGAAACGTCGATGCCTGATTAATTTTCCAAAGGTTTCTATTTGAAATCGATCGTCACTCTTCCCGCTAACGATAACGACTGTTCCGGGAATACAATTAAACAAAACCCTTAGTTCCGAAGTACGCCCTGGTGGCACTTTGGGAAAGCGCTTACAGGATCAGGGTAATCGATGCAGACCGCTTCCTTTTTATTTATTGGGCTTACGTATGAGCGCCTTAAAACAAATCGAAGTTGCTATGGCTTAGAACCCGTAAATTACAAGTTGTTCAGAAAACTGTTAAAATACTTTGAAGATTATTTAATATTCTGGTTTAAATAACATTCAATTGCTGAAATTGTTTGCATATTCCTAATTTCATTATATGTGATTCAGATATAATTGTTTAAATCTAATTTGGTAACAACAGTATTCTGAAATCAATTGGTATATTAGAACCTAATAAATGTAAACATTTTTTTTAAAAATTGAAAATAAAATACATAACGAATAACTAAACTAAGGAAAAGTGACTTATTTTTTGTTCATATCTATTGTTTTAAATATTTTCATTAAATGATCGTACACGTTTGGATGCATCACTTGATATACTGTGGAGGTTTTTGTCATTGCTCCTTGTATTATTAAAGGGTAAAATATATAAAGGTATTAGTTACGGAGTATTAAAATTATGAATAAAGGATTTGCTATATTTTTGAATACGTTGTAAGATCCGTTGCCCTTAGTGAAAGGTTAGAATAGTTTCACGCGAGGGTTTTAACTTTTCGATAAAATTGATTCAATAGTTTAGACTATAATTTATATGCCAATTAGTGGAAAAGCACCAGTGATTTAAAGTTCTAGTTAATTTATATGCTAGTTAGTTGGAAAGAAAAGCTGAACCGTCGTGGCCCAACATGTAAGCGTTTGCTTTCTAGAAAGTTCGGGTTCGATTCGTCCGGATATGTTTTTTGTTTTCTTTGTTTGATAGGTGTAAAAAGTGTTACTGTGAAACACTATTGTTATTATCATTAAAATATTGTAAGTTATGGAACAAGTGCGGTTTAGCACCAATCATATTTGGACATTTTTTTTATATAAAATGAAGGAACATGCATTCAAAACAATGAAGTTGAAAAAAACATAATTGCATCCCGGGGTTATTTATTATGAAAATATCGATTAGAAAAAAAATTACCTGAAATGTCTTTACATTTGTTTATTCTTAATGTTTTTTTCACTCATTTTACAATAAATTTATCATTAAGACAATACCACTTAGCGTATACAAAAGCATAAACGTGAATTGTGCAATTAAGTAAGGTAAAAATAGAAATTTATGAGATATTAAATTAGGGTATATTTTAAATCAACTATCAAATATAATCAATAATACCAATTTAAACAATCTTTTACCATCTTCAATTTTGTTACGAACTACGTAAACTAATGTTTATTATAAATTGATTTTACTCAATGTGACTCGATAAAAAATTTGTTTATACTTGTTACAATAATAATTTATCATAATAATAATAATAATTTATCAAAATAACAATTATTACAAAAAATATCAAAACTAATGGACGGAAATAACAAAACTATCGAACCCGAATCCTCTACACAGAAAGCAAACGTTTAGCATGCTACGTGACAATGGCTCGGTGTTGGCGTTAATATATAAATTACAGGAATATATAAAGTACTGAAGTGTTACAAGAATAAAAATGACTATCCTAAATAGAGACAATGAAGAAATAAGCTTTTCAAAAGTCTTATTTAAATCGACAATCAGACATTTCTGATAATATTTTTAGATGCCATTTTTATGGAACTGAGGTGAAGCCGAGTGCATATTGTGTCCTATTATATTCTCTTTAACATACTAATCCATAAAACTGGCAGTGCTGACATACTTTTTTAAAAAAGCTACGTAAACTCGAAATATATGAAAAGAGCGAAAACATCATACATTTTGACAAGGGCTGAACCGATATCAATGTCAGTTAATAGTTTACTTTTAAATTGGGCAATGGCTACATATTGGAAAATGCAATGGTAATTTATTATTTTCTATAATTGTTTATAAAAAATTATTTATTACATTTTTAAGGACATTTTTATTTTTAATTAACAATAGATATACTAAAAATAAAGTGCATTGATGGTAAAATATTGGTCTTGATTTATTAAAAATAAAATATACGTGCCTTCACTAAGATATTTTTTTCATTTTGTAGTATCGTTATGAATTGTATTTTACTTTGTACTCTTTCTGATCATTAATCGCAATAATTTATATTCATTTTTTAAATTCTAAAAAATATCAACTTTTTACAGACTGAATGTACAAATTATTTATTAAATTAGATAATAACTAATTCGTATTTTTAAAAAAAATATCCAGAAATGTTTTGAAACTTCGAAAATTTTCTACGATCGAGTATATACAAAGAGAGTGCGATGTTCTTCAACATCATTTTCATTATAGATTGGTATTGACGGGTCGAGATTAAGAAAATATGGGTGATGCAACGTTAAGAATCTTCTTGCTTCATGAATTTCTATATGTTCATTCTGCAATAAAAGCCATCACAACATATTTCAGAGAGTAGCTCCCTATGCTGTCTCTTAAGCTGTAGTAAGAGGATCATTTCAGCGATTCCAAAGTGGTTATTACATGTTAAGGATTCAACTTAGGCTTAACCCGCAGACTGATTTTGATTCCGACGTATTGAACTCATTAAGTGAAAAAAACTCCAGACTTTCAACACGAATTTTAGCTTCTCAATTTGAATAGCTACAGCCGCGTGGAAATCTGGTACAATAGGGAAATATTTACACATTAAGTAAATTTTATAAACAGAGTGTTTAAAAAACTATTTTTGTTCTAGAATTGAATATGCAACATATTTGTATGCTTTCATTTTCAATGAGTTAAGATTCATTTGAGTAAGCACATACTCAAATATCGTGTAGATATAAACACACAGATGTTATCTTTAAACGATTTTCGGTAAACGTTCGACCGGTTAATCCACCTTATAATTATGGGTGAGAAGGGGACTATATATGCTAAGTACATTCGCAAACTCTAATGATTGCATCAAAAGGAATTAACAAGAAAATAGAATATTAGAATACTTTCTCTCAGTACAACTATCATCAGTGTATTATCAATCAACAACATGACAGAGTTGTGATACAGCATCGCCTTGTTCACCAAACCTGGTGCCGTTCGACTTTTATTTAATAAGGTTATTAAGTAAAAAAACTTTGATAATAACAGCCATCACCAAAAATTCATTGACGAATTTTTCCATTCCCAACCTGTGAGTTTCTTTTTTAACGCTGTCTATTTTTTGTCTAATTGATGGCGACGGGTATATGAAGATTGTTCGCATTTTTCTCATGATTAATTATAATACACTGACAACCCAACCATACTCCTCTCATTAGAAAAAAATTATGGTTAATCTTAATTATATTTATGTATTCCAAGAGGAAAAACCGGACGCTTACCGCTCACTTATGCGTTTGTTCGTCAGTTAGTTACAGCCGTTTTCATCAAAAACAATTCCATATTAGAAACTGAAGTTTGGCATTGCAATGAAACTGTATTAAATTTTAACACTGTATTAAAAATATTTGTCTGAGAATTTTATAGGAAGCAAGTTTGGTGTCAGACTATTTTTTCCTTTCGATCGTGTTTGTTAATTGAAATAGCATCATTATAGAGGTTCCAAAATAGTTTTTTTTTATTTTTTCTTACGTAATTCTAGAGGTATTCTTAAAAATTGTCACCAAAATATATCGCAGTCTCCCGTCACTGAACCTGTTAAAATTGAAATTATGAAAAAACTTAATAACTTAAAGTTAATATAAATCTTAAGGAAAATATAACGTTGACTCTATATCTCTGAGAAAAATTGTTTTCTATTAAAATTATAAGTCTACCTATAATTATATAAAAATTTATATTGAATATATTTGGTGTTAATTTTGTAGAAATTCATTATTCACAATTAAATGAAACTACGTGATGTAGTATTATTTCTACTTTCTTTAATTTCTTTACCACGACCTAGGTTTCGTTGTATTACAACATCTTCAGGGATAATAGCAAAGATCTTAGCTTAGCAAGAATCTTTATCTAAATCTTAGATTAGCAAGAATCTATTTTGTACGCACCAGCCTATTTTTTAGGTTTTTATTGTACAAGATATAGCGAAGAAGGTATAATTAAATGTATGGTTACTAAATGAATGACTTTTTATATAAATCAGTGCGCAATTTCAAAAATTAAAAATTAATGACCTGAACTCCTCTTCAGAAACTATCTTTTCTTTTATACTATTGACCGAATTGTTGAAGAGTTTACATGTGATATTTAATTATTTACAGGTCAGTTAGAGTAATTTGCGTACCATCAAGTATGATTAAGACTCGCGTTATGTAATACGTAAAACAACAGTTTGCATTATCCTCTCGATCCCTATTTGGAAATTGTACTTTTAAATCTTACATTTCTATCGGAAGACATTCACTGTCTTACGTTACTAAGACATTAATCAATATTCTGCTGTAGTTTTCATCGTAAACTTTATTACGCCTATGAAGTAATTGAAGAACAGTATCTGGTATTTTTATATATCATAAGAATCTGAAGCTGTTGGACTTTTCGCGATGTATTTATATCTGCATAAATTAGCAGTTCTTATGATTGTTCTATTATTGACCCCTTTGTTGTGCTTAAACTTATCTACTGTTTTAGTTTCCATTGTAAGTTTATCAGTACTTAAATGAACAAATATGCACAAAATTTACTAAACCCATAGCCATAATAGGTTAACGTTAGCACACAAATTGGCAGACAAACAGAGCCTAATGCTCCAAAAACAATATCCAAAGTCATTATGTTAAATTAAGTCATTTTGTTGAAAATTGTAATTAACCAAATAACTTAATTTAGTACTTATAAAGATTTTAATTTTTGCAATATAATTATATAAAATGGTTTTTGTGTATTTTATATTAATCGATTTATGCTGCACAATCTCGTCCCAATTGATTATTATACTATCCAAAATGCAAATCACAACTACTAGTTGAAATACCGTTTTAACGTGTGTGCGGGTATGTATGTCTATATATAATATATATATATATATATATATATATATATACATATATATATATATATATATATATACATATATATATATATATATATATATATATATATATATATATATAGTATTTGCGATTAAATAAAAACTAAATATTACTTCGAGATGAGTCTTTATTTTTCGAAGAACTGTATCTGAATTCAATTAGTAGTTTGAATAGTTAGATAAATTTGGCACATGTGGTGAAATCAAATAGGACTTAAAAACGGTTCGCTCAACTAACGGTTTGTACTGTTGTTACCGTTGTTTGTGGTGCCGCTTCCTTGAACCTCATTCGTAAGATGTATTCATTGCCGCTTTGCCGACAATGATTTCTGTCGACCACGGATTCTTAGCAAGTTAATAATTAATATCTGAGCAATCAATATGTATGATATTTTACGACAATAACTTTAAATGAATATAAATAATAAAAAATGGCTCACTGCGAAATGTCACAAACATAAAGTAAAACTCCGTAGTTTTTTATATATCGAATTGTTAATACAAATTAACATTAACAATTTTAATTGAAAATCTTAATCAAATCACTACCTCTTCATTAATCCGCCCCCATTGTGATGTAAACTGACATTGACTTGGGCCGATATGATCTACAATGTAAAATTTGTATTTATTTAATATCTTTTCATAAGATCATTGGTATCCTTGTGACTGAAAATATGGCCAGAATTCGATTGGAAAAATTTTGGTCACCCATATCATATATGTTAAGTTATGATATGTGGAAATAAAAGAGAATATTTCGACACAATTGCACATGGAATCCTCATATTACAAGTTCTTTTTAGGTTTAAGAGGTTCTTAAATGTATATTTAAATGCACATCCATAATTTCTAAATTCATATCCCTTTGAGTACTACAAAACTCGGTCTGATATATTCCAATAAATAGTTTTGCTTTTTGTTCAATATCCTATTTTTAGACCGTCTTTTTTAAGCTTCTTGACCGTACCTTCCAGACTTAGTGCAATCTGAATCTTCAACATTTTTTAACCAGCAAATGAGTTTCTATTTCATCATACATTATAAATTTCAACCACTTCTTCAACAGTATATTTTCTACTTTCCATCAAGCTCTCATTCATCATAAATACCTATCAAAAATCTCCTTTTGTGAAAGTATTTCCACCTTTAACAAAAAAAATTAGTAAAACGCTATTTTATACACTCAGACCAGATTTCACATCTTTGGATCGTGATAATATTTTCAGTCTGACATTCACGTTAAATGAATATCACGTTTTAGAATAACGTTGATTAAGACTATTAAAAGTTTGTCATTAATTGTTTTGCTCCTGTATAATAAAGCGTCGTGATATGAATAGATAAACCTGCATATAATAAAAAAAAAAAAAAAATATATATATATATATATATATATATATATATAGTCAAATAAAGAAAATATAATTTTATTTAAAAGATGCGCCAGCTCATTTTTTTTGTATTGTATAAAATATAGCGAAGGAGGTATAAGTAAGTCTATGGTTACTAAATGAATGATTTTTTATATAAGTTAGCGCGCAATTTCTAAACGTGTAATTCGATTGTAATACAATTTTCACTATATAATTAAAATTAACTTTTAATAGATAATGATTGTAGAAATAAGAGTAATGGCATGTTTATTTTAGAAAAGCGTTCATACGTTTTTTTTTACGTTTTTTTTTTCATTGAAATGTTTAATATTTAATAAAGAATCACAGATGTGGACATTTTTTAGTTTTGAATCATGATACCGAGAAATAACGTAAAGCTTTGGCGAACAAAGTAATTAATTAAGGTTTCACAAATTTAGAAATATTAATAGCCATTCTAGTATTCTCACAAATATTTTTAATATCATTATTGTTTAAATGTCTTTTTAACTTTATTACTGAAAATGCTTAAGTACTGAAAATGCTGAAGAAAATGCTTCAGTGATAATAAATAAATGGAATAAAGAAAATAAAAGGAAGAATCTAAAACTTTTTTCAATTTTAGATTCTTTCTTTTTGTTTTCTTTTGTTGAAAAAATGTTTTATGAAATGGTCTTTAGCTCAAGGTTTTTGTAGAATTTGATTGAAAAATATTTTATAACAACTTATTGAATATCTTATTCACCGTATTTTAGAGAGTTTTTTGAATTATTGATTATTAAAAATCAAGAATTCAAAATAATTTGATTTTTAAGCTCTAACCAAATGCTAGTGGTTAGAATTTCTTTTAGAAATACGAGAAGGCAATCATTTTGTCTTTAAAAATTAAAAATAGTAAACAAAACCTCATTTACAAAATAATAAGTAAATTATGTCTAATAACAAATATAATGAAGAACTATATTACCTAATAACAGTATTATCCAAGTATTTTGATTAAATATAAATCGATACTGAAAATTTAAAAATGTAATCCTCACCAGCACAACAAAATCTTGCACACGTAGCAAGGGCATGTAAAAAGTGGGATTCGGTTTTGTGCTATCTGCCTGGTCTACATTTTGACACAATATATACATTTTCAGGGTCCTTATCTATGTATACATTGTCAAGATCCTTATCATAAAATGAAAACTCTGACAGAGGGACTGACAGACAGCGTTTTTAACATAGATGTAGGGTTACGTTTGACCCTTTCAGGTAAAAAATCCTGAAAAGGTTATATGTGCTAGTACCAATTCTAATCTAGTGTATTAGAATGTAACTTTAATAAAACTTTAAATAATAAATGTACTTAAAATTTTTATCCCACGGTAATATTTGAACACTTAATCACTTCTCTGGAAATATATACAGTAAACTTACAATCAACTCATAGAACAAATTAAATTAATATTACTTAGCGTAAACATGAAACCTGTCTGAATTAGGAAATAGCTAAAAGGAAAAATAAAATGTGTACTTTTCATCAACATTTTCACGAAAAGTTCTAAGAAACCTGATTATTGAGAGCAGCGCGCTCCCGTGTCGATATAAACTGTACGAAATTAAAACTATAAGTGATTTTGAATAGCAAATTCTGAATTTCATATATATATATATATATATATATATATACATATATATATATATATATATATATATATATATATATATATATATATATATATATATATATATTATCCGTAACGAGCATTCCAAACACAAACAAACTGTGAATCTAAAAGTACACTTACACTTAATTCTTAACTCCATCACAAAATATCGTTTTTTGATATCTACTGTCGTATTCAAAACAAGTAACCATTAGATTCTAAAAATATTTTTATTGGAAAGTAATCAACAAAGATGATGGCATGGTAACTTAAATCAAGTCGTACATGGTAATAACAGTTTTCTTCGTCATTCAACAACTAATATATTTCTTAATACACACACATATACATATATATATATATATATATATATATATACATACATATATATATATATATATATATCTAAATATATTATTTCTAAAAGGTGTTTTTAGTCGAGCGGCTCGATCTCTTTAACTACAGCACCAAAAAAAATAAAAAAATACCCACTTAAAGCTTATGTTTTCTACTTTGGGCGAAAAATATAAAAAAATTCGAAAAAAATCTTTTTGTTAATAAAAAATTTAATTTTTATAACAATTGGCATGAGCGCCATCTGTGGGCGACACATCAAATATCTTAGCCAAATTGTATACTTGGAACACACTAGATGGCGATATAGTGCGAAGACTTTGCACGGGTCAGCTAGGATATATATATATATATATATATATATATATATATATATATATATATATATATTTAATAGAAAAAACTAAACTTATCTAATTAAGTAACTACGAAAAAAGATTAAAAAAGTAAAGCGATTGATAGAAATTGGAAGACTTCGTTGACGATGATTGAATCAGATTTAGCATTTAATGTGCGTTTATTTAAATGATCCTGTTAGTATTGATAAGAGTAAATAAGGAATTTTGACTGGGTGCCTTGTTATCGCAAAAAATGTCTGAAATACTCTTTATCGCAATCTTGGTGAAAATAAATAATTTGTATTTTCCTTAAACATTGCACTTAATGTTAAATAAATACTCCACTCCGTCAAAACCTGGTATTTAGAAAACAATATAAACTATCATATAATAGAGAATGCTTCAAGATTTTCGAGAACAAAGAAAATTAATTAATAAGTAAATTAATATTTTCAAATCATCAAACTTCTTCATCTTCACTAAATTCTCAGTGAAGTATGAATTGAAATTTTCACCATCATTTATAATTTTACTAATCAAAATAATAATTCTCGAAGACTTAATTTAAATCTAATCTCATAAATAGTTCAAGTTAAATACAAATTAATTAACGACTTTCTGTTCTATTAAACTTATATTCTATTAGCTAAAGTTTCGAAAAGCTTTAATGTTGGCATGAAAATTCCACTCTCATAAAACAGAGGCACTTTGAATAGAGTAGTATCTAAATTTTAATCCACACTACTCTTGTAGTCATTTAATTAATCGCTTTTTTTAATCATCTGACTATTTCGACATAATATTTGTTTCGACATGAGAAACAATACAGTGCACAATAAATTATAAAATATCTTACGATTTCATATTATTATATTCATGTGATTTCATGCTTTAATATGTACTTGTAGTTCACAAGAAAAATAAACTTTATCGACTTACTTTTTGTGCCAGTTTTTCTGTTCGAAAAAATATCGAAATTAAATTAAATTTAAAAATTACTTCGAACTTAATTGTATGGAGTTAATTATTCTGGAATGTAATAAAACACTGTTTGTTATTTTATAAGATTTCTATCTTAATATACTCAGAAAGGTAAAGTGAAGTTGATGTGATAATTTACTCACATTCGTCAAATTTTTAATAATCAGGAAAGTACTAAATGGAATATGATAAATTAAGTCATTAAATAATTATTAGTTTTTAAAATAGTATAATATTAGCACGAAACTAAATACAATTGTCTAATTTTTTTCAATTTCATTTAATTTCAATTTTTTTTTTAAAGTGACAAATAACATAATATTTCATCCACAATTAAATGAAACTGAATAATGAATTTCTACAAAATTAACGCCAAATATATTCAATAATATTTCATTTTAACAAAAAATTGATAATTCAAACTTTTCAGAAAGAAACTTTTTCACCCACTATACGCACTGTATAATAATCGTTAGTTCGTAGTGATATTTCTATTCCAAATCAACGACTATTATATTCCAATTGTACAACTATTTATATTCCAATTACTTTTATGCGTCTGTAAGTGAGGAAATACCAACACTTTGATGATAATCAAATTTGTTCACAGAAGACTTTTATTACTATATACAAATTAATATATGTTTTCTTTCTACTTTCTATCATTTTCTCATAACATCGATTTATCAAAAACTTTATTTTAATGTTTATTTATACCTAATAAGCTATCAATTAAGAATTAGGTGTAAATTTATTTTGGGATTCACAGATTCCCTTCGAAATGTTCATTACGAAAAACATATTGAATCCTGAATTTTGCAATCAAAATTACCCTATTTTTTTAATTAAATTCACATTTCAATCACCACACCTGGTAGTGTATCAGTGTCCAGAATTTCGGTTTGCATTTAACTTTTTAGAGGTCGTTGCGGGTCAAACGTAAACCTATAGCTATCACAAAAACGTTGCCTGTCCATCCGCTTATCACAAGCTTTTGGCTCCTAAGCAGAATAAGTCATAGATGGAAATTGTATTTATATTACCTAATTCTTTGTCTCTTAACCGGAAACCGTATTTGAAATTATATAGAAATTTATTTCAAAGCGTCGCTCATATATATTTGTAATATTTGTTTGATCCTAGGCGTGTGGATATCATTGAAACAAGGTCTTTGAGTAAATATATTTACAAAATTTGTCTTCTTTAAAACATAATGATGTCAACATTTTTATTTTTGGACCAATTTTACTACCAGATCTATTTGGTAACCCTTTTATATAGACACTAGAAATTCCAGCTCATTTTCTGTGGAATGTGGAATAGCAAATATCCTATACTTGAACAACAAATATTATCATTATATTCAACTACAATATTTTGTAAGTAGTGAGAATGACAAACATAAATTTTCAACGTCTCATATAGTATTACTCTAAAATATAGTCTAAGTAACTAAAATGTTTAGTCCTGTGAACTGAAAAAAAAGACAAGTTCAAGTCTGCCTCACACGTTGAAATGAAATTATTTTATGTATCTAAAGTCGTCACTAATATGGACTTCCTAGAATAAATATCCAATAATACCTAGTAATATTAAGTAGGGCGTGCGATATATTATCATGAAAATTGCAAAAACTTGAAGTCTGTAATCATCCTTATAATTGCGTAATACAATCTTTGCATAGGTTTCTAAAACCTGGTGTTTTTATTTAAGCTTCAATCGTTTTGGAAATAAAAGGAGGTTATATTTTTTTCTTACACTTTTCAATGTATCTCTGAAAATATATTACTTAGAAATTTGAATAAAATATTTTGATATCCTAACCCCTAACCACTAAGATCTTTCAAACATCCCCTACACTACTTATAGAATTTTAAAAAAATCGTCCCGCTCCTTAAACGGCCAAATAAATATTTTTCAGTTTTGGCTATTGTGCGCGTTGGTAAACTTTATTATTTATTATTTATGTCAAATTTCTGAGAAGAATAGCTTTGACCAACGGACAGACAGACACGAAACCTAGAAAATATATACATGTCATGTTAAAACGTGTACGTGACTTTAAACATGTAAGTACGAAATTTAGGTAACACAAATCCGAATCCCACTTGGTGACATGCACTAGCTACCTGTGAAATATAAATTTACAAGAATATATTGTACTAGTGAGGGTGATATTTTTTTCATATTTTCTACATCGATTTACATTTAGTCGCAAGTATTATACTTATTTATGACATTTAGTCGCAAGTATTATACTTATTTATGACATTTTTTAAATTATTTTGTAATTGAGGTTTCATTCGTCGTATTTAATTTTTTAAAAATTCATATTTTAAGCAACTTTAAAGCGTTATGCTCTCACGCTTCCACGAGACTAACATTTGATCTGAGCTTTCGAATATAATTATTTTGGTAAATTTTCGAAAATAATTACAAAAAGATATAGACAAACATGGAACCCTTCTTTGTTCATGTAATTTGCAAGAACAATTTTAAAAGATATAGATAACCGAAGGGCTTTACTTTGTAAGTATTGCGACATGCATTTGGCTGCATTTATTTTTAACTTTCGCTGCGGAAAAAGAAGGGAGTATAATGTTTTTCGAGTGTAAGTTTGTCTTGCTATTTATTCATTTGGTACTTGAACCGAAGAGATTAACAATTGTTTATGTGTAAAGAGTCATTAGGTTTGTTTTAGTTTTACAATTATAAATAAATATAGAAAACTACATATAATCAAACACTGCGCGCATGGGAGTGCGGTATGTTGTACTTATTTGTAATCCTAAATAATATACAGAGATATACTCTATACATTATTTAGGAGATTAGGAGTATTATTTAGGAGATATACTCTGTACATTGTAAAGAATATATTTCTTTATATGAAAATCTACAGGTATTGAAAGGAGTAACTAAATAATTTGAAAATAGAAACATTATTAAAGAACAAAATATTTTATCATGCAAAAAACTTACAATTTCTAGGTAGAAAGTTGGTTTTATGCCACTATCGATTAAAGTAATAAATTGGTATAAATTAACATTCGATCCTTAATATCCAGTTTTTCCAAGTCAGGTTTAATATTCCTTAATTATAATTAAAGTGTTTAAATAGATCTTTTTTTTTAATATTCGTACATATTTAAATTAAAGTACCATACTACAAAACAAAAATATGTCACAAAGGCAGGTATAATATATTTTTAATATATTAAATCGTAAATAAGAAGTAAAAATAAATTTAAAAATCTAACGAATATTTTTTTAGAAATAATTACAGAAAATAATAAGTAGAGATTGCTTTTTCTAATATGTACCCATTGCTTAAATTGTAAATAAGCTATCAAATGATGGCCGACATTAGTTCGGTCCTTGTCAAAATAAATGAGAAAATTTTTTCATGTTTTTCGCGTTTACGTGGCTTTTATTTAAACGAATCTATCGTTACTGCCAGTTTTATGGATTATTATGTTACAGAGGATATAATGGGAGATAATCTGCACTTTGTTTCATCTTGATGGCGCAAGGAGTTCCATAAAAATAACATTTAAAATTATTGTAAAAAATTCCCAATTGTCGATTTAAATAAAACTTTTAAGAAACAAATTGTTTCATTGTCTATTTAGGGTTGTCATATTTATTCTTGTAACACCTGGGTTCAATACTGTATGAACTTTTACCTGTCTCCTTTAGGTAGTAATTTATATATTAACGCCAACGCCAAGCTATTGCCACGCAGCATACTAGGCGTTCGCTTTCTGTGCAGAAGATTCGGGTTCAATCCCGCCCATTAGTTTTGTAATTTTTTTTCAATAAAATAATAGTAATTGTTATTGTAATGAATTATTATTACTATTATTAGAATTTATTACAATAATTATTACAATAATAAATATAAAAACCATTTTATCGAATTTTATTGGACAAAATTAAATTAAAACAAATATTTTTTTTCTATTTCAAATATTTTCTTTCGAACAAAATCGAATTGAAATAAAATTACACACGAGAAATGTCCTAGAATTTGTTTGTTCCTAACATTTTTTCACTAAAGTTACAATTAACTTATCATTAGATACAGCACACTTAACATACACAAAAGCATAAACGTGAATTAATGCTACTAAATGAAGTAAATATAGAAGTTTAGAAAGATGTAAAATTTAAACGAATTTTATTTTTTGTCAAGAGAAAAAAATAAACACAAACTATTTAAAATATTCTATGAACATTAGATACAAAATTAGCTTGTATTCTACCATTTCCACAAAGAACAAAGAAAAATAAATACATTTATATAAATATCCAGTTAAATACTATTATAAATATGGCATTGTTAACTTAAATAAACGAAACGGTATTTCGTTTGAAAAATACATAAAATTATTGATTATAACCTGTTCTTTATATTTCATCAAAAATCGGACGTGAACTTGAAAAGATGTCAAATGACAACATTTCTTTATTGTGCAATTCAAACAATCGTCTTAGTGGTGCTCTGACACTAGTTTGACGTTTGTTCGTGAGTCATCCACATGAAATAAGAGAGGGCTACGAATCAGTTTGGGAGTTCAAATCTTCATCTGACTACGGTAAACATAGATTACTTTGACAGATATTGAACATAATCATGAACTGTAATTACGGACGTCTATGATATTGGGCATCACATTCATGTTAATTAAGTAATACTTTATACGATTATTTACAGCCACCAATACGATAGTGAATAGCTTACAAAAATGTTTTGGTATGTTCTCAACACTGTCAGAATAAATAGCGTATAATGGATTCCAGACAATAACAACGTATTCAAATTAGGATGTTACAAGAGCATGGTTAAGTATCTCTATAAATTCCATTACCTCATTTGATTCCATTAATTAACTTTTGTGTATGTTGCGTGTATACGTCTAATGATAAATTTACTGTAAAATTAGTGAAAGAAACTTAGAAGAAAATAAACTTGAAGACATTACTCGTTTGTAATTTTTTTTATCAAATTGATTTTTTAAAAATTAATAATGACGACCTACAATTATTTCTTTTACGTACGTTGTTTTTAATAAATTTTTCTTCATATCTGATCAAAAAATTATCCCAAAATCGTTGGTGCTAAACCACACTTGTTCCATAATCTATTCAATAATAATAAGTTCTTACAACAACACTTTTTACATTTATTACAAAAATAAAATAAAAAACCTATTCAAAGGGATCAAACCCGAATTATCTACGTAAAAAAACAAACGCTTACCTGTTGCGCCACGACGGTCCAACTAACTAGCATATTAAATCACTGGTGCTTTCCACCTAACTAGCATATTAAATCACTGGTGCTTTCCACCTAACTAGCCTATAAATGATTGCCTAAACTAATGAATAGATTTTCTATAACAGTAAAAACCGTCGAATAAAATTCTGTTAATCTCTCGCTGAGGGCAATGGACACTACAACGTATTTAAAAAATAGCAAATCCTTTATTCAGAAGTCTAATCCTACCTAACTAGTAAACTGTTTTAATGATACTAGAGAACATGATTAAATCCTCCCCAAAATATAAAGAGATATATCTAAACGTGTACTTCCATTCAATGTAAATGAAAAATAGCACATATATCCAAAAAAAATAACTGTTCTTTCGTTAATTTAATCTGCATATATTTTTTCTTTCAATTTTGTGAAAAACATATGCCTTTTCCTCTATACTACACTCTAATATACCAATTGATTTCAAAATACTGTTTATTTTTTACTTATTTTAACATCAATGTACATATAATGTACACATTTTGCTAACTTATTGCTACAAGAGCAGTCTATTCCAGTCAACTTCATTGTTAAATTTGAACATTTTGCAATGTGGATGAATGGAAAGCAATAAAAACAAAACTAATTATGATATTAACAACAAATAACAAAAATATCATAATAGACAAAAAAAACAAACTAAATACAAAAGGATATAAAAAACAATTAATAATTAATTAAAAATATAGACATATTTGAGAATAAGGAAATGGAATTAGGAAGAGTAGGACTACAAAATTATGAGAGGAAAGACTTTTCCAGACAGTCTTTCAACACATTTAAGGAGGGCGAGTTCCTGGTATTCAGTTCCAGTTGATTCCAAAGTCTTATAGCGCGGACAGCGAAGGACTTTTCATAAAAGGTGGTAGTATGTTTAGGAAAATGGAGGCTGAGCTGCTTTTCAGTGCGCACAGTGTGCAAATAAGTAACTAAATTTGTTTCTAAGATAAGTTGAATAAGTAGGATTCTTCAAAATATTACAAAAAAGTGTAAGAATGTGCCGATTGTGCCGACTGTGGACCTCCGTCCGTTTAAGTTGTGCTCTGAATTCAGAAACATAATCATATTTTTTATAACTAAAACCCTAAGGGATGCACAAGATTTGAAGACGTTCTAATTTTGTAAGGTGATGTTACCCAAGGTCTGAGTAGCATACATCTCCGTAGTTAAGCAGTAGCAGTAAGAGTGTTTGACGGAAGTGGATTTTAGTTTAAAGGTCTAGAAAATTTTTAAAATGCTTGAAAGGGTGTATTCTGCTGAAGATACGACAACTAAAATCATTTACTTGAGGTTGTTACTCAATGGTTGTTATCGAATTGGATTTAAAAAATTATACCTGTATCATACATGATGAAATCAAAATTATACAAGCAATTTGATCAATCGAATGTTAATTATAATTTCATCGTCAATAATTTCATCAGATATATTATATTTTAATCCAGAGTATTAAATAATCTTCAAAGCGTTCTTAATACATTTCTGAACAACTTGTAACTTAGTGATTCAAATCCAGAGCAACTTTTACTTGTTCTAAGCGCTCATACCTAAGGCCAATAAATAAAAAGGGAGCGGTCTGAATCGATTACTCCGATCGCGTAAGCACTTTCCCAATGAGCCACCGGGGCGTACTTTGAGACTAAAGGCTTTGTTTAATTATTTTCCCGGAACAGTCGTTATCGTTAGCGGGAAGAGTTACGACCGCCTGCGAAGAGAAAGCTTTCGAAAATTAATCAAGCTTCGACGTTTGACGTCCCATTTTATGTGTCGTAAATGGAAAACGATTCAATTAATATTTGGATGGAGATGAATAAGCAACAAAGTATTTAATACAAATTCGATTAACCGATGTTATAGAAACTTTTTTGGCTTTGTACCATATCAAAACAATTATAATTAATTTTGTGTATTATCATTTCAATTAATTTCACATTAATATATTGGTCATAAAAATGAGCGTCCGCTATTACTATATTTACATGTATAACATTATTAGAATAATTTATGTACAGATGTTAATTAATTTATATATAAAGTTACTACTTTACTATTTTTTATATATTTTATTTGACTTCATACAAACCATATTTTTATATTTTCTTAACGTCAATTTAACACAAAAATACTCCTATTAATTAGTATGTTGATATGCTTCGGTTTCATTTTCAAAGTGCTCGTCTTATTTAATTACTTTCTGTCATGTAATATTTTCGGGCTAATGAGGACTATGTTTCTGTGTGTTAAATATGATTTATGGTTGAATGTGCATTATTATTATATCCTTATTATTATTATATTTTTATTAGTTCATTTATTTTGAAAATTTAATTTTTAAAATTTGTAATTATTTAATAGTTTTTTTTCTGTTCAATTTATCCTGTATATATTTATTAATTTTATCTTGGCTAAATATTGACATGTCCCCTAAATCTTCCATTTATTCCTGTCATTCCTGCAACTCTTTCTTCTGTCTCTGATGACCTTGAATAATTTTGTGACGCTGTCAATGCAACCATACACGATATTCTTTAGTCTGTTTTTTCTCACAGCCTTTAAAACTGCATTCCTGTTATTTCAATAATCAGGGTACTCCATTGAAATACTCGGATTTTATTAATTATTTTAAAAATTTTAATTTGCATACTCGTCTTTTTAGCGAAATCTGCCTTAAACCTTCACTCCTTTATAATATTTATTAATTCATTTGGTTTTACATTAATAGGTAACGATCACCATTGCGGGTGAAGTGGTGAGGTTGCTATATGTATCTTCGAGATGATCTTGATGATGATGACCGCTCATCTATAATGGAATACTTATTTATCTAAATTACTTTCTCCGGAATCAAATTACTCTTAGGAGTTGTGTACTCTCCCCCTGGTATATCATATTTTAGTGATTTGATAGTATTATTGATAGTCATATACCATTATATCTCCATACGCTAATTATGTGTGACTTCAACACCTATGTGTATAAACGTGGTATAAGAAGTAGAAAGCTTTGGGACATTGCGAATTATGAAAATCTCACCATTCTTCCTTTGCACCAGGTAAATTATCATTCCCTTCGTGATATTTCCATTTTATCCATCCCTCAAAGTGTATGTTTCTATGGTCAACTTCCTTCTCCTGGATTTTTACTTATCCCCCTCCAAACTCCTGGATTTTTCTTTGTAGCTATATTTAATTTACCTACCCTATAAGAGACTTAGTCCTAAGCCGTCTCTTAAAATTTCCAATTATCGCAGCCTTAATAGTATTGATTTACTATCTTTGCCTATAGATGCCCAGCTCATTGATTGGGAAAGTATATTATCCATTATAATATTTGATGAAAATGTTATTGAATTCAACAATCGTATAATCAAGCTGTTTGATAAGCGTGCTCCACTTAAACGAGTGAAATTAAAATAAGGACAGACTATTAGTTTAATGACTATATTAAAAAGTTATGGCTAAACATGATCGAGCTAAAGTCAGATATAAATCAAACTCCAGTCCTTCAACATGGGAGACGTAGATTGCTTAGAAATAGATGTGCACAAATGCGCAGAAATACGAAAAAGCATTACATTTCCAATTTCGTACTTGACCTCACACTACCCAGCTATTAAATTGGAGTTCCTACTACACTTGATTCAGCTGCTAAGTTGGAAACATTGAAGACTATTCATCCTCTCTCTTCTAAAAACAAATTCACACTTCGTAATATCTCTAATTTTAAAGTTGAAACCAATTTTCTAGCAATAGAAATCAACTCAATAGGATACAATAGCATAAGTATTAAAGGTCATAAACTTATCTTGGACATGGTAACCCCTGTGACACAACTAACACATCTCTCGAAAGTCTTTAAGCGCATAGTCCATGCCCAACTTCTTCGAAACCTTAATGGTTGCAAATTTCTAAATCCACTTCAATTTGGTTTCAAAACTGGTCATCTTACCTTAACAGCATGAGTGAAAATCACAGATAAAATACGCTTAGCCATGAATAACACTCAATTCACATTCTTCATTTAAGCAGTCCATTCAAATATGTTGACATTGATATTTTACTAACTTGTTTAAAATCTTTGAAATATCTCATCACTCTTTAGAATGGTTTAGTTCATATCTATATGGGCATTGACAATCTATAAAATCTTCAAATGCGATTTCTGAATGGACGGACTTATCAGCTGGTGTGCTTTAATGTGGGATTCTTTCTCCATTTCCTTTTTTCAATATTCATCGATGGTATTGTTGGGGATATACATAGTAAATATCAACTTTTCATTGATAATTTATAAATATATACCCAGACTGAGGTCAACTCTATCGCTATTCCCATCATTATTCTTAATAAAAACCTCGCCTCAATCGGTCAATTGACTTATGAAATGGGTCTGTTAGTTAATTCAATTAAGTCCTAAGCTATCGCAATTGGTAGCCAAACACTACTTTCTAAAATTAGGCTATCAGATCTGCCGCATCATAAAATTAAATGATTCACCAATTCCATTTGCGCCAACTGTTAAAGACTTATATCTGCTGTCCGAACAAAATCTTAGCTGGTAACCTCATATAAATGAAATTAGTCGTCGTATATTCAGCAGAATATACTCCCTCAAACATGTTCAAACTAAAGCTCGCCTCTGTCAAACACTTATATTGAACTTGGCTCACCTCTGTCAAACACTTACTGAACTTACTCTTCTTGAACACGGAGATGTATGCTATTCAAACTTTAAGAAGTATCGTCTTAAAAAATTAAAAGGCCTTCAAAATTTGAGCGTCTACTATGTTTTTGGTTGCAGAAAATCTGATCATGTTTCAGAATTCAAAACGCAACTTAAATAGACGGAGGTCCGCAATCGGTTCTTTCATTTCTTTTTAATATATCGAACAATCCTAACTATCCAACTTTTCTTAAACTCAATTTTATTTACTTTTCTGCAGGGTATAGGGCAGTTCTCTGAAAACCTGCTCAGTCGCTTGCAACAACAAGTCCCCAGAATGTATATATTATGTATATTTTGAAGGCTGAAATAAATTATTCCATTGTTAATCACACTGCAGTAAACAATAATTATGAGAAAATTTCTTTGCTGACAAAAAATCTATATATGCGCTTATCCATTTATGAGACTTCTGTAACATTGACATTTTTCAAAACCTCTCAATCTTTGTAATTATGTTCTCTATAAACCTCTCAATCTTTGTAATTATGTTCTCTATAAACCTCTCAATCTTTGTAATTATGTTCTCTATAAGGATATCACATATTTCAATTTCCCATTTTAAAGAAATATAAATAGCCAATAAATATATATTATTTCCAAAATAATACAAAAAGTATGTAATTTGTCTCTTCCATTTTTTTCTTGTTCCATTAACAAATAAGTTTTAACTATTATAAACACCAAATACCGATTATTTTATACTGCAATTACTACCGTCTTACCTAAAACCAACGTAAATAGCAATGTTTTAAGGATCCACCAACTCGAGTGCTACATCTGATTACATAATAGTTGGTAGTATGAACAGTTTTCACTGATGTTCATTAACTGATTTAAATCTGTTCAACATATATTTTCATATAGCATAAAGGGAATAAATTATGAGGGTTTCGACCAACTGTAGGACGAAATAATAAGATTTCAGTTTTTGCCGTTACTAAACGAAACCCTAAAAATTATGAAGATGATATTAATACATTTGACATGTATTTTGGCACAGTAAAATAAAACAATTTTCGAACACATAATAAACACTATTTTCAGTGAAAATCATAATAAAGGAATTGTTTAGAAAAATTATGAATTATACGTGAGCAATCGTGTAGAGGTTTTTTGAAAAATTAAAATGTTGTCTCAGTCTTATTATAATATTTAAGCACTTTTTTTTTATATAATATATTATAATATTTATATTATAATATTTATGCATTTTTCTATGAATGTTATAAAAACATTCAAAAGTTTTTAATATCTTTGGTTTAAAATAAAAATAGCAGCATGCGACTCTGCACATTTTATTACTTTTATATGCTGATAATTCACATTATTTAAGTATTTGTATTTAATTCAAATGTTTATACATAATTCCTGACATCCGACAACGATTCCAAAGTCATAATTGAATGACAAATGAAAAGCTTCTCAAGTAATTTTAAATTATTTGAAGTACATTGAAAATATTGAATAAAACTCAGTAATGATTGGTAATAATAAAGACGTCTTTATCAAAATGATCCGACTAATATTAATTGAACCGAAACTTATGTTATCAGTGCACATTTATTCAAACAATAGTACATAAATATAAATAAATACAGTAAATATAATTGGATGAAAACACGCAAAACTTGACAAATTAAAAACAATTAAGTAAAAGCAAATGACCCTGCGGAAGGGCTAAACTTTAAGTACTGGCGATGGTACTTTCCCTGATTCAAATTGTAGGTCACGCAATACAGCAGTTAAACTGATAACAAACTTACAACTTTAAGCTGGTTATTTAATTAGAAAAGGCGTCTTCAAAGCGAATTAACGTCGTAGTAATTACCCATTTTTTAAAGTCTTGTGCACGATTTCATTTTCTCTATACGAGATTGAAAGAATTTTAAGCAGCGATAATATCACGTGAAAGGTTTTTTCCTCCAGAGTTTTTCATCGTCAATATTTTTTCCTACACAACTGACATTTTAAATTTTGGAATTTATTTTCATAAAAGGTTAAATACAGCACAGTTTGTAAGCATATATTTTTATACTGAATACTACTTCAGAAAATCTACTTTATGACATTCATGGTCATTTCTTTTATGTAACTGGTAAATATGTATAATTTTTTTTTCAGAATAATATATATATTTTTAAAGGCAACTGTAGATCATTAAAAGGTTTAGTACAAATCTTTCAGTTAATTTTTCGAATACTTTCCTTGGTTAATCTAAGATTGCAAACAATACAGTAAGTATTTTGATTGAAAGCACGAGTATCTTTTCAGTGGTAATACAATTTTATGGTACTTATCCCCTATGGATCTCCTTAATGATATAGTGTACTCTCTAGTTTGAATTCATTTGATCCATCTCGATGAGTAACTAATTTTGATGATGGAACTGGAAGATGGTCATATTATTTCCACAATCGCATAAAGTAGTTACTTAGAGCTTAGACTTGTTTAATTCGTCTCGATGATAATTGAGTCCAAGCTATCGACTAGAATCTAAAGATGAAGCTGAATGGGTCAACCATCTCGTGTTTGATGGGGATGAGTAGTTCGTAATGGTGCTCTGAGAAATTATTAAGTTTTTTAATTGAAACAAAAATTTTTTTAATGAAAAAATTTAGTAAAAGAATATTTTAGTGCATTTTAATAAAAATCTCTTATTTACCGTGTTAATCTTGATTCTTGTAGATCAAGTGCAAATATATATTATAATTTTAAAAATGTTTATTATCAGTATAAAAAGTTTATCGGGATATAGAAATACAACAGTTCTATTTCTACGAATTTCACGCTACAAGTTTTATTCTGCTAATACACTGATGCGATTTATTCGCTTAACGTAACCTAATCAAACCTAATCTAACCTTGCCTATCTATAAAATGATATGATTTGTTCGTTTTGTCAATGTTGATACAGATATTAATTTTTCATAATTTAAATGTATTGCCTACTATGCCTTTCACAGGCGTAAAACATTGTGCACATTTAAATAATATTTTTTCTCATCGTGTAAATATTTAAATACATTGTCTAGTAAATCTTTCAAAGTGTGTGTTTAAATAATATTTTTTCTCATCGTGTAAATATTTAAATACATTGTCTAGTAAATCTTTCAAATTGTGCACATTTAAATAATATTTTTTCTCATCGTGTAAATATTTAAATACATTGTCTAGTAAATCTTTCAAATTGTGCACATTTAAATAATATTTTTTCTCATCGCGTAAATATTTAAATACATTGTCTAGTAAATCTTTCAAATTGTGCACATTTAAATAATATTTTTTCTCATCGTGTAAATATTTAAATACATTGTCTAGTAAATCTTTAAAATTGTGCACATTTAAATAATATTTTTTCTCATCATGTAAATATTTAAATACATTGTCTAGTAAATCTTTCAAAGACAAATCCGTATTCATTTTAAAATGTAAATTATTTTTGCAGTTAAATTAAATCAATTGTATGGCACAATTAAATGAAACCACATTATGTAGTATTATTTCTACTTTTTTTAAGTTCTTTTCAACGACCTAGATTTTGTTGTATTACAACATCCTCAGGTAGGCTATTAGCAAAGATTAGCAATAGCCCACCTGAAGATATTGTAATATAACGAAACCTAGGTCGTGGCAAAGAACTTAAAGAAAGTAGAAATAATACTACATCACGTAGTTTCATTTAATTATGAATAATGCATTTCTACAAAATTAACGTGAATAGAATTTAATTGTGAATAATGAATTTCTACCAAATATATTCAATTGTACGACGTTTCCATGAACTTTTTGCAAATCCCATTACATGTCATGAGTTCGCTGACTACTAAACTTGTAAAGCCTACTTTGATTGTGATAATTTTCCTTTTAATTTCATTAGCTATTAGATGGTGGGGATATGTAACTGTAACAAAAACGACCAATTTAAAGCTTAATATTTCGTAAACGGATCCCGTATTCGTGACAGATCCGCAATGTTTTTAAAATACTTATTCAACATAATCCAATCTAACCCAACCTGACCCATACTGACTCACCCTACCCCAACTTAACCCGACCTAACATAAGCTAACGTAACCTAATCAAACCTAATCTAACCTTGCCTATCTAAATAGTCTCTACTTATTTTAAAAACCAAGCAACAACCAACCAACTACGACATAGACATTGGAAAGGATGATTTTTTTAACCATCAACCCCTGTTACCTTCATTAATCATCAGGTTCCAAAAGAGTTTCGAGCGTTATGAGCAAGCACCGTATGTGTCCATATGGTGGAAGCTTTTCAAAATTTATTTTCACAGAAACTTTGTTGGCCGCTTACGATTTTTGAACACAAACCAAATCGAATATATGAATGATTCGTAAATAACAATATAACACGTTTCAGCATATTTTTTTTTAATTCATATATTTGTTATTAATTTGCATTAAAACACATTAATTATTACGGTTAAGCAAAAAAGTTCCATTTGGTAACATTTTGGCGCCAATTTATAGATCTTGAATCTCTGAGAATTTTGTCGATTTCTTCATAACCACATAGCATATGTTTAAAATTGACAGCTTCATTATCAAAAGATATGTCAGTCATTGTTTGTTGCTGTTTTGTTGTTTCACTCCAATAGGCGTTTGAAAATTACATCAAAAGCGACACAAATACCGTCAACGTGTGCTCTTCGCGGGTAACAGTAATAATATATTAGTGATACAAAGAACATTTACATTGTTCGCACTCGCGAATATTCGTATGTTTCGCTTTCACATGATTGCAACGAAATTCTTGTATCAAGTTCATTAATACAAAAATGAATTGTTTTCTTGACATAAATACAAACTTTCTAATATCTAAAATGTACTTTAATTATATAAAAGATTTTGGGAGAAAAACATACTATAAATTGTAAACTTTTTACGATGACAACAAACAATTATTTTAAGAAGAAAGCTAATTTTTGCTGTGTGCTCCACTCAAGATTCGTTCACTGGTAACACTCGCGATTGGTCTAACGAAATAATTTGATGCTAATACATAAAGAAGCTTCGATGTCTATTTCTTTATTTTAGACGATATTAGAGTGCTTACATAACTTTTTACACGTTTTTACTGAATATTCTGCAACAATTTTTGCAATGAAACGCTGTGAAACTTTTTAACAGTACTTTCATTGGATAGGCTTTCGTTGAAAATAGCTGCAGCAAGAAATTGTTCATTTTCCAAAGCCAAAAATCTGCTATTGATTTCCCTTTTTAAAACATACCTCCGACATAATTGATCGGATAAATCAAATTCTTCAATTTCTCTTTCAATTAACAGAATGAGTGATGATGCGAAAATATTAATTGCACTTAGCTTGCCGGTGATTATTCAAATAGTTTGTGTAAACAAGTCAGTTTTTCACAATAGTCTACCCTTTTGAAGTCAGCTGTGAAATTAAATTATCGGTCAACACGTAAGACATAAGAGGTCTTTGTTTTCAAAAAGCGCTCCAATACACAAAGGCACTTCTCCATCTGTAGTGCAGTTTTGTAAAATTTAGAGATGCAGTCGATTGAGTTATTTTTGCAAGGTTGCAAGCTTAAATTAAGTTGTATTTCATTGAAGAAGATATGCTGCCATCTTTTTACATTTCATAATCACTGCAAAAAACAATTTCTCGCATCCGAATTACCTCTTTAGGAACCAGTTGATTTATTAATGTCTTGATCGTGCAATTAGGAAATACTTTTTTTCATATTCGTACATGGATTTTCATTAACGCAACGTACTGCCAAGTTAACAAAATATATTTAATATTTTTCGAGACATTTTCCCCGCTATAAATAGTGGTAAGATTTTAAATTATAGGACCTACAAAGATGCTTTATAAGTGGCTCCAAACAAAGACTCCTTCATCACTTAGCTTATTAAATTGTCGACCGCTATAGACTTTGCATTTTTGCTACTCTACTTTTGATTGTTTTTCAGTATATTCATGAATTATTGACATTAACAAACAAAAAAACAACTTTGGTTATTCTCCGTAACTTATACGGTCGGCCTACTCACACTTAATGTAAATATGTACGTACCTAGTTATTAATTTCTAAACGTAGACAAACGACTCTAAATTTTAAAAAAAAACAGTATTTGCATTTGCATTAGCATTCGCCAATAGTGGTGCCGAATAATGGCATTCGTATTCGTATTCATATTCGCAAATGTGTAAAACCTATATTCCTTAAATCACTACAATAATAGATGATACAAGGAAAAACAACACGAAATTATTTTTCGGTCTCTAGTTAATTAACTGATATTTAGCTTAGCGGTGCTGTATTTGCGGTGTGCTAAGTGCTGGGTGGTGCTATATTTGCGGCTACTTGGGCCCGATAGTTAACATTGAAAACGTAGTGGAATTGATATTGGCATATCCATTTTATTTTTATTTTTGTGCCCTAAAATAACAGTTTCCAAAACCGAATTAAATAAAAAATAGTGTAACCACATAAGTGTTAATCAGTACTCCAAAATAATTCCGTTTAAATAGAAATTGCGGAATGGCGTTGGAACTTGTCTATTTATTGAATAAAATTTAATTTTTTTATAGCTGCACAACTATAAAAAAAATTAAATTTTAAATATTATTAACATCAGGATCTAGACTAAATACATTTTTTCCTTTTATTCTGAAAAATACAAACATATTATTTCGGATATAAATTTAGTTCTATTGAGTTCAGATTCCAGAATTGACTTGCAATCATGACTCACTTGGAAAAGCAACGCATTACATTTATTGTTATTAGATAATTACACCAATTCTTTCTAGGTATTAACAACGCATTACTATTTGAATGTCAAGTTAACTAGACTTGCCTAATAACCGTAACATGATTACACGATAGCATAAAATATAAATTCAATGTTAATAAACATCTATTTATATTTTCCATGTATTATTTTTAGTAACAATTTATTTTGATGTAGGGAACACTGCTCTATGATTAAAAAGAACGAGGAATTTATGACATACTCATCTGCCGTCCCGAGTTGCGTGGTGATAGTTGCTTTTAACTAATTATATTAAATAAAAAAAGAAAATGCCAAGAACTTGATGAGACTCCAGCTGAATTTAATTAGTAACGTCTGCCGTAATACAATTACGTGATGAACGTGTTTTTTTGTGCTGCGTGAAATATTTTAAGTCAAACAACGAAGTTTTGTCTCCCAAAAATAGAAATGCCTTGGAAAATTATCAAGACACCTCTAACAAGGTTTACTTCATTTCGTCACCTAGTTAAAAATAAATTATTATAATTAAAAAAAAATTTATTTGAAATGGAACATCTTTTATTTGAAATATATTTTGGAAGATAAAATTACTGCAACTTAGTGAGTAACCGAAAGAAATTGAAATTTGAATAAAATAAAGCGGAAATCTGCAGCAAGGTTTTTAAACCTTAGTTTTTGAAAAATTCGCTATATTTTTTATGCCTGAATAAGGTATGGCAGACAATATATTTACATGGTGAGAAATAATATTAATATTTGTAAGCATGGAAATACTGTTTATACAAAAATATCTGTAGTTATATGCTTAAGTACATACGGAACTTTCGTACTGTGAATTATGTACATCTACACTAGCAGGTTCATTCTCTAGAACCAAAAGTTTTTAAGTAGATTAGAAAGTCGTAGAAAGCCAGTTCGAAACTCGTTATTTTTACACTGTTAGACAATCTCGTTTAGAATTTCTTAATTTTATGGCCCACGTCTTCTTTCGCTCCGTATACGTTTCTTGATGCCTTTTTTCCAAATTTTTCTTAAAATATTTTAATTTTTACTGCCAATTTTCTCTTTCAATTCTTCTTCATTCATTTTTCAACATTATTACGTTAATAATTACATGTACTCTTATCAGCGCTTCTTTCAATTTCTTTCCTTTTAAATATTTAGAGCTTTTGCTATTACAATATTGTAATATGTAATACTCACTTAGTTGCATTACTAGGTGGTAAGTCTTTATACATTATATATATATATATATATATATATATATATATATATATATATATATATATAACTGTAATATCCAACATGCTTTTCGAATGCACTGTTGTTTAATATTAAAATGTCGCAAAAAATACACATTAAATTTCTTAAATTTCATACTATTGACATGTTAAACAAGGCTTGTTTTAAATTTGTATAAATATGTTAAAAACGATTAATAAAAATTAATTAGATTAATATTTTTATCAAAATAGATTTTACATTTTAGTCCGAAAAATTAAATTACCAATATTATACAATATCAAGCAATATATGCTTGGACTCTAGATAAATAAAATTTTAAGCTATAAATATGTAATAAGATAAATTATCATTAAAAATATTGACATAATATTTTGATGATAATTTATCATATTGACAACAAGATAAATTATCATTAAAATCTTGACGTCATTGATTATAATAATGTATACAAAATTATTAGACAGTTACATTAATAAGAAAGAGCTAATATAAATTTTGATTATCTGTACAACAACATTTTTGTTTGATGTTTTAAAATTGTTATAAATTTTTTCGACTGTAAATTCCCAAATTTTAAAGCTAAATTTTTACAATTCTATTTTATATTTTTAATTTAACGGCGTACCAAATATTAATGAACGTTACAAAAAAAATTAGTTTCATTCTAATATGATAAATGCATATTTACCTTTGACATGGTCTATATTATAATATTCAAAACAGTAAGACTAGAAAGCTAGATGTAAAAAAGGAAAAAAAATGCGCAAAAAATTCAAAGTTTTAAATCTATTTGAAAATGCTTCCCTTTTTATCAAATACCTGTACTATTAAGACTAATTTGCAAGGTTACAGCAAAAATCACAAAGGACTTTTGGAGTTTGAGAAGCGCAGTTTGGATACGAATTTCTGTAGCACGATTTTTGAACTTAACTTTTTTGTCGTACGTATTGAGTGCGCACACTAAATGCGTTTTATATCCGTTATAATTAGTTGTTTTCTATTCCCTCTCAGCAACGCTTGTGCGAAATGAATTTAGTGTTTTTATTTCTTCTTATCCCATAAACAACTCTGTCCATGCACAAAATTAATACATTTTAACGTCTATGGTGACTCATTCGTACGACAGCGCAAAATATCCCAACAAGAGGACGTCGGACGTCGCAACTATACGTGCGTATACACACGGCTAATTCGTACCCAGTCTGCGAGCTCCTATAGTACATCTATATTCGGGAAATTTCGTGCGTAATCGTATTGAGGCCGAGAGTACTTTGGATACGAATTTGTGTCGTACGTAAACTTAGGATTCTTATCGTACGTGTTGAGTGGATACATTGGGCGCGGTTTTCGTCCCTTATAATCAGCTGTTTTCTGTTTCGCCCCAGCGACACTCGAGCAAAATGAAATTTGCATTTTTATTTCTTTCAAGATTTCCCGCCTTAACTTGCGTTGATTATCTCTTAAATGATAACTGGAATCACTCTGATCCCATAAACAACTGTATTCGTTCACTAAATTTTTAAATTTTTCGACGTCTATGGTGAGTCGTTCGCACGATAACGCAAAATATCCCAACAAGATAAGATCCGTGTCGGACGTCGCAACTGTACGTGCGTATACGCACGACTAATTCATATCCAGTCTGCGAGCTCCTACAGTACATCTAAGTTTGGGAAGTTTCGTGCGTAATCGTACATATTCATACTACTCGAATTCGACGCGTTCAGCCTAATGGCTACGATCTAACTTTATTAAGTTTTCTTTTAGATTCTTTTGCTGCTTTGCAATTTTTCCGTGTGCTATACAAATGTTTAATATTGCTTGAAGTCGTTATTTTCGTTTACACACAGGTGTTACAGTTAGCATAGAGCACTCAACTTATCACAGAACTCTTGAGCTTCAGTTTAAAGTAAATTACGTTACGCATAAAATTATATTTTCAAATTTAATTCATCTTATCTCGCAAGATAATTATCTGATGAGCAATCTCATCATATATAATAATAATGTTGTTTTTCTTTTCATCTGAACCCTTTTCCATATCACAGTGGTTTTGTAATATCGGAAGAGAGACGGCTAGCCTTCAAATGAGAAATTCTTTTATATATTACACAATAAATCTAACGAGGATCCGCAAATTTAAAAAAAAAATCAAACATCAAATAATATTACGTTGATTCATTTTATTTTCTATTTCAGTTTTATTTCTTACATAGAAACAAATTTAACAATTTCCTTAACAAATAGATTAATTGAATATATTTGACGTTAATTTTGTAGAAATTCATTATTCACAATTAAATGAAACTACGTGATGTAGTATTATTTCTACTTTATTTAATTCTTTACCGCAACCTAGGTTCCGTTGTATTACAACATCTTCAGGTGGGCAATTAGCAAAGAATATTTACAATTGTGGTTCTTATAAGAAATTATAAACTTGTTCATTCCTCTAGTTTTTATTATAATGGTTTTTCTTCCTTTCTATTACATATATCTCTACTCAAGGAAAGTATTTACAAAATGCAAACGATTACGTGTAAATAGGCACTCCATGTTAAGAAAAATAAAACTATGTACAAAACGAAAATGTACGTATATACGTACATTTTTCATTCCGATATTCGCTATAATATTTAAGCATGGGGCATACTTACATAATTATATTAGGTGTTATTTAATAATTTATTTTAGTAGGAAGTTCGAATGTGACATACTTATATAATTATATTAAATGTTATTAAATTATCTGATGTACTAAGAAGTTCAGAGTGTTAGATTATTATCACTTTGAATTTAAGAAATATGAATGTGGTATGATATGTACATAGGCGTTTAAACAAGAGTGTAATTCGCGATGAATATTTACATGTTCATATTATCCCATCAGACTTCAAGACAGATAATCAATTCATGATAGATAAGCCATAATAAATATTTTAGGGTTCCCTTATGAAAGAAAGAAAATAAGTTTTAAACTTCTGAAAGAAACGTGATTGACGCTGTCTGCTTCGATGTATATTCGCAAAGGTTTCTGTAGACAGCTTCGATTCGAAGACGAAGCACATTTTACTTTCCATCTTTTCGACATTTTCACACCAAATCCTCAAGTAATGGTCCTCGAATTGTAGAGGTTACGACACATTAAATAAATTAAGGGTTAAAAGTGTTGCCCAAGATTTTCGGTTCTTTTATTGTCTTAGTTTGGAAGCAGCAACTTGATAGATGATCCTTCGATAGAGAATTGGTCGTATTTTAGAAGGCGATTGTTGAAAATACGAGAATATCATAGGTTTAGTTATTCGTAATTTGGAAGTGGGGTAGATTTTAAACTTTGACTAAATATCTTATTGTCATAACGGAGTTAACAATGTATTCACATGTAAAATTAATGTATCACGATATTATTACTTGTTTTGATGCAACCATTTTTTTAAGTAATCAATAATTGGAGTGAAACTGCATAGAAAACTTATATCATTTTCATTTATTGGTATGGTAATGATAATAAATGTGATTTACTATACAAACATTTAATATTATCTCTTTTGCATGGCGTGCACATTGCGCTATCGTGGATATCGTCGTTGCCTTGATTAGATATGTCCTATTGTTGCTGGACCTCGGGCCCCCTCGCTTTTCACTCGGCCTTTTACTACAAGTTGTTACAAAGGGTTTTCATTTCTAGAAATGAATCCGGAGGAATTTAGTATCCGTAGCTGTACTGTGATGAAAGCATTTCTTTGATAATCAGTTCTTTAAAGATGGACGCATTTGTGAGAAATGCAAAATCTTTTAAAGATCTCTCCAGCATATATCTTCCGTTAATATTTTAACCCCAGGGACCAGTCTTCCTTAAACAGGCTTGATTTTTTTGTTATTTTTTAAATTTCCAGATTTTTTCAACCTTTCCACAGTAGGTTTGATGATAAAACATAATATAATATATGAACACATGCAGATTTAAACAAATGACCACTTTTACAGAGTATATTTATACGCCTAGATTATACCACTTATCTTCAAGGTAGTTGATAAATACACAATAATATTCTCTTTTTAATAAACATTTCAGTAATTAAAAAAAATATCTGTCACGTAACTTACACGGACGTCTGTGAAATAACTTTATTATTGTACAAAATTAGAGTTTTTGCTAAAAGTGTTAGCAAAAAATGGAAAAAATCTTTTCATTTTCTCACATTTCGACATTTTTTTCGATAAATTGACTAATGATGGCTCTCAAAGTGAAGCTGTTGAGAAACATTGAATACATCGTGGAATAAAAGTGATCATTTTTTTAATCTTAACTAAAACAGTTTAGAAATTAAATTTTTAATAAATAGGTCTTAGATAAGAAATCATTAGAGTTTCGAAGAGCTTTCGTTATATTCAGTTATACATAATTTAATGGTTGTGCAAATATTTGATTTCAAAAATGTAATTTTCTGATAAATTTGACATTTTTAAGTGAATTATTTAATTTCTGCATGAATAATTTGCCGCTTTCTTCTTTTATATTTTATAAAATCAAATCAATGCCTGCTTATGTTTCGGCCTTATTCGTTCCTGTTGTTTTTTTCATATTAGTTTCACATATAAATTAACCGCGCTAATGTTATAAATGTCAAAATTAAGCCGACTGTTAGTCTGTTGTTACATCTTCACGACTGAACAACAAAACTGATATTAATGAAATTAGGCGAAAAATAACTCGAGACACGAGACTACGATTTATGATGAAGTCACACCTAGGAAAAGGGCATGACGTCAACGCAAACCTAATGAGGAAATTAGAATATGGTGGATTCTTTTTGGTTCGGGACTCTTTTTGATATGGATTTCAAATTAATGATTGGCAAGTAAAATACAAATATATGTAATATATCTTTCTACAGACAAAATAAAACTTATCAACTATTTACGGAACGTCAGTACAATGTGTCATACCGCTAAAAACAATCAAAATGAAAGCTTAATTTTTAATTACACCCCACACATCCTTCGCTTCTTGTATTCCCTTTACACGGTAACTAAAATATAAATAAATAATATCTACAAAATTTTGCTTTTCAACATCGCACTAACATCTCAATAAACCTAACAATCGGTTCAAACTCAAGGAGTCGTGTACGCGCAGGCTTTATGAGCGATGCGCGGTGAAGAGCGAGAAAAAGGTGAGTACATATGAAAAGTTTCCTTCGCCCGAACGAGCTCACACATGGATGCACACATTTTGACGGACATGTACGCTTACTGATCATTAAATGATCTGACGAAGTCGCAAATTTATTATTATTTAAAACTTTCGTTGTCACTAATCAATCCAAAAATATTTATTTTTTGAGATCGACAATTACATTTTGAAGTCGCTAAATACTAATTTGTTATTATATCAAAAAAATCCTTCAATTTCCTCCATTTTTAAATGATTTCTGAAGTATGAAAAAGGGATTTTTCATTTCGTTTTTTTTATTTGCATTGTGATGAAAAACTAGTGCCATACATTTACGTAGTATTACGGTATACCACAAACCTTTGGTCTTTCTTCATTTTAGAATGTCTGTTCAGACAGTTTTATTTATATTTTTCATTTTCACATCCTCTCTTACAATACATATTTGTCACATATTTTGTTACATCATATATTTCTTCTTTTCTCGGGAAGTTCTTAAGCTTTACAGAAATATAAAATTCTTTTCCATAAAAAACAACATTTTTATTAATATTTCGTAAAATAAAATTGTATAATTGTTTCAGAAATCAGTCGGGAAAAGTAAATCGGGTTATTAATAATAGGTTACTAATTAATACTTGGAATGACAAAAATTACTGCAACCAGGTAATATTTCAACTGTAGCAGATCATTTAAGTGACCAACAATATGTATAATATGGTAACCGCTTGAAAAAATAACTTTTCAATACTAGATCAAGATTTATTAAAAGTTGGAAAAATAAATTATGCAAAGAATTTGAAAGAATATTAGAAAGGTGATTAAAATTAAAAACGGGGTAACTGTATTGCCACAGATTCTTTGTAAATATAAAAGAAACATGTGAACATTTCTTAGAATTGAAAAATTTAATTAATCGTATTAGCAACTCAATAGGTTATATGTAATTTTGTTTATCAATATGTCGTGAAAATATGTAAAATACAATACATTAAATTATTACAGTTAAATGTGCATCTTCTGATGAGTGTGAAAGATAGACTACCTCAAAAGAGGGGGAAAACCTACAATCTAAACTTTGAAAAGTAAATATTAAGGAAAATACATGATCTTCTACAATATAATAATAATCGAATTTATAATACGCAGAACACGAGGCGTTAATAATTGATGTAAATAGGCGTATTTATAAAAGGCAAACACTTGTCCTTACTCGGACATAAGAACAAAAGAAAGGTATTGAAAAGACAAAATTGAAGTTTCAAAAAAAAACAAAAAACACTCATAAATAAATGTTAACATTTTTTGACAAACCGTATAGGTAGAAAGTAGATATTGTTTTTTAACAAAAGAAAACCAGTATGACAAAAAAAACTGATCTGGTTTAATACATTTTACGGGGATAGCAAATTTTCAGAAAACAAAGAATCACCCTTCTGTGATTATCGTAACCTTCAATCATGTAAATTCCTTTTCAAAAAATATTTTCAAAAAAATAAATTCTTATTCTTAATGTAATGTATGTGTAGAAACAATCAAACTTGTCTGACAAACAGTAAACCTTTCACCTAACCTCAACCACCGATCTGATGAAAATGAAATTCAGGAGGAAAATTCCAAGGCAAAGAGTATAAAAAGGGATTGTTTTTTCCACAATACAATAAATTTTTCCGTCTCACTGGTTTCAACAATATTTAATTTAACAGTTATTTCCCTTTTATAATGTAGAATGTCGAACGCCTATTAAAAGTGTTTTCACAGGGGTGAAAAACACTTTTAATAGGCGTGTAAATGGAATACGTGGCTAACCAAGAAATTATTTTGGTTATGATATGTCTTTGACCATATTTCGAGCGCCACGCGGACGAAACTGCGTGCAACAATTAGTGCATACATAGTGATATTTTAAATGTTTAATGAAAAATGCATGAAGCTTTACTTAAATTAATGAAAATTAAGTAAAATATTATATATCACAGTTTTCTATCATAACGAGTGTAATACAAATAATATTATCAATTGGTTTTCAATTCAATTTGTATAAGCAAGTTGACGTAGAAACTTCAAATTTATCGTATTGACAATGTGTATTAAAACGCACGAAAAAAGTAAAACGAACACTGTCCAAACTAACAAAAACTTTGGTTACACTCTACACTTGCGCAGTTCGAAACTATGAGATGAATTATGCACGAAATGTGAGGAAAAACCCAACAAGCAATTTCTATCACGTTTCCGGCCTAATACTCATATTTATAGCCAGCTGTCTGTTGGATGTTTTCAAATTAGTTTTTAATTTCAAAATATTTATTGCGTACAAGCCGTTACATGTGAGCATATGTAAACTGATATAAATATATATTAATTATATAAGTAAAATAAATACTGCTTAGCTGTATCAAATTTAATTTAAATATTAAAAACGCCAGCTAATTTTGAAAATATTAGTGCATTATATAATTTATATGTGTGTTATCATATTCCGGAAAAACAGTATCAATGCACAGGTGAAGTTATAGCGACCAGCATGCCGCCCAGTATTTCTACAGCTACGGAAGTATATGGTAGCAGCAAGCTTGTAGATTCCACTGATGTAACAACTCTCGTGGAAATAATCTAAAGTGACAATTTTATTTACACATATTACATTAGGTAAATTTAATTTACCTAAGTACGATAATACAAACCGCATCCAATACGTTCCAAGTAACACTCCAATGCACATTGTTATTCGATATATTCACGAGTGAGTTCACTGCAAATGTACTCGAGTAAGCGCGTTAGTCGAAGAAGGTAGGAACGATACGGATGTAATAATCTCAAAGGACAAGCTATCATATGTAGTGTTGTGGAACAAAAAATCGACGTTTACTCGCAACAATATCATGCAACCTTCAACCAACTATCAAGTGATACCACTCAATTTCAGATCAATGCCGACTTACAAAATTTATGCAGAGGTACACCGCTGAAGCCAAGAATCTTTGGTTAATCCAAAGTTAATCCAAAGATTGCAAAAAGTATATTAATTTTACATTGATGCTATGTGCTTACCTGTATTTCGAGTTTATAATTCTTTTCCCTTTTACATTTCCAGAATAAAAATGGAACTTCCCATAAAATGATTTAATTATTATCTCTTTTCGATATGTTGTCCCTTTCCAGAAAATTATTTAGTTATTATTAATGCCCTATGCACAACATGGTCAGAAATCATGAAAATATTAAATGTAAAGAAATAAATAAAAAAATCAATAAAAAAAATTCACAAAATCAATCCTGGCAAAAATTTACGGATCATCTTTAAGAAAAGCTAAAATACAAATATTTTTACTTTATCAATTAACAGACGATACCAAGCAAATGTCCTTCGTGGACCTATTGGTGACGGTAATTCAAAAAGCTTAAAAATCCACCAGTTCGATCCCAAGATATCTTTTCCAATTTAAACTGACACCCATAGCAATGATATTTATAATCTTATAACAGGGGACAATTTTTACTCCAATTCAGTTGCGAGTTAAATTTGGACACTATTATAATACAACAAACATTTGGGAAAAAGAAGTTTTGAAATCGCGCAAAACGACCAGGAGGGTCATGTTTATAAGGATATTACATTCAGACTAAAGTCAATATAAATGTTACACAATAACAAATATTATGCGATAAAATCTAAACATCAGATCTAGAATAATAAATAAACCTTGCAGAAATACATTTTCCGCTGTATAAAAAGTTTCCATTAAAACATATATATAGCAAAAACTGAGTTGAGAAAAGCAGTCTATGCATAAAACAAACAAAAATCGTCCTCTTGTAAATTAAAAGCTTTAGTTCTGAAATGTATAGCCCACATATGTATATATCCGCATTCCGATGGAACTTACATTTGCTGTCATAAGTGACTGACTGGGATCATAACCATAGCGACGGGCTATCTACTGTGGTGCTACATAATTACGGGACACCTAATTCCCTCTTATAAACCCGTTCCCCTCCCTCTTTTAAACCCGTTCGCTTTAGAGAGGATTAGGTATGAATAGCATCTTGATGAAACAACAACATTGTGTAATTTCCTTATTATAAAATGCTGAATTTATCTTAATCATTATCTACAAACTCTGTTATTTCACGTTTTGTTTGTCTGCTCGTTTGCATTGCATTCGGTCCGTAAGCGTCGATGTCTCAAACGTTCATCCATAAGTACGCATTTCTCATCAATAATGTGAAAGAGAAAATTATACGCAATACATCAATTAAGCAGATAAAATTAATGAAAACTAATCTAGCTATCAATAATTCCAAAAAGTGTTAATTTTTAATATTATTATATTCACAAAGAGAATCAGAAGGTTATATTTTTATATATAGTGGATATAAAACGAAATATTTTTGAATATGAACAAATTATTTTGCAAAGAATGAAACTTAACCTAACAATAGTACCTTATACATTATACAAAATTTAAGTAACTGGATGAGCATTTTTCCCTGCACAACATGCCTTTTATACACAGCAACATAACGGCCAAGCCAGAGACAAAAGTCGTGATAGAGTATCGCGACACACGAAAATCAAAATAGAGCTTTCCAACAAAAACGGATAGCGGATGAGCGAGACCGATTATAGAATGAAACGTCCAACGTTCCAGGCCGCAAATCTATATGTAGGCCAGCGCCGGATCCTCTTGCTTTCTATCGCCGTAGTATGTGGATGAAATGAAGCTCCTGCGCATACCGCACTGGATGATGACAATCCATACCGCCTCTCGTGCGTCGACGTCGACTGATGACGGTGTATGATTTAGAGGGCGCTCGGGTGTAGCCATCCTTTTCCTCATACTGACTGCATCTTTATAGAAATTAACTTGAGTTCTATTATTTGATCATCTAGCCACATGTTCTTCTGATAACGGTTTCTCTTATTTGATTGTCGGTATTTGGTAAGGCGGTGCACTTACGGTGCGCTCTCTGAAGCGACCGGTAGGCAACTTCAACATTGGAGGCGCTTTCTCTTGAGCGCTAAGTGCCTGCCACTCCGCTGCAGGTAATGTCTTCAGTGGTTTGATTTACATTCCATGCGGTGGGTTCTGATGAGTGTTCCGTGATCTCTGGTCATTATTCTCGCTGAGTTTGTTACTTGATATGATTAATATGGTTGCTTACCTATAGTAGTTGAACGACGAATATCTTGTTATATTGTTTTCTTACTTTATAGGGATCATAGTACGATGTTTGTAAAGCCCTCTTTACCTCATCATTGTGTCCCAATAAACGTTCGCAAGTCAAGAGCTCCTGATTAACAAATATAGTTCGATGCCCCTGGTGGTCGTTGATCGCGTTACATAGTTGTTGCATATATTTATAGTTTAAGTCGGATTGTATGTTAGTACTTGAAGTTAGAAATTCTTCCGGTAATTTTAGATTATAACCGAAAGTTATTTCGGCACTTATTCCGTTGTCCGTGTGTAAGGCGGTAAACCGGCTGGTAAACCGACAAGTACGGTAAATTATTCATATGTTCATGATGTTTAACTGTTCAAGCGTGACACTACTGCACTTTGAGTGAATGAGCTTACGCGTGATACAACATAGTTTGCGTTTTTTTTAAACCCAAGCAATTAGTGATATTAGCGAAAAGATGGCTCTCGAACTGGCATCTTTGATCGTTAATTATAGTTGCAAGACATCCGAATTCTGATATCCAGTTCTCGTAGAGTATTCTCGATACCGATTCCGTATTTTTGGTAGATACTACCTCGAGTCAGCTCAATCGATGTATAATCGTGACCAGAAATGGATCGCCGCTTTATATAGCGGGTAATTGCCTGAAGCATCTATGTGGATATATTGGAATCTATCAGTTGGCGGAAAGCTTGAAATGATACATGTGGTTTGGCAAAGTATTTTGTTTTTTTCGGTAGGGTTTACATACTTTGATCTATTTTGCGATGACCGTGTTCATAGACGGTCAAAATAATTTCTTCGCCATTTTGCGCCTAGTTCGAATACTGGGTTTATACAGTACCCGGATTTGAAAATTGTACGCGGATACATCACGGCGACATTGGCACATGGGCTGGTTGATACTTTACAATGTAACTTAAACTCGGTGTTGAGTATGATAACTTGTTTAAACGATAAGTTTTTTAAGGAGTAATTCTCTATCCATTACCAGTACCACAGCTATTTGGTGAAGTCGCGTGCTCAACTGAAAATTTTAGCGACGATGTTTCATTACCCGCTTATATAGCGTATATTCGCAGTAAATTTGGAGATGAAACGCAACTTTCTCGATTTTTGTGACATTTTCGTGCGCTATAGTGGCTTGCTGAAGATATAAGTGAACGACTTGTGGTCGAGGAAAATAATAAATTCGTGCCCTTCAAACAAATTCCTAAAATGTTTAATCATCATATACATGAATAACAGTTCACGGCTATAGGTATTGTACTTCTGGTGGGCGGATGAAAACTTTTTAGAAAAGTAGTTCTCGTCGGCGAATTGCCGTAATACGAAGCGGTTAATAGTTCACGTGCATCTGTGAATAGGGCAATGTATGTATTGTGCGACAGAAGAGCAAGTAAGGCTGCTTGTTTTATGCTGGCCTTACATATATCAAACGCTTGATCCGTTACAAGGATTCAAACAACGGATATTTTATCCTACTTCGTCATGTTGTGTAGGTAAGCATTCTTGAGGACTTTAAAACTTCACGAATGTCTGTAACTTGAGGTATTAGAATGCAGGTTATTATCACACCATGGATTTGAATTTCCCTGCAAACAACCTCTGCAACTAACTCAAGAGCTTATGGAATTATATAAATATTTTATCATTTCATTAATTTACATACATGTGTGTAAATTGATGAAATTACACGCATGTATGTAAATTAAGCGCACTTATTACTGCAAATAAATCTCGTCTAGTTAAGCACGTCGATTAAATCAAACAAATTCCCACGTGGACTTAAAAAATTGCCAATTCCCCGTAATAGCAAAAATAACATTATAAAAAATATTAACAAAAACGAATATATGCAAAAACTTGCCAAAAATGAAAATAATTCATACTACAAAGTATCCATACACATTTATATACTTATAAACGTTTAATAGTTCACAGTATTTCTATTAATCTATTTACAAGTATAACATTTTCATAAAATAACCAACCATTTTTCAAAACGTTGCCGTCCATGAATTCCACCGTACTGAATACGTGGTATACATATAAATAATTATGAAATAATAATATAGTTTATTTGTGGATATAAACTACAACAGGTAAAGTAATAGACATGTACTGAAATTTTCTTAGGGCTAATGACAAAATTAAAGTTAAAAATTAAGTTACACGCCTTAACCTACATTTTTTTCAATATTTTATCCACAAAAAGGTTTTAATCTCGGCTTGTGCAGTTATGCTATAAGCAAAACCGACACGGCCGGTTTACAGCTAGCACCTGTTGATATACATACATATACAAACATATACTCATATACACATATACATACATACACATATACAGTTTACACGCATACACGCACACATACACAATATATAATAATTATTTTTAATACAGGTATTATATACAGACATATAATTACATACACATTATTACCCAAAGCGAAAATATAGCATAAAGAAAAGAAGATGCTAGTAATAAATATAATTTAGATGGAATGATTTCGAAGATTGACCTTTTAAAAGTAGTCATGGATCCAGCAGTTTTTAGGGGCGGAGGGAGGTCATTCCAAATTTTAGTTGCGGCAAATTTGAAACTACCCCGATAACCGGTTGTGCGATGTTCCGGGACTAAGCGAAGTCGGTCTCTGACGCGCGTCACGTGGGGTGAAATCTGGGGTCGTCAATATAGTTTTCCTACAATCTATGCATAGACTTGTAAAAATCTGTTTCTTTTTTTCATAATCTTAATTTCAGTAGTCTCAAAAATAGGAAGAAGGGACAAAACTTATTGTTTGCGCATTTTTAGTAATATATGTATAGAAGAAACAGAAAACGATATTTATCTTTTAGTAGAATACTACTAATAGACTATTACTAGATGCTTTACCGACATTGTGTTCTGTTTTTCCATAAAGTGTAAAAAAAGATAACATAACTAAAAAATGACCTTTTTGGCCGAATATTTTGCTAATGAAGCCAGATATGTCTTCCAATTAGTTACGTAAGTAGTTAGCAACCGTAAATACTGCATTCAAATAAATTGTCATCAGAGTATAATTCTCTAGTTGCAAAACAGTGAATAGATATGTTTTTATTCAAAAATACAATTATTGAATACTCATACATTTACTACGTCAAGTTGGTAACATACCAAATCGATTCTCTGGATATTGTCACCCAAACAACCGTAAAGTGTGTTTCAATGTTTCAGTAGTTATTAAAATGACAGAATTGAATTGTATTTTTATTACTAAAGAAAATATACATACAAAACCTCAGTATATAAATATATTCATATATTCACACGGGTATATAAACGCAGCACATAATCACACGGACGTATATTAATATACATACACACCAACACATAAAATGTATAGTATTTATCTCACTAATTTTAGATATTGCAATACCAAATTTTATTTCCTTTTAATCTCAAAAAGCATTGTTATTAAATGAAAATTATTCCATTTCTATTCAAATATTCTTGGCATTACTTTCAAGTCTATACTCAATGACGTTATTTACTTAATAATAGCCATTACAAAATATTTTCATAGAGATCACGCACTCGGATCGGATGACATAAGGCAAGGAAATAAGGCAATAAAATGTATTGCCCAAAGTAATGGGGAAGGTAAATAGATACAATTTCTATACTTCCGTTACGCGTCTACTTGGAGTACGAGTAGATGAAGTAATCCATCTCGATGTAACAAAATTCCGCCCTTCGTACGCACCTTTCCTTATTTCCTGTACCACGAGAGAGGCTTCTCATTTCATCGTATCTACGTGCCTCAACGACTACTCCAAGACAAATATGTAAATGATGACTTGAAATCAACTGATGAAAAAAAAATGTTTTCTTCACTGTCGTATTAATTTAAAACATCAAATTAATTGACAAGATAAATTTTCGTAATAATAAAAGAAGATGGAAAATTGGAATAGTGCAGTAATTTTAATTTTCTATAAAAAGTATTTATCAAAGGAAATGAAACTAACTTTATTTAAATTATGAATTTCACAGACAGAACCTCACAAACGACTCACATCGCACGATAATTCCATATGCTCAGTATTCCATTACGGATAATTGAATACATGAACGTGGTAATTTAAAAGCTATAAGCTTATCCCAACTCATTATCAATGGAGCGTATAAATTCACACGAACACTGCTCGCTGAATAAAATGGAAAATCTACTCCCAAATTATCCGTGGAAACCATTTTAATATTAATTTGTCGACGGGTCACGTGGTTTGGGTCGAGCTTTATAATATTTTCCCGGAAAATGTATTTTGTTTAAGCTCTTTCGTGATATTGCACGCCACAAGCTTTCAACGCAATATGTATCATTTATTTCATGGCCTATTATTTGACGAGTGTTTCTTTAAATAATTTATTTACTTATGAATTATCGCGAGGAATTACTCCATTTAAGAATACCAAATAATGTATTTATATATCATTTATTGAAGTTTACTCCTTAAGAAACGATTTTCATATATAGCGCCCGAAATGAAGTTTTATGAGGATTAAAACCAGAAGTTCAGAGGATAAAGGACATAATCTTCAAAACTACTCATCCGAATTCAAAACTTTTTCACCAATATTTAGAAAGGACTTTCAGAATGGACATAGTTTATATATCATACCGTCAAAAAAATTCATATTTAAAAAGAAGTTAAACTTTATAAGCTTGGCCGTAGGAGGTAATCTTCGAAACTACTCAACTGATTCAAAAAATTCTTTCACCAATATTTAGAAAGGATATTCAGGATGGACATAAGGTGTATATTATCTTTTTCAAAAAATTTCATATATTATGTAAAAATTAAATTTTGGAAATTTGGATGTAGGAGATTTCAAAAATTTTGATTTCAAAAATGCTTTCACCAATGTTCAGGATGGATATAGGTTGTATACTATGCCATAGAAAAAATTGTTTATGTATTATAAAAATTTTAATTTGTAATGTGGATGTAGGAGATAATCTCCGAAACTACTCATCCGATTTAAAAAATTCTTGCACCGATATTTAGAAAGGACCTTTAGGATGGATATAGGTCGTATATTATGAGTTAAAAAAAATGTTCATAGAGACCAGTTTTGCAAAGCAAGTTAACCAAAAAAACAGTCGAGCGAAATCGCTTCTAATGAACTCTGCGTTAACGGTAAAAGCTATATCGATAGATGATATTTATATTTATATACAGTGGTACCTATTTTATAGATTTCAAGACAATCGTTATTAAGGAGTTAACTCCAGTGGCGCGTCGGAGCTGACACGCAAACCGTTTTTTTATATTATATTTTTCTCTGTTTATACATATAATACTACATAACTCATCAAAAGTACTCGTCAACATACATCAAAAAAATCGTAAATTAAGAAAGAATAAAAATCCATACGAAAGGTGACAACGGCATGCTCATTGTCTCACATCGATGTCCATCATCCGATTTTCTATAATAGCTTTTAAAAAGGTATTTTACCTTTTAAAGGTCCTCATGATTTTGAGCCCAGGTGTTACAAGATTTAAAATAATACTCTTAAATAGAGGAAAGGAAAAACAAACACTTCAATTAGAAAAATTAAAAATCTTGTATTATTTTATTAAAAATTAGGTTAATTTTATAATAGTTACGTGTCTCAATGATCAATGCGGGCAGGGTCGTAAAAGAAAGTGACCTAAAATTTGAAAAAATTAAAAAAGATATTCAATTTGACAGTAGAACAGTCGTCAATGTCAGTTAACAATTTATTTTTAATTAATTTGGGTAATGGCTACAAGAAAACTAACAAGTACGAATAAAACTAGAACTACGAGTGTTCAGACTTTCGCGGGCGTAAAATATCGTGTACGTTTCAAAAATTATAAAATATAGTATAATTACCACGGTTTTCCTCTAACCTTCTAGTCAGATTTAACCAACTCTGTTTTTTTCATGATTTTGAGCTAAGAAAGCGGAATGCTATATTTTTGCATAATTTTTTAGAAACTCTTTTAAACAATTTAAAATTTTGTAATTTTTTTTTATATTCCTCATAACGAACGCTTATAAATTATTATCACACGATATATAAAATAGGAACAAAATATTTTTCCAAACCTTTATTATTGTTATACGAAGATTTTAAAATAGTTGGTGGTATCAAATTTGCAGAATATTTGGCTTAATGGAATATATTACTACACTGACTTCCATGTTTCTACTTTGCATGATTTCTAAAAAAGAGAGCTTGCAAAATAGAAAAATATAAATGTACTATATTTCTCGTGGGCGTAAAAACATGGAGAATATTTCAAAAATTATGATGTCTAGTAATCTTTGATATAATTTTCCTATGACCCTTGCGTGAAATTCTAAAAACCCCTATTTTTTCTTAATTTTAAGTTGAATGGTTTCAGAAACAGGGAGGGACTTTTTTTTTTCTTATTTTTCCATATATCTCTGACGATATAATACCGAAAATTATGTAACAGATTTTTAGATCTTTATAGCAAGGTGTGGGGTGTCCTTTCAAAGGGTTCAAAGAACACCCCGCACCAAATATTGAAAGGAAAACACTTTTTTTCAAATATGTAATTTGTCCTCCCTAAAATTTCCAAATGAAAATTTTTGAATTTTAGCTATTGTTATAATTATAGTGTGAGTTAATGTTTTATTACTGCATCAAATTTGAAGTTTCTGAGAAAAATGGCTATTATCGACATACGCACAGAAAAGTAAGGTGTCCTAAAAGGGTTCAGTTTTTTTTATTTTACGATTACGAACCCTAAAAATCCAGAGGTATTGATTATTTATTGTTATCGTTTCTAAAACATTATTCTGTTCTTCGTTAGGTTTTTAATGTTTCTTTTTATTCTTGTTAAGGATTCTTCAAATATAAAATGTAATATATATAACGCATATTTATGAAAATAGCTTCTTTTGTTTTATAAAATGATTAAAAATTGTATTTTATTTGGTACCCTTAACAATAATGAATTCCTGAAATATTTGCCTTTCTATTTTTTTTTATCTAAAAGAGCATCTGATTTTTTTAAAAATTATTATCACTTTCTATAAGGTCAGATCCATTTTTGTCAGCTTTCTTTGGCATTTTTAGACAAATCGGTGATTCAAAACAGAAGTTAATAAAGAACTTAATTATTTCAATCAAAATTACAATTCATGTATAAAAATAATAGTGAAAAATAAAACAAAAGTTTACAAAAAAAAAATCCGGCTACATAAAAGTACGAAACAAGCTTCAAAATGGTAATTATATTAAAATCAACGAAATAGAAAATATTTTTCGTAATAATGTTTTTTCCGCTGGCGAAGGCCTAATTATATTAAATATGGCGCACGGTAGTCGGAATTATTTTGAAAATTATTTTGTTTTATTATTTTTAATTTGGGAAAGTCTAAGTACTTCATATTTCGGCATATTTCGTATTTTTCTTATCCACGTTGCAGCTTTTCAAATGACTTTTTTTATTTCAATTCATATTCTTGTTCATAATCTTTGACATATTAAAGAATATATATGCACGCGTACGAATCTATTTTTGGGTTTTGTATTATTTTTAAAGACTGTATTTTATTTTATGATCTTTCCTCATTATCATATATCTCAGAATTAATTAGTTATTTTATCCATAAAAAAACTATATTCTCATTCAATAAATTTCCTCTCATTTTCACTTCTCCCCTTTGTAAAGTTATTAATGTTCGTATCAAAATTTTCCTATGAGTATTAACGAAACTTCAACCGTAATATGGAACAAAATTTATTAAGCATTCGCAAGTGTTAGGTATTTAAATATTACCTAAAACTCATAACTGAACTGTCTAAAGTATTATTAAGTTTCAGCCAGGTATGTAAAATATATAATCCACTAAATGCACATATATATATATATATATATATATATATATATATATATATATATATATATATATGTATATACATATGGTCATCAAAATATCGCAGTTTAATCCCTTTACAAATATTCTATCTTCAGTGCTTTATTTTTTTTAACATCTCTTGCTATTTTCAAATATAAACTTTAATTATAATTCGAACATTCTATATTCAAATATATATTCTACTTGTCGATTTTAATGTATACCCACAAAACTTTCACAAGTTTCCACAACAGTCCATTCGCTGTTAACCTGTGTGCGGGTTTAACCCCTATTTGACTTGTTCTCGGTCGAAGTTTCTTAAAGTTCTATGGAGCTTCGCTCCGAATCCAATTAACTTCGTGACCTCAATATGGCATGTTTAAGTTTTAATTTCCTGATGGACAATATAATTTTGATCCATAGCTAGATTTAATTTCTACGACTTTTAGCAGAATCTCGAACTAAAAAAAATCATTAAAAATCCACTGAAAGCTGAAATGTAATTGAACATTTGAAAAATTAGTTGCAAAGTGATAGAAAAGTTTTAACGATTTTGTTTAAATTTTATTTTCAAATTAAAATAAATTATTAAATCAAGTTTTTATTTTACTTCATTATTAATTAACTCTCTCTACTCTAAATTCCATGTTCATTTTGAAATAGGATTTAATTAATATACTATTTTTATGTATATTTTCATGATCTCCTATCCAAAGAATCTAACCGGTCTTTTGCTACCTGTCCTTTCGTTTTGTAAAAGTTTGTAATGAAAAATTTCGTGATAAAAATCAGAAAATTGAATTCTCCAATAAGAATCCAGGACTCCCTACTGGATATACCATAGAGTCTTTGCGGTACATACATGTTCAAAGCCTTTACTACACCCTAAAGCCTGACGCTGGTATATTCACGGTACAACACACACATAATTTGTTTATTTGTAAAAATTATCTTGAACAGGTTAGACACAAAATCAGTTGTTCGCCCATATTTCTTTATGCTTTCTGCGGTTTCTTGTCTTCTTTTAAATTGGATATGTTGACATTTTCCCAAACAAATTGCTAAAATCATCATAGAAAAATCAAAACTCAAGCGTGTGACTGTTTATACTTTCGGTTTATAATCATATTTCTTTATCGTAGCATCCAATATAAGGTACCAAATAAGCTAAATTACGTTACCATTGTGTCTGTATATAAACAGCCATGTTATGCTTAACTCGAAACGCAACGTCGTAAGTGTTACAAATGGTAAGTGTTACATAAGGAATAAATCTTTTAGATTCAGGTACGTTTTATTTCCTCCTTATCAATTGAATCTCATTGAGACTCGTTAGAATATGCAAAATGTTTTAGAAGTTTTTGTCAAAAGTTTGCATTTTTATCGCATGCCCTATGTGATTTAGCAGACGTTTCATGTCATTACCAGTAATTCAACTAAATTTAGTAACATGTTATGTCATAACACAAACTCACAGAAAAGTTACTGGTATTTTCCACATCAAAAAAAAAGGTTAAACGTGAAGGGTTAATGATTTTCAGCTGGCCTTAACAGTGTATTCTATTTCCGAGAGGTATATTATGATAAGGGAAAAAAGGCAGACTAACTTTGAAAATATGAAGTTCCGTCGTTAAATTCTATCCTGGGTATCATGATAGATTTTAATTTAGTTATTTCTTCAAATTTTAATTCAATATGAAATTTTTAATTGTTATTTTAATTATAAATTAACCATATTTGCATCGACCTTGTTTTTCCTGGCGATCTGTAACAAAAATTCCAAATGAACGTATCAGAAAAAACAGACAAGATAGAAAGAATAAACAGAGTGCAGCATCGTACGAACATTTTTCAAGCAACAATCTGAAGTAACAAGCCGCGGAGAGTATTTAAAATTGCTTTTAAGTGTTTCGGTCTATAAATGAAATTTTAACTCCTATAGTCTAGCATTTGATACGATTTTGGAAATAAAAATATCCTTAAAATAAATAATGAACCTGTAAATTAGAATCAGATTATTTTTAGCCCACAAATGTGCATTACTTCTGACAGTCGTAAACTTGGAACGGATATTTTATCATATGTACTATAAAACCCTTACATTACCTTCTAAGAACAAAAACACGATACAAACAATAATTTTAAATATGTCAGCATTGGAGCAATAGAACATTTATAGGTAATTTGGGCGTGTGCGTATGAGTGGTATGCGCACACCTTGTTTTTACATGTCTACTTGTACGTATATATTATACTTCCCTAGACGCAAGTTTAATAATCCTGTTAATTATATAGGAATTCATGTTTGTTTAATCATACTTTTATCTAAGCCAAGCAGGTGTTTACTACTATTCCCTAGTCAATCGGTGCGGCTGCCGTCTTAGAACCCAGGAACCTCTCCCTTTGGTGAGCTGATCTAGTTTTAGAGCATAGAATATTCTGTCTTCGCAATGTATCCGTCTGCAACTACAGAGCTCAATGGCAGCATCCCAAGGAAGACGATGAGGGAGAATAAATGTAGCCGTCCAAATCAGATCTAGGGACAGACTGTACTGGCAGAAGCGAAAAACAAAGACAAGACCTATAATGAAGAACTTTTTATCAGCATAGCGAAGCACTAAGTACACCCCTTGGGAACCAAATGTACATAAGATGTATGAAGATAAAACAATTAAAAATAATACTGAGTTTTTTATCCTATTCGGTTAATTTTTTGGATTACATGCGAAGATTGCCAGTAAGAATAAACTTTCATTTACGTTAGATAATATATATTCGAATCAGGGACAATTTATTTATTTATATAAAAGCATACTAAATAATATGTACGCAAAAGTTTGTTTTTTTTAGTTTATCTTACTTTTAAGCCTCATTTACTCAACCGTATAGCTTTGCATACACCCAGAATGAAGTAGGGTATTTACTCCTCGATAACCAAAAAATTTGTCCTTCAAGAGTGTCAACTTAAATATGTATTTATATATAAATAGCGACCGGCCCCACCTTTGCAAGGATAGGCAACAATTTTGACACACGACTCATCAATGAGTAAGACGTTGCTCCCACAATTTTCCGAAAAACGCTGTCATATCTTTTAAGCTTCTCATTAAAAAATTATAGTGTACAATGAAGTTTTTACCTACACAGATGGAGGAAGTTTACTTATGAAATTAATTTGATTAGGACTTAGCACAAAAAAAAATTAACTATGGTTGGTGTGTAATATGTACAGATAAGTTACCGTAGACTTTATTGTAAAATCTTTAAAAATAATATTATTCCCATACAATTTTTTACGTATCTCTGGCTATTTAAGCAGCATACGCCAAAATACCTCTTCGACAAACGTTTTTTCTCGACTTCATCGAAAGTCATAGTCGCTATTCAAATATTTTTTTACAATCTATTCATAAATTATAAAATAAAACCTTTTCTTAAATAGTCAATCTATTAATAACAATCGAAACAAAATTTCTTTAGTAATTACTAAGAAAATCCAGTACATACAGTTAAAGAGCCGCAGTGGCCTTTGTTTTATAATGTTTATTGATATTTCTGGAATTATTCATGATCTAAAATAAATTAAATTTTCATTAAACATCGGAAAAATTATACACATAAATCAATACCAGGAATCGGGTTCCAAATTGTAAATTAATGGATCTATAAAAAGCATTTTTGCAACAACTTGCGTATCGTAAATTAATGCATTAAAAGAATCTTAAATTACGATAATTTATGTAATATTGTGCTATTTCTGGATAAACTTTATAAACAATATGTTAATATAAATGCAAGTGACAGGAAATAGCGCAGGAAAAAGGGAAGTGGTGAGCAGGATAGAGTTTGCCGACGCATCCTGTTCCGACCGGAGCCGCATTTGAATTTGTATTGACAGGAGATTGCCGTAGACTTTATTGTAAAATCTTTGTATTATATTGACAGGAGAGAGCCACCGCTTCGCAGGTTGTGAAGACTGATTTCTACTCCATTTTCAATTGTCGTTCAAAAGTGTTAGCAGTTAGTTTTAGTGTAGTTAGCAGCGTCCGTTGACTATATTATGCCGATGGTGTTGTGTAAAAACTGATTAAGCATATCCACAATTAATCCGTTGTTTAGTTTCTTAGGGCGGTGATAACTGATTAAATGTCTATTTTCTAATTAGGTAATTTTAATTGTTATTAGCCCTTAAATTTATTATTAATCCAAAAAAGAATCATATTTTCTCTTATATTAGAGAAATCCGTAGGTCTCTTTTAATCATAAGTTATATGAGGGCGAGTAAATATAATATATGACAATTTACAACAATATTTTTAAAACCATTGTCTTTATTATATAATTACTCCATAATTAAAATGAAATAAATGAATATTCAATACAGAAAAGCATGACGATGCAATATGTTAATTACAATAGTCAACTTTTGCTACTAATGAAGATTAATATATTATGAAAATACCTATTCATATTTTTTCATCTTTAATTTTATAAAATTATATATTTTTCTATGAATAAATATAGAATACAGTAAAAAAATAATTATCTTATAACTGAAACAAGAAAGTGATATTTCATAACTCGTCTGCAAATTACAGAAAGGATAACTATACGTAATTTTGTATTTATGCAAATTCTGCACTTAGTCAGCGACATGGATATTCCTTGCAAATATTTTGGGACGACCGAGTTAACAAGTTAAGGGTAAAGTAGTATTATACAAAATACTACAACCCCTATAGCAATAGCAACTTCACCAAAACACACACGTTGAACCGTTGCTATATATCTATTGTTAATATCGTCACCAAAACTCTAATTGTGAATTGAATACTGGTAAATGATTGCTCCATATTTATCACCTCCATATATTTCGTAAAAAATATAAAATTTACAAAGTCCATTATACTTAGATTCTGTACAATTATTTTATTATATAGTGAACATAACGTTATTTTCATTTTTATTATCTTAAATTCGGACCTAAAATCCAAAACGAAATATTTTCCGTTAATTATTACAAAAAATACCAGGCAAGTCCTTACCTTTAATATACCTGAAAAGTTTCCAATCATTAAAAATAAATACTTTCTTCATAGCTTTTTTTTAGTTTCCTGTTACTATCTGCATTTTATAATTAAAGATTGGCGACATAAAAAAAAACTTGCCTTTATTTTTAAATGGAATAAAAAATTATGCACTGAAGAGATAGAAATTTTAACTTAGTAGTCAGAAATAGAGACAATATTTTAAATAATAACAATTGATTGATGAGATTGATTAGTGTATCGTTTGGTGAGACTAAAAGTAAAATTGAAGAGATGGTCACAAATTACAAATGCCTGACGTGAGCTGAATTTCATAAAATTTTATTGTTGAAAAAGATAAAATATATTTAAAATAGCATAAATTCTGAATACTGCTCCACAATGTTAAATTTGAACGAGAACTGAGGACGAATTAACAAAAACAATTTAAGCCTGCAATCAAGAGTTATAAATGATTCCCCGCGAGACATGTCACTAAATATGAACTTACAAGTATCTTATCCGGTTCTTATATAACAACTTAATTAAAATATTTATTTATAGGTCTTTCTTATGCGTAGCTAAGTTCTCTTTAATAACGAAAATAAAAATCAAGAAACCGCGAGTTAAAGTACAAACAATTCCGAGAAGGAAAAAAATCAGTTTATTCAGAACAATACAATTTTCTTACAACAATTCAATATATATATATATATATATATATATATATATATATATATATATATATATATATATATATATATCTTATACAACTAACTTTATGACTACGCAAGCTCTATGTAATGACTGAACAACATGATGTGATTCACAAGCCTGCTTATCATCTATTTTCCGGTTTGTGTAGTCCCAGTTTGTGGAATAACTACAGGCGTGATAAAGTTGTTTGTTCTATCTTTAACAGCTTCTTTCATAGGGACCTTTGACCTCCTAGTCTGACATTGTCCCTAATCCATTCAGGGATGAACTTTGATACGACAGAAATGATAGTCAAAGTTATATAGTTCCCAATATCCACGTGGTTATTTCTACTTTCTAATTTTGAGAACTATGCATTTTCCATGCTGATTATCTAGTACATGATCATTTGAATGTACTATTAAGGGATATCCATTAACACTTTTAGTCTTCTGATATTAAAGTACTTCAATATCTGCCTTATCTTCCGAATTATTACATTCTGACGTATCCTTAAGGAAAGCTTTTTGTATTACCATTTCTTTGTGATTGCAAAGGTCTTGAATTCTCACTTCGTCTTGTTCATAATTATACCAAAATATAAACAGTAATTTTCTTTGCTAGAAATCTTAGGTATATTTTAATTAATAATTTTTAACAAATGTTCAGCTTGTTTTTTGTTCAGAAAATTTGTTAAAAATTGTATTTAATTAACAATTTTTAACAAATGTTCAGCAGCAAATGAGGCTTTTATTGAAGACATCTTTTCACAGTAGGGCAAATCTTACGGGTATACTTCATTAATCTATTTACATGATCATTTGTTATTAAATATTATCCTTCATTAATATCGGGAAGAGCACATGATCATTCTTATTGATTACATCTGGTGGGATATATTTCTTATAACTGTTTCTAGATACAATAAGTATAGGGAATTGAAAAATTATCACTTCAGGATATATTATCATAAATGATCCGACAGCTATTTCTGACAATATATATCTGGTACATCCGCCACTCATATTTTTTCCCTAAAGGCGTAAACTCCAGAGACAATATATCGTATTTGTAACCTCCTTGCATCTATTGATATTTTCCAGAGATTTACCAATCAAAACCAGATATTTAATTATTACTTCCCTCAATAAAAGAAGGAGTTCTGAATCTATGAAGAATCAATGTAAATCAAACAATTGAAAATATATGCTTAAAATGATTTATAAAAGGATCATAGTTACATTTTCTGTGAAAATACATCATTTTGCAAAGGAAATTAGGGCTGACTATATGTTTGGAAACAAATAAATAACAAACTAAAGTTGATGAAAATATGTAATATTTGTTTACGCAATGAACCTTCTTTGCAAATAATAAAAAAACACTAAAAAAATGTTTACAACGTGTATTTTGGGTTACCCATCAGTAACCAGGATAAATTGTGAACATCTAACAAAGTTTGTGCAACGTGCGTTCTCGAACTTCGCAAGTAGTCAAAAGGACAAAATAATACCTTCACAATACAGACACCTATAATTTGAAGAAAACCTCAAGTTCATGCAACAGATTGTTATTTTTGTTACTGTAGTGTGACTGGCCACAGTTCAAAAACCAAAAGCAAATAAGCTAACCAAACGTGCAATCAATAACGCATATAGTATTTCGTGATCCGGAAGCTGCACGACCACTACTCCCTTATTCAGGATCAGTGTCGAGCAGTGATGCGGAAAATCCATCTCAGTCTGATCCTGACTTTGAACCTGAACTTGGGGCAAAGTTATTTTCCCAGACAGAATTAAACGACTTAAGAGAGTTCAAAATCTGCCTAAACATGCAGCAGAGCTCCTTGGTTCAAGGTTGCAAGAAAGGAACATACTTGCTCCTATTACCTCATTCTCACGGTACTCTAACAGAGAGATAGGGTATAGGTATAATTTATACAATTTCACAAATATATATAATTTTGTATAATATTATTAATGTGTTGATTCCACCCTTTACATAGTACATATTGCAATGCTATTCGTTTTTGGCTTCAATTTTTGAATGTTGGAAAAAACTTCTAACTTAGCTTCGTTTTCTGTAATCCATATTACACAGTCATTTATCAAAATTTTCAACAAGACAACAAAGTTTTCTTTATATCTTTTGTATACACATTTTATGTCAAATATATCATACGCGGTTCTCATAGATGTGAAAAGCCACATTCATCCAAAATATGTGTATAACTATATAATATCATAAAATGTGGCATTTTCGATAATAATAAAATCTATTCACACATCCTTATGTTGATCGTCAATACCATCATCTAAGACAAATTATTAAAAAAATACAATAAAAATAATTGCCAAGTTATTGTAAATAAAGCTATGTTAAGTGGAAAAGAAATGGAATTTTTAATAAATGTGGTCATGGCTTAATGGATGTAATTAAATAATGATCACGCCTGCCGCACTTAAAAGAGTAAAATGGAAAGTGACAAGTCTAATTGACTTCACGGATACCCGAGGCCGTCAGATGCGATTGTTCGCTAAGGAACTAATGAACAACTCGTGCTAATAATGTTCAAGTATGTGCCATCGTATCAGTTGAGCTGAGAGGCTGTTTTAATTCTTAATTTTCATCCCGCTTAGCTTTTCGATTGCGTAAAAAATATTATTTCTAATAACGTGATAATTACAAATATTAATGTTTTTTTTAATATCTAAATAAAGAGCTAAATTCCATAAATGTTCATATTTTTATATTCAAGAACCCTGATGATAGTGATAAATATTTAACAGTCAGTTTGCTTCTTTCTGCATTACAGATTTACTTTAACTCATTTCGATGTATCCTCCCACATCACCTTTCAAATGTTGAATATATTTGGCGTTCATTTGTAGAGATTCATCATTCACAATTAAATGAAACTACGTGATGTAGTATTATTTCTAATTTCTTTAAGTTCTTTACCACGACCTAGGTTTTGTATTACATCTTCGCTAATTGCCCACCTGTTGTATCTTTGCTAATTGCTCACCGAAAGATGTTGTAATACAAATAAACCTAGGTCGTGGTAAAGAATTTAAATGAAGTAGAAATAACACTACATCACATAGTTTCATTTACTTATGAACTTTCAAGTACTTTTCACTGCTAGATTTTCAAATACAAAACAGTTTATCTTCATTCGTTCATTTATGATGTCTAACCATAAATATTTTAATATGCCCTTTTTAATTTTTGTTATATTTTTTTAAGACAGATTTTCAAAACTGTGTATTTACTATAATTTTTATATTAAATCGTTCCACTTTTTAACATTTTCAATGAGGAAATCTAACCTTTCAAGGCATAGTGCACGTTAGCAAAAAATAAGTTTCACTGTCTAATTTTATTCCATTGAACTATGTTTTGGTTAGTTACAGAGGCCGCTTACGCTTATTAAGTTCATAAAAAATAGAGAAAACGAAACTTTTTTCATGAAAATTAAAGAATTGTATTAAATAGAGAATATTAAAAATTATTGTAAAATGAGCGTACAATTTTTACTGATTTTAGTACGAAAAATCACATCCAATTCTGGAAGACAAAATAACTAGCTTGCTGATAACCACATGAGGCCTACAAATACACAAATATTACCTTCTTTTGTTAATAGTACACAGTTGAACTAAGCCATTCGTAAAGACCCCTACCAAATTTTCGACCTTTGATTTTCGACGATTAACCTTTGGAGAAGGACGGCAATACTATGTTGTGAGGTCATTTTTAATATTGCACATTATATTCTACGAGAGGAAAAGAGACAGAGATATACCCAACTCTATATGTATCTTCAAGTTTAGAAGCCTACAACTGGCTTATTTTTCAATAAATTTTTGAATTTTTTTCAAGACTGGTTTTTAATTAACTTATATTTCGCAATATTGTAGGATAAATATCGAAATTTAGAATGAGTCAACTACCATATTTAGTGATTTGAAGCTACAGCGACACTCAATTACTTTAGCTCGCTTACAATTAAATTCGATAAATAAGAAGGGTACAGTTTATATCAATTGCTCTAATTGCAAAAGTGCCTTCAAAATTTGTCACCAAGACGTACCTTGGTATCAAGGCTGTTTAATTACATTACTTCCGCAGCCGTAACTAGTGGCGGGCAGTATTAAAACTGATTTTGAAGGAAAAGGTCTTGGGAATTAATCGACATCTGGTGTCACATTTTATTTATCGGAAATGGAAAACTATTCGATTGAAGGTTGAAAGGAAGTGAATAAACTATGCAAGATTTAGTTTCAATTTGATTAATCAATGTTGCAAAATATTTATTGGTATTTTAGCATATCGAACAAATTCAGATTAATTTTATTTATTATCAAACCAAAGAATATTAGGTTAAAGGATCGGTCATCAATATAAAGACTGGTTATTTATAAATACATGCCTACAATATTTTCCCATTTTCCCCAGAATTATGATAAATAACAGGTTTGTAGCGACAACGGTTTTCTTTCGCTGATATGACTCATGATTTCTTTGACAATTTTTGAAACTGCGCTCTGTTTTAGTTATCCACTTCACTTACAATCCTTTAAGATCTTATTTACATCATATTTGCCTTCACTTCATCCTCCGGTTTCTCATTATTTATTTTGACGCTTTTTATCTTTTACTATGTAAAAACCTCTTTCGCGCGTAACATCTATTACCATCCTTTAAACATAATCTGTTATAGATTATCTTTTCCAACTGCATGACTACATTAAATTTTTCTTCACATTTTCATAAATTATAGACTTGCTTTTATTCGAAATTATTCTAAAAGATTTTTCTCATGCATCTTTAATGAACTAGCAACGATATTCTGATATAGTGGTTCTGGTGACATATCAGGTGTACTTACACATAGATAAAATATATTTTCCATTAATTAGTTTTTTTTATTTTGTCAATATTTTAGGAATTTAACATTTTCCTGATTTTTCTCTTTTAATCTTATTTTATTTCTCATATACTAATATGAAAAAAATTCCAATGGTGGAAACAAATATTAATATAAGTTTAATAAATATTAGCATAACCCCTCTATAGTTAAAACGAACCTGAAAACAAATATATCCTAATGCTGCGTCTGATCGCAAAATAGTTGCTGGGTGTCCAACAGTGCTCGATGATTTGATTTGCCAATTTGAATCTGTAAAACTTTAATTTTTATCCAGACAACGCCAAATTACACATGTAAAATACATTTATTGACATAAATTTGAGTCAACTTTCGTTAAACACATCCTTCAATAAAAGCCAACCTCTCTGTGTTTACTATGCCTAAGACTGACAAAGAGCTTTCAGACAGAGTGAATAGCGACAAAATTATGAAAAATGAACTTTCTTTCCTCACCGAGCTTTGTACGAAGTAATAAAACATTCAACAAACTCAATTACAGCGCTTTCACATTTTTTAATTAACTTCCGAACGCAAAAAAGCGGCGGTGGCGTGTTGACTGACGCAACCAACAACAGATTTAAGAAGTTGTAATTTATTTCGTAATATTATTTTTTTTTAGTTTACTATTTACGTTTATTATCATTCATTGGGATAGTCCCAATGCGTAAGGCGTTTTAAAAATTATCATGTCACATTTAACGTATCGTTATTTAAATAGCATTTAATAGCTCATTTATTTGTTTATATTTTATTTATACATATTTATAATAATATTGAATTAAATGGATTTTTCAAATAAGCTGATATAATCAATTGCCAGTTAGAGAGTGTTTCTAGAGTAGGAGAGTGTTTCGACATCCAGCGGTAAGTTTGCAGCTGTATTGTGTAAACACACGTGCATACAACCTTCATGTACTGTGTATTGTTACCCACTGACCGTACAAGATTCTTAAAAAACGTTAATTTCTAAGAGTTTCAATTATTTCTACTTTTTTTTTAAATTTTAACCAATATTTCGTTTTCAAAGTTCTTTTAATGTTTACATTTGATCGTTTCATTGTGGTAAACAAAACTTGAATTAAAACAAACACGAGGAAAACTAAACTACAAGTACAACAAAATACCTAATAATCGTGTCACTTAATATTTGAAATCAGTAACGTTTTGATGATACCACGATATGCCCGATGTGCATATCTTGACTGACGTTTAATACGTAAAATGTTAATATTTAAAAAGTGTATCTGGAGGACAGAATAAAATGGTAAAAAAATTTTATTATAATTGTCTTATTTTGTAATCGATACGAAAAATTAAACTTCTTATGCACAGGAACAGAACTATTCATACTAGTGTTGAATAAATAAACAAACGATTTAATCTATTCATATCTTACTATAAATTCTTTGGTAATTATAAAAAGAGGCAAGTAATAAAAACAAGAAGCCATCATGCATTCAGATGCAAAGATATTAAGGAAATATTCATCATACTCAGTATATATTTATACTTGGTTCCTTGTAAATTCTACCTGTTCGTACCTGTTCACCTCTAATGACATGATTTTATATAATCTAGATCACACAGTCGAATTGTCAATTCTTAATGAACTATCACTTTTAGATATCATTGACAGTATTTAAAAGGACATAAGAGTATCTTTGGGTATATTTTGATTCAATGTTGTGGTTCACATGTACCGACGCTGTTACTTTTGTTAACAGTGTTTTAATAATGAACTGAAGATTATAGTTTTCAGATGAGTTTTAAACGATTGCTAAATTGGTTTGGAAGAAAGTATAGATAATCCCATAAAAACGAAATATAAATATTAGGCAAATAATACTGATTTATTTCATAATATTTAAAGTAAAAGAATCTTAGTTCGCAAAAAATTTATTTCGACTACCTTCCAGTAAGATAAATAGCGAACTTACATATATTTTCCGGTTAGTGTCAAAATATTGAAATACTGAAGAAATTTTAAACAACCTGCTGTAAAATTGATTCCATTTCTGGATTCTTAACAAAAAAATATACTGCATAATTTTCCAGTTTTAAATTCCTCAAAATGTTTATTTATTAGTATAGTATTCACATAATACCGTTTCTGTGTACTGATTCTTTAAAGGAGTGCTTGAAATATACTTGTTTTTTTCATAAAATTATAAAATAAAATATAATAATGAATAAAGACCATACAAAATTATTGACCAAACTAAAATTTATATGACTTCAACAAGTATTTATAAATACTAGTTAAAGGGTTCGAGTGTATGTAAAAAGATAACCGAAACACATAACCATAAAAAGTCAACAAAAACAAAACTCACATAAAGATAGCTAGAAAAGAAATAGAAAAATATCTAAAATTTGCAGTACCTTAAAACTTAATTAACTCCATGATAACTATAATAGTTATTTAATATATTTAATAAATATTGTCTTAAAACTTTTATTACATTCTGGAAATTTACATTGAATTAATATTTTACAACAATCAAATTAATTTTGTTATGAAAACATTGTGTTTTTTATTTCTATAATTATTTCCAAAATAATCTACATTTATTTGTTTTCAGGTGAAACATTGACTTCAAAAATAAACACGGCTGCATAACTTAATAATAATGACTGCTCTTAAAAACATTTCTCATGGTCATATATCTTTTAATACCATACAGTTTATGAATTGAACACCAAAAGTTAATAGGAATCAGAACGTATCGTATTCAATGAACATCTCACAAATGATATGTCAGTTTTTCTCAGTATCTCATTTTCTATATGCAACGATCTTAAAACTTTATTAATAATTCTTGTTCACTGGCAAAATAATTATACTTAAATTTGTACTAATATTGAATATATTTGGCGTTAATTTTGTAGAAATTCATTATTGATAATTAAATGAAACTATGTGATGTAATATTATTTTTACTTTCTTTAAGTTCTTTACCACGTCCTAGGTTTCGTTGTATTACAACATCTTTAGGTGGACTATTAGCAAAGGTAATAGCTCACCTGAATTGCTAATAGCCCACCTGAAGATGTTGTAATACAACGAAACCTAGGTCATGGTAAAGAACTTAAAGAAAGTAGAAACAATACTACATCACGTAGTTTCATTTAATTTGTACTAATAAATAATAGATCCAGATAGTAATATTCTATAAAATGAAAATATTTAAATACAATATTTATACTCTTCTAGCCAGATATGATGCTTTAATATGAGATTTTAGTAACATGAAAACTTTAAAAGATTTTTATAAACTTATTCTATAACAAAGTTTAAAAATTAGATTGTGGCCTCCATGAAAGCAACGGTATAAAAAAATTATTAAAATAATAATTTGTCACAATTCTGTACACGATGTTCTTGAGGAAAGTTCATCAAGATGGAATTAAGGAAGGGTGGGAAAATGGAAATATGAGAGAAAATTCTTTTTCCAACGGCCTTTGCAAGTGTGTATAGAGAACGACTTTCTAGTACCAGGATACAGTTGACTCCAAAGTTTTCCAGATTGGACAAAAAGGACTATATTTCACGTTATATTAAAAGGACTATATTTCATAAAAGGACTAGATCTCATGTTATATATTTAAATTATTATACTATATAAGATTTCACGCGACACTGAAAAATAATTTTAAAGCATCAATGCCGTCGCTTGTCAATTAAGTCGTCAATATTTCAACCCCAAGAGTTTCAATAGAAATGTTTCTTTTTATTTCATTTATTGATTGAAAACGATAAAATAAAGTAAGTTTCATTGAGGGACCACTACTTTCGGGTACTTGCATCTTTCGATATAATAGTACGTATCATAGTAGCGTGGGTATAACACTTTTATCTAAATATGTCTATTTGTTGAGAAGAAGGTAGCAAACAACCACTACACGTATATGTGTGTGTATGTATGTATGTATATATATATATATATATATATATATATATATATATTATATATATATATATATATATATATATATTTTATACAAATATATTTTTGTATAAAATTATGTAAGCAAATATATATGACAATATATTGACATAAGGTTTCGAAGAAAAATTAGGCATTATTGTAAATGAGAATTTCTTAAAATTACTATTTTGGTTAATTTGTTAATTGGGACGTAAATACTAAACGTTATTCATATTTAGGAAATCAATATTATTTCAATTTTTTTCCTATTTTAGGGTTTAGTTTTTTTTTTTAATTTACGTAGTTCCATTCCTAACATAGAATTCAACTGCCTTAGAATAAAACAAGTTTTCATCTTATTTGAACATTCTACACATATATATAATATTGTTTAATTAGCTATTAACTTATTGAATATATTTGGCGTTAATTTTGTAGAAATTCATTGTTCACAATTAAATGAAACTACGTGATGTAGTATTATTTCTACTTTCTTTAAGTTCTTTACCACGACCTAGATTTCGTTGTATTACAACATCTTCAGATGGGCTATTAGCAAAGATTACTTTGATCTTTGCTAATAACCCACTTGCGCTACTGCTATTTACTGTTATTTAGCTGGGGAGACAATTTTTCCTTATGTTTTACTTTTATTTTCAAACATTTCGCGTTACCTATAAGGTAAATATTTTTTATGGCAATATATATAACTGGTTAATCATTGTAATTAATTAATTATAATTGTTAATTATAATTGTCAATTAACAAATCAATCAATTCATAAAATTCTATTTTAAGCGAAGAGATTGTATTGTACCCAGAAAACGTTAGAAGTATTCTAACGTTTTCTCGTTTGCAAAATTGATGCCATATTCATCACTTAATTTAAACCAAAATATAAAGTACACCAACATATTAATATTTTAGTTCAAACTAAGGATTTATGGTAATTTTAACATTAATGACTAAATAGAAAACATTAGATTCGTTCTGCAAAATTGATGCCATATTCATCTTTTAATTTAAATTGAAATATAAAGTAAACCAACATATTATGTTTTAGTTTAAACTAAGGATTTAGGGTAATTTTAGCATTTATAACTGAAAATTAAGGGTAATACATCGATAATCTCTTCGCTTAAAATAAAAGTGCCATGTGAAGAACGTTGGAATAGTTCTGCAAAATTGATGTCGTCATATTTTATTTAAACCGAAATATAAAGTATATCAAAACATTATGTTTTAGTTTAAACTAAGAATTTAATATAATTTTAATATTTATAGCTGAAAATTAAGGGTAATGTGGGTAAAAGTGCATGTCGAATAGAATTCTCCCTACAAAGATTCTATACACATTTAGTTACTTATAGACATTTAAATGTACATGGTTTTTCTAATTAACTCATTTACAAATATAATTTTTCACAATATTAATATATTTCTAACTAAATATTTCACAGTTGTAAAAATAAACTAATTATGAAAATGCATAATTTCACATTGAAATATAAGTCACTAATTTTTCGATTTTTCCGTTTACTTCGACATCGTTACGTAATATCTAATGTAATACCTAAAGAAGTACCCACCAAGAATAATATAAATGAACTTAAAAATAAATAAACTTCAAGTCTGGGGCTGTAAAATTGTGATTTGAAAAAAAATGTTTGTCTCCCTAAACTCTTAATGGTGAAATAATTATAATTCGCAATCGGGGGCTATCAGGTTAGTGCAGTCTTATAGTTCTTTAGTGATGGGAAATAACGATTAATGTCTAATCACATAGATTTATCCATAACAACTTACGGTAGTAGTTGCTTCGCACAGTCTGAAAGAGTAATTTTGTACCATGGGCTAAGAAAATATCTGACTGCCTCATTGCGAGTTATTTGATCAGTAAGACATTTTTAATGGAAAATTTCTAATTTCAGACTTCTGTTTATTTATAAATGTTTACATTACTTAACTAATCTAGATTATTTTTTGCAGTAAGAATTATTTTTAACTGACTTCAAAAAAAGGAGGATGTTCTCGTTCTTGATTCAAAGATCTTTTTTTGTATATGTTCAGCCATAACTATTTACCAAGTGGACTGATTTCGGTGATTCTTTACCAAGTAGACCGATTACCAATTTTTATTTGAGAGTAGATACTTTAGGGCTGGTCCCATATAAATATGATGATTAAGTCTGGAAAGGAACAATGGAACTCCTTTACGAATGGAGTGTACCATGATTCAAGATATTTGCTACAGGTGTTTTTGCTTTTTAAAATAACTGTAACATTTACCAGGTCAGGGTCTGATAATTTCTGGAGATGAACAATGGAACTCCTTAACAAAAAAGTAAATTAAACGTAATTCATGATATTTACTGCTGGAAATTTTTACGTTGCAAAATAACTGCATCATCGACCAGGTCAGGGCCTGATGGTGAGTTCTAAAGATGAATAATCCAACACCTTAACGGATGGTAGCAAATCAATCATGATTCAAAATATTTGCTACTGGATAATTGTTATTTTAGTTATTATTTTGCAAAATCTGATATTGGGTTTCGGATATGGTAAACGAAACTCTTCAAGTAGTAGTAATTACTTTGCAAAATCTGGCACTGAACTTTGGATATGGAGAACGGAACTCCTCAGCGACTAACAGCCAACCACTGGCGGTTAGTGCTATCGCTTCATTTCGGTGTGTTATTGATAACCAACTTTAGAAAAAGAGATAATTATGTATATACTAAATTTTGCCCGTGACTTTCAACAATTATATAATATTCTGAGAAAGAAAATAATTGAATGTTAGTTATAGTGTGAAGATTAATATTATTAATCACTAAAAATTCTGAAATAAAATATCTTTTAAAGAACCCAATTGAAAAAAGTAGGTACTAAAAATATAAAATAATTAACTCAAAATAGGTACCTACTTATTCGCAGTAAATTACTACGTTACTTATTTTTGAAATCGGTGACAGCACCGCTGACCAACTTCTTCGATCAAATTCTTCTTTTTAAATCACTGCATATGCGAAAAAATACTTCGTCGGAGCACATTCTACCAATTATTTATGTATCTACTAGTATAAGCAATATATTACTAAATGATTGATTACCGTTTTAGACTATTGCGTGCTTATGTTGTTTATATTACTCGGTATGTTTTGAAACTTGTTACATATCGCAATCAGATTCGAAACATCTCGGTTTAAATTATTACGTACACGATAGGTCGTGCGAAAACGCCAAATTACTAAACTAATTAATTAAGGTAATAAACCTTAATTAATTATAAATTAATGATAGAGTAAACACAAACAGTCTTATAAATGTTTTCTCAGATTATAGCCTAGCGGAATTAAAACAATATGTTTAACTATTGATATGTTTAATTTCTTTAGATATTTCATCAAAATTTTTAGCTCCAAAAAATAAATTGAATTTCGTTAGAACTACTTATTTAAAAACCGCCAACCTCTCTATGTTAAACCTTTTAAATTTCCTAATATCAGCAATGTATGGTTAAACTTAGGGTAGTAGTTAACAAAATATTCACTTTCGAATATTGTGTGAAAAATTACACCACCATTTACATGTGTATTGAGATTTATCGGAATAATTTAAATCTGTAGCACAGTATTAAATGCATACGAATTAGTATACCATCTTAGTTTCTAATTCCATATAAATCCTTTCCAAACCATTTTAAAATAGCCGTATCATCGTTTTTTCTGAAAACCCCAAAGTAAATGTACAAAAGTGTACGATGTAATACGCCATTGTTCCAAGTTTAAACTTGAGTATATCACAAAGTACCAAGGCATACGAATAAAGTGATAACATATTGTATCTATTACACAACATACTTAAAGTACGCCGATGGAAATCATGAAAACCTTATTTGACATTACTACATACAAGTACTTATTTTTTTGTTTATTTAAAGTACCTCTAAATAGATTTCAAGAGCGAAGCTAATCAACGAAAATGAAAGAAAAGCATATCAAATACTAAAAATAAATAAAACATTCTTTATCCCAAGGCTCTAATAAGACTTTGATTTATACAATGCAAAGAAACAATTTATATATTTACGTTACTTTTTTTACCGTATTAGGTATACGAATTTATTTTAATGTCTAATCCTGGCCAGCTAATTTTAGCTTGAAAGTTATTTCGAAATATCTTAAAATAAATAAATATGCGGAAAATAAAGTTCATTAAATGGAAAAAGTAACTTTTTCCCTAATGTTCGAAAATGTAAAAGGAAAAAAAATGGCAATTTTAATTGAGGAATACGCTCGACGCTCCCGTCTTTCACTTCTGACTTGTTAAGTCACATCTCTGAAAGAGTGTAGATTACAATACGATATTTAAATAAATTTAATTTATAGCGTTTCTTTTACACGTATAAATTCAATTTTGTAATAAATTGACACTAAATTTAAAATAGTCTACTAACAGAATTTTTAAATAAAAAATACAAATGTTATCTAAACAAGAATCTTAAAAAAAAGAAATTGTGATATCGAACACTGTCGAAGATATTTCCCTGAAAATCTTCACTGATATTTCACTGAATATTAAATAAAATTTTTCTTTTTAATCTAGATCTGGCGTTTGTAGTGTCATTCTCTATAGAATTTTATGTCCTTTATGTTTGTGCCGTATAACCCCACCTTGTACTTTGCCCTCATATGTCGCGACATTTTAAGAAATCCGAAAAATTTTCAACGTTTTTAAATTCACCACATCATGTCTTTTTGACTTTTTGAGATACTCAATTTGAAATTAGTACAAATTACCAAAAATTCACTTCTGTTCCACACTTGATTGACTTGGATCGAATAATTCATTTCTGAAATATGATCCTGTCAATAGTTATGAGATCTTGTGCACATGTAGTTCGCAACCTCCGATCGCTAGAATATCGGAATAATATTGGTACAGACTTTGTGAGAAATGAGAGATTTATGATTAATTTTCCAAATGAGAGTATAGGTGAAGCTCAGCCAAACGGCTGGATGAATTCCGAAGTATTTTTAAATGGATGGATCACTTTGTGAAATATATAAATCTTATAGCACAAATTCAGTTATTTTGATTATTGACGGACATGCCAGTCATAAAGACTTATATGTCATTGAATTTGCCAAAAAGAATAATATTCACATATTGGCGATGACTCAGATAATGCAGCCACTTGACCGTACGTTCGTTTACGTTTTAAGTCTGCTTACAATGATGCAAGTGACTCGTGGATAAAATCAAACCCTACTGTGAGAATAAGTGAATACAAGATTGCAGGGTTTGTTGATTGTGCTCTTAATCGAGTTTCTCGAATGGATATTGCGGTTACTAGCTTCCCTTTCACAGGCATTCACCCCTTTTACAGAAATGTCTTTAGTGATTCAGATTTCATTGGTTCAGGTATGACCAACGTTACACAAAGTCAATCAATATCAGAACCATCGCTTTCATCTTCGCAACTGTCATAACTTTAAATTTCTGTAGAGCCAATTCTACCTAATTTTAATTGTCGACAGCAAGAAATAACATCTTCAGCTTCTCACCAACTTGGATCTCCAACAGCTGTCTCACACTCGGCACCCCATCCGTGTCTCAGACTCCGGCCTCCGTGCCGGGCCGGGCTTAATTTAAATAATCAACAATAAATATTGTCAATATTAAACTTTTTATTAATAATAAAATGACAAAAATAAAAAAATAATATGTGAATTTAAAATACATTTAAAATTTAGACAACTATAAAATAAAATTAATGTCATAAAATATCTAAAATAGATATACACCATACTACAAATAGACTTTATTTTTTCCTGCATGTTGGCACCCTTTAAGCAAAATGTAAAATATTCAATTTCGATAATTAATTTTTGTCATAAATACTTAATAATTCATAACAAATTATTCTTTTAATTGTGTAGTAAGTGGTTAGCGATAAAAGAATAAGTGAAATAACTGGAAAACATGGTTAAAATCTGCCCTATCGCAAACTAAATCGTCAAGTTTTTAATTAAGTTTTTGTTAAGTTTTTTTTTACAATAAATAATCATCAGCTGCAGAATTTGTTTTCCAGGTATGTAGTTTTTAATGTGTATACTTTAATGTGATATAAAAAAATTACCGAAATATTCCTGGTTGTAAAGTGCATTTATATCGCAACTTCTAAACAATCCGAGTCTCAAATTATCACTAGTGACGCCGAGCTTCAAATTGCCTTTTCTCAACAATCCAAGTTTCAAACAAAAGTAGTCATTGCCCAATCCACTGATTTTAAACCTATACTTAGGGTAATAGCTTCCACTAATTATTTAAAATACGCTTGCGAGTAAAATCGGAAGAAAAAGAACATTAAATGCTATCAATCAATCAGTTTCTAACAACTTCAGATGTCAAATCATTTTTATTTCTCTTTTAACAAATGTCAAATCTCTACATTCTAATTTTGGTGTTGCCAATTTGAAACAAAACAAAAAATACTATTAAAATATAAAGTAAACACAATGACATCACAACATTACTCCTCTACCAGTAACTAAGTTACGTAACAGGACGAATGAAACATAACAATTATGTATGAAATATTGTAAAAGATAAAATTATTTACACATTATACAATTTAACAGGAAATCTTATTGTTCGTCCTGAACGAGTTTGTTTAGCATAAATTATTTTTTGTACAATTTCTTTAGTTTCATTACATTTGTGTAAAGTCGATGGATTTTCAAAAAAAGCTTTACTTGTGTCCTGAACATTTTCTTGCACAATACACAATATTTATTTTCCTTTAATTTGTAGCGTAAAATATTTTCCACTTCTGGCATTTACCGAAAATAAACCTTCATATGGGGGTTCAACTTGTTTCTTCACTCCATCTTTTCTTAAAAAAACATGAGTAGTTGTCTTAAAGTCCTTTAGAACGAATATTTCTCAGAAACTGTTCTTGGTCTTAAAAATTCCATCATCTTCTGTAATTAATTTAACAATATTTCAGAAGTTGTGAGAATTTTGGACTCTTGGAAAAATTCTCCAGGTAAGCGTATATTTTGTCCGTAAACCTTTTGAGCTATGATGTATGCGGAGTCTTCTTGTATAGCTGAATGTAGCCCGAGAAGTACAGTTGGAAATGTTTCACTCCAGGTCACGCTATTGTGTTCCATTAATGCAGTCTTAAAAGTTCTATGAAGGCGCTTGACCTTCCCATTAGCTTGGGTGTAGTAAGCAGTCGTATGTTGCAATCTTATTTCACACATTTTTGATGGGTCGTTGAACAACTCTGAACTAAACTGCGCTCCACGATCTATGTCTAGGCGGCATGGCGTACCAAATCTTGAAATCCAGTTTGGATAAAATGCTTTGGCAATTGTCTCTGCCGAAATGTTATTAAGTGAAATCACTTCCACTCAATTTGAGTACCTGTCAATGCGACTAAGACAGTAAATATTTCCATTAGATGGTGGTAAGGGTCCAATGATATCATTACATACTTCACTGAATCTTTCTGAAGGAAGTTGAAATCACTAAAACTTGATTTTGTCTCTCAATTAATTTGACATTTTTGGCAACCCATACAAGATCGAGCCCAGAGTTGTACATCTTTACCGATATTTGTAATCCTTAAGTTCTTTGTTGATCCTTAAGTCCCAAATCAAATGTTAACACTTTAAACCCACCTGTTTTTATTTCAGTGCCATTTGCTGTATATAATTTATAATCACTGGCTTATTTATCACGAATCATCGCAGGAATAATACTAACATTTACTTCACTGTCAACTAAAAAGCGTATTTTCGAATTATTATCTTTCACGAATAAATTAACTTTGCAACAATTCCTGAAGTCAGCAGGAGAGCTTGGGTATTCTCTACTACATGGTGGCGTTTTCCGAACTTTGATTATTGTTATTAGTCCAACTGCAAGGCTGAGTACACTTTTCAGGGCGGCATTTTGATCGCAAACGAAAGTGATGGGAACGGTGTTTTCCACGAAGATTAAATTTGTTTCTTGAACTGCTACGAGGACTGAATTCATACCGGCAGTTAAAGTACAAATATCATTCTGTTGATTCATGTCTGCGATCTTGTCAGCCATGATTGCCAACTTAGGTAATTGTTCATCACTTACGAGGATAATATTTCTCATAAAGTGGGACAATTTTTCCAACCATAGTGTTTTAATTAAATTTTCAGAAACATCTGACGTTGTCAATGATTTAAACTTTTCTAAACATTGGCTTGGTTTCATATTCTGCGATCAATTCCGGTAATTAAACATTTAATTCTTGTGCTTTTACTTTCCTTAAATAACTCCAAAAGCAGCTTGAACCAAATTTTAGGACGATCTATCCAAAAAAGAGGTGTCTTGATTCGGGTAATTCAGCTCTACTTTCGTTTCTTTCTTTGTTCATCTTTTTGAAAATTGGAGTCACCAATTGTTGGTAATAGCTTCCACCGATAATTTAAAATACGCTTGTGAGTTAAATCGAAAGAAAAAAACATTAAATTCTATCAAATAATCAGTTTCTAACACATTTTTATTTCTCTTTTAACAAATATCAAATCTCTATATTAAACTTTAAAAACACAATTAAAATACAAATTAAAAACAATGACATCACAATATTTACAGAATTCTCACCGATTTCTGATGCTTCAAACAGAAAGGCTACTGCACAACGTCGTAAAGCTGAAAGAAGTGAAATCATAACAAGTTTTCAGTACAAAATAGGCCGCAATAGAAAACAGCAGACAAAAAAGTAATGAATCTGCTAAGCGAGAAAAGAGTTTGCTTTCAGAAAAAGATGTTAGCAAGAAAGATAAGAGTTTGTTTTCAGAAAGAGATATCAGCAAGAAAGGTGAGAATTAGCTTTCAGGAAAAGATGTCAGCAAAAAAGCAATGAAAAGTAGGAACTAAAACCTGAGTCCTTCCAGCAGACCTATTGAGAAAGAGACAATTTATCATTTGTACCTTGAATGTCTAGAAAAAGATTGGATACAATGTGAAAACTGCAAGTTTTGGGTCCATGAGGCTTGTGCGAATATATCATAGCTATCATATCAATATTTTGGTGCTTATTGCATGATTTAAACAGCATATATTTGCTGGCCGGTACTGAAGCAAAATTTTTAAAGACCAGTTTTAATTTTAAAATTGCAGTAATAATATTGATTGTTTCTAAACATTCCGGCAGTTTATTATTTTTATTTATAGCACAAGAGTTTATTTACATATACTACAAAATATTTAACGCGTAACCTAAGATACTTCGGTTCTTTCGTTGATAAACCTTAGGCTAATGGTACTGAGGGATTCTCCCCGATTCTCATTCAAATCTTGTCATAAGCATAGAACATTTTGAAAAGCGACAAAAATCTTCCCTGCTCCCATCCAAATCTTCTAATAAGCATAGGAAATTTCAAAAAAGGCATCCAGAGTCAAATACAATATCAGTGTTATATATAAATAAGGCAAAGCAAAACATATGATGTGAGAAAACCTTTAATCCGTACATTTTTATTACTTATGTTATATGATGTCAGTGAAATATTGGTAAGCCTACAGGTAATATTCCATGTAATCATATTAATACTTACTATGTAAATATTACATTATATCATTGGTAACTACAGCAAAGAATGACATCCGAACGTACCAATAAATACATACCAATATTATATAAATGACGAAGGAAAGCCGGGGATTTTATCAGGATTATCCTTGGTTGTGGGTATTACTCGTAGCTGTAGTCAATTGAAACAATAATTTAAATCATAAATCATAATTGTCATACTGTATATCAGTAATGGTATTAACATTAGTAAAAAAACAATTAAAGTCAACAATACGTAGTATTCTCAGCGTGCGCATCGATTCTCTCCTGCTCAGTCCTACCTATATCGCCTGCTCTCACGAACTGTCAACTGCCCTTGCTTCATACCATACGCTGATTACCCCCGAACGCAATGAAGTTTTGGAAATATCTTCACGTGCGGTAGTTCCTGACTATATATATGTGTGTATAAACATATGCAAACAAGTGTATGGTATATTTGTCTGCACATCGAAAAACAATTTTAGCTATCTCTCGGGAGAGTCATTATTTCCACATGAATTTTTTCATCCGGTCATATCATGCTTATGTTTCACGGTTAAGATTTTGTTTCAATCGTTTCGCTATATTATAGTTTTTGCGTCTATAGATTGTGGGATCCTATATTCATTACCAATTAAGTTTGTCATAAAAATTACATAAACTAAAAATTATAATTTATTTTCAAGTCAAAATTCTTCCATAAATCCATCTGGAAGAAGAATTTAGAAATAAATATGATTAAGTTAGATAATGATATAATTTTCTTAAATAGCTGAACTGGCTTCAAAAGTAATGTTTAACTAAAATTTAAATAAAGAAAATCTGATGCAAACGGATAAATGAAATGAAAGAAAAATAAATATTACAAACACAAATAATCAAATGCGGGTAATTTTACTAAACATATATTAAAAAATAATATTGATATGTATTATAATAGACCATAATCGATTTTCATACCAATATAAATTGATTGGTATTCTAATGCATATTACATGTAATAATAAATTATTCAATATAATACTGTTTAATTTTTTGCCTCCTCATATTTCCACAGAGCACCACGTGGCATCTTTAAACGAAAACGACCTCCATCATCTTGAAAGGACCTTTATTTCCATTAAACTTACATCAAAGGATCTCAATCCCTTTTAGATATGTGATGTATTATTAACACCCAATATCAAATTACATATATGATTTCTATATTTCTATATTTTATCACACTCAACATCAACTAAAGGACTTTAAAAAGAGAATATATATATATATATATATATATATATATATATATATGTGTGTGTGTGTATATATATATATATATATATATATATACATATACATATATATATATATATATATATATATATATAATCTTATAATTATTGTATACATCTAATCGGTCTTGTGCAATTTTGACAGCATAGTTTACGGCTAGGTCAGCTCCGACCCCCAACGTTTCCTTGAAAGTACTAATCAAAAACTTTATTTGGAGATATAAATCAGTTTCCTTCTGAGTTATATATCTTCTTTGGTCAAGATATTTGGAGAATATATCTAAGGTTACGATTTGCAAAGATTTTGAATCACGTTATAAGGTCTTTTGTTTCTTTTTATATCTCGCGATCGTATAGCATTACTGTTCTGGCATTAAACCGAAATATTCTGAGTTTTAATCTCCATGTCTGTTTCCGACTGCAACGTGGAGTAGAGTTGTGCAAAAGTTATCCTAAATTTAATAATCCATGAAGCGATGTCTTCGTCAGTTCCTCCTGCCCATCTCTGACACGACACCCACTAAATATGTGAATCTATATTAACAGCAACCGTGTTGTTTTCTTCACATGAGATCTCATTACTTGAATCTTCTGTATGTTGATTTTAAGACCAATGATGAGATGGGCTTAGTATCCAAAAGGTTTTTGCAACCTCATAAAGAAAAAATCCAAACCAATTTCTTCGTTACTTCGCTTAGACTGAGCATGTGAATGTTATATCTGGGTTATAGGTCCGATAATTGGCTATAATCACACCAAAAATTCGTACCCTAGTTTTCAAGCCAAATTTCATTAATCTTGTAACATTCACGTGCTCTTTTATTTACTTTAGATTAGCGCTATTTCAGGCTATTAAACTAATCACCCTTTTTTTCTCGAGAAAAGTTTTGTATCTGTAATAACGTTGGACGTAATCAGTTCTATTTCAGGTTGTCTTTCTGGTGAATTCATTCTTTTTAGAGTACGGAATATTAGGCCCTTGTCTTAAATCAGTTTGAAATTACAATGTTTATGGATGTGGGACTAAGGCTCTGTAGTAAATTCCAGGATGGACAAGAGGGGCATGGACATAGACTAGTTGAGATTCTGCGTTTTAATTGATATTCGGCCACTGATACACGGTAAATGGATACTTATAACTTTATATGTAACACTAAATTCACCATATTTAGCGTTTCCACCAAGATAAAACTTCAAATTACCAGCGGATGTGTATGTGTGGGTGTGCGTGTCCTGCATGTACGTGCGTGCGTACATGCGTGCGTACTTACTTGCGTACGTGTGTGTGGTTTGTATGTGTGCTTTCGTAGGCGTACGTGTGCGCCTATGCGGATGTGTATGTGTGTGTTTGTGTATGTGTGTGTGTGTGTGTATTATATGCTTGAAAGGTAATAACTCAACTTGATAAGTCACTGTTAAATATCAGTATATAAAATGTAACATAAAGATGAATTAACATTTCAAAAGCAATTAGTTTATCTTCATTTTGCAAGGCTTCTTAGTAACGCTGTTGATTCAGCAAATAGGTTTGATATAAAAGCGATATAGATAAAGAAGAAAAAACTTAAAAACAAACAAAATTAAACAATATTGCATAAAGTTTATTATCATATCATTCCGTCATACCTGCTGCATGCTGTTTGTACAAACAGCTTGCAGCAGGGCTTAGGTGAAAAGGGAAAACGTTTCAAAGCCAGAAAATTGTTTTCCTTTTTGAAAGCGATCGATTCTAAAGAACGAAATTTATGTTCTTTTTTTTAATATCACCAAAAATAATCACAACCCAATTGACACAATCCAGTATGCCATCATTTTAGATTTTACGGAGATCTATGATTATTTCGTCTCCTATAACTTTTAATCCTGAACATATTAAAATATGGGATCTTTACAATTTAGTCATGTTCGTCCATCTATCATTGCTCCACATTTTCTATAGATTCATAGCCATGTAAATTAATTTTCGCAAACAGACCTTTTTATGGAATCTTAATTAATATGTAGCAAACTATTAAATTTTACTTTGTTTTGAATAATATATACCACCGTAACTATAATTATGGTAACTTTTAATATTGACATTTATAAATGTTTAAAATATTATTCCAAAATAGAGAATTAGAAGAAAATGAATGGAGAGTAAATGTAGCAACAAAATTGCACTACATGAAAGCAAGCTATATACTTGTAGCTATATATCCATTTGAGAAAATGCGACTTATTAATATAAGAAAATATAATTTAAACGTGTGTGGCATCATGGAGAATACATCCCGATATATTTCTAGCCAACATCCATATACACCGTATTTTTATCAAAATTCCATTGTGAATAACTATTCACGTTAAGTAGCAACAGAGATCGTTCTGAGTAAAATTTTCTCGCACCGTAAGGGAAAACAAAATCAAAACAGGAAAAGTTCAAGTAAAAGTTTCCAATATAACCTTCGAAAATGTCTCGAAGAAAACTTTCAGCTTGACAAGGAAACAACCAAAAAGTTGATAGACGAAATTTCGACTACCCTTTGCCCAATTTTCCTTTTGCTGTGCTTTCATGAGTTTCTTACAAGCTTATTAAGCGCAAAAAGTTTTAATAAAAAGAGCCACTCAACAAGAAGTATGAGTTCATAAACAAATTTTGGCTTTCAATGCTGTTAAGAATAATTTTGTTGCAAAGTCTTCTGCTTATTAAGCATTTTATTTTTTAATTAATTAACAAGTACCGGGTGACCGAGCGCCACTTGGTATATTTCGGGTTTCTCATAGGAACGTGAAATTGCTTGTTTCATGGTATTGGATTTTCTTCCCCTTCCCCGTCTCTTTCACCGCCTCTTTGCCTTTGCCTTCGCCTTCACCTTCGCCTTCACCTTTGCCTTCGGTTGCGCATTCGCCTTCGGCTTGGGCTTCGGCTTCGTCTTCGCGTTCGCGTTCTCGTTCACATTCGCATTCGCCGTCGCGTTCGCCTTCCCCTTCGCCTTCGCCATCCTCTTCCCTATCCCCTTCCCTCACCCCCTTCCAACCCCCTACCTCACCCCTTCCTCTACTCTTCGGTGAATTTGTAGGCCTGGTATGATATATAGAAATTATTTCATCACGACTGACATATTGGCAAAAACACATAGTAATTTGAAGTTTCAATACAAAGCACGCTCACTGGAAAGTTTATTCTAATGATTATTATAAAATGTGCGTTACGCCTATTATAAACGCATTTAACTTGCATTGTAGGAACCAGAAAATTTTTTAAGAATTTGAACAAAAATGCCTTCCAATATTTCGCGATTTAGATTTGTCGATCGAAATATTTTCGTATAACGTTGTTTATATTTTATGTAAAGAAGCTTTATAGTTGCAAAGTTCCACGTGAACGAAGTCGTGGGCGCCACTTTTATTACTTGTTACACTTCCATACAACAAATTACGTACCGTTAAATAATATCAGCAACCAAAAGTACGCCTATTCAAATGGCTATGTTGTTCAAGAATAGTTTAGTAACGGAAATAGCTCTTTGAACCATAATTCCGTTTTAAGAACCATAATTCCGTTTTAAGTTTTAAGAACCATAATTCCGTTTTAAGAACCATAAGTCCGTTTCTTTGAACCATAATTCCGTTTTAAGTGTACACCATATTTTCACGTAATAATGATGCAGTATTTTAACCACTTTTACTACAAAACAAAAATTACAAAATACTCACGATTAAATGAAACTACGTGATGTAGTATTATCTCTACTTTCTTTAAGTTCTATATCACGACCTAGATTTCGTTGTATTACAACATCTTCACGTGGGCTATTAGCGAAGATTGGCAAAAATCTTTGTTTTGCCCACCTGAATATGTTGTTATACAACGAAATCTAGGTCGTGGTAAAGAACTTAAAGAAAGTAGAGATAATACTACATCACGTAGTTTCATTTAATGGTGAATATTGAATTTCTACAAAATTAACGCCAAATATATTCAATATTTGAGATTTGGCTACATTGGCGATATTGTACGATCGACTCTGAATTAAATTTCGGGAGACGATACAAAGCATTTGGTTCAACAAAACGTGCATAAAGTTTATTTAATCATTGATGAGGTAAGTGCCCTAATCAGAGAACGACTTTAACTTGCACGCCTGAAATACCTCATAAAATAATATCCGAGGCAGATGTTTATTCCTCTACAACAGCAACAGCATCTAAAAAAATATTGATTTATTATTTAAAACAAAATAATTGGTAGGTATAATTAACTTCAACCTTACAGTTATTTTGATTAAAATACAAATATCAAAGTGTTAATAATAATTACATTGTGTATCCCTCATCATGAACCATTTAATTTTTCATCATAAAAACATAATTAAGCATATTATAAAGAATCAATCAAACAAACGATGACCATTGACCTACAGTGTTGCCAAATTCAAATATTGACATATACTGCTCTGGATTCTAGTGTTTTTAGTTTATGTATGGAATGACTCGGCTTACTTTTCATAACATTTAAAAAATCACTACATACATTTAAAAAATACATTTATTTACCTACAGCAATATCAAACAATTTGTTGGGGACTTAAAAAATTTCCAACAATGTAATGTTTAATAATGATATACTTATAATAATGTTGCATAAATCAGCAACCTTAGAGACTAACAATCGGAATTTATCATTCTTCAAAGTTAATAGATGCAATTTCGTATATTTACTTCATGGATGGGCTTTCTTTTGTTAATATCAGTTAAATTGTTTCCTATCACAAAACTTACTATATAACGTTATTGAACATCAGTAACAAAGTGTCTTTTAATTTTATGGAACACGAAATATAGGACAATTGAAGCATTCTATAGTCATAAAACTACTAATAATTACAGAAAAACTTATCGATGAATACGATTCTATGAAACCACATTATGACTAAATGCATTATTGAAAGAATTAAAGTGTTACTTGTGTAAAGTAGAGCTATTCAAAGCGTCAAAACACATAAAGCAAAAAAATATAAAAATATTTAAATAGAATGAACCCTCAAATTGTCCAAAAATCGGCATTTTTAAAGATTTTCCTATCTCACTCTTCACTACTAATCCGCATACTTGTACAGAAACAAATTCCCAAAAGACAAAATAAAAGAAAAAAAGACAAATTAAAAGAAAAAAAGACAAATTCTCGAATTCCCTTTTTTTCTCTACCCTAAAGCATAATGAATTGCTTTCAGTTTATGATGTTGCAAATGGCAACAACCATCAAAAGCCAAAAGCTCGCCTTCAAAGAGACAAGTCGCGCAAGTTTATTTTAACGATACAAACCAAACGGATGAATTTTAAATATCAACAGGTCGTTTTCGGTTTACCAGTGCAAATGTTATCACCTCAACATGTCAGACATCATATAAATAGTCACATTTATACAATGTATAAAAGCCGAGCAACCTAGACATTTTACAGCCTGCAATAAGTGTCAAAGCCATGTTAAATCATGTTAAAGTCGCTTCTCAAGTTCATTAGTCAATGATAGTTGGTATTATAGGCGAATCACTTGATTTTTCTGATTGATAGCATTAAAATGATGGAATCATATTGTAAGATGCTACGTTTTACAATCAATCATAGATTTAACACAGACAAAAAATATTATTATATAAAAAAGTTATTAAAATATAATTAAAACAGGACACTGGCAAAAACCACCAATACGTTTACCATTATGATGAAAAACGTTTAATGTATAATGTAATTTTTTTTTCATTAGGTATGAATAGATCACATTTTCTATGAGTAGAATAGATTTCTCTTTTGGCTATAAGTACATGTACATTGAACGCATGAAATATATAGCTAAGCACATACATAAAAATAGCATAATCTAGATAAAATCGTAAATAACAAATATTTCGTATTGAATATATTCGGCGTTAATTTTGTAGAAATTCGTTATTCACAATTAAATGAAACTACGTGATGTAGTATTATTTCTACTTTCTTTAAGTTCTTTACCACAACCTAGGTTTCGTTGTATTACAACATCTTCATCAGGTGAAGATGTTGCAATACAACAAAACCTAGGTCGTGGTAAAGAACTTAAGGAAAGTAGAAATAATACATCATTTAGTTTCATTTAACTATGGACATATTTTGTAGAAAACAGATACGAACGAATTTTTGATAGGACTATTCTAAAACACTAGTACGCCATACAGACAAAATTAAGTTACTAATTGATTTAGGATAATCTACAGATGGTATCACTATTGCGTCCATAAGTAAACATTCCATAATAACTCTCTTTGCATTTGTTAAATTCCACAATAGCAACAAGTTATGTTTACTACGTCTATACATGAAGTTTCCAAGAAGAATTATAGAACGAAACTTTAAAAAAATAGGGACTCTATGAAGAAATTTAAATTATCTCTCTTCTAGCATACCGTATACATATTTCATTAAATGTATTCAAAAAATTATCAAAACTAGAAAAATTAAGTAATGAAAATGTTAATGTCCACATTGAAACCTTTCATTTAAATATTTCTGTCGTATAAATTTATGACGTGATATACCTTACAAAAACTAATTTCAAAATAACGAAGGGATATACAACAAATGGAGTCTGAGCAATAAATTGCGTGTATGAAATAATGTGTAATGGATCGTTTGTTTTTCAGCCGATCCAGTTATATCGTTATAGTTTCATGGTCGTATCACTATAATTTTATAATCATATCACCACAATTTCATTATCATATCGCTACAATTTCATAATCATATCGCTACAATTGCATAATCATATTGCTACAGTTTCAAAAATGTGTACCAAGGTCGATACGAACTATGTTCCAAAAATTCGCACCAAACTTTCTGAAGCCACATGGGTACTAAAACAACGTAGCGTATTTATGCTTACAACAGCTCCGAGAAACGAGTTTTCAGCTCAAGGATGAAATTAATAAGCCATCCTCTCATAATCCTGACTGCACACCGTACGACTAATTTTGTTCCTGTACATCAAGGAAATGATTGATGAGTTTCATTTTATCACATCTATAAACAGCTCTTCTCTGATGTGTCTTTAGATCAATGGGTCCCGTGTATTCAGTGATTAGTTCTAGCGAATACTAAAATATAAACATTATAATAAAGTTATTTTAAAGACTATAAATATGCTTACAAATCTATTAATAATTATTGAAGTGAAAACTTCTTTAGGCGCGTTGAGCGTATTAAAGTGTTAAATGCTGAAACAATTCTTAAATACCGTAAATAACGACAACAATCAAATAAACCTCGCAGTACTCAAAAAAGTAAACATTTAAAACTAAAGTCAATCGAGGATAATCTAAGTCTTTGTTCAATCCATGCTTTTAACTGTTGTTTTAAAACTCCTCCACTGAGTGAGAGCGAACTGTCTCCTTATATGTATCATAAAGATTGTTTTAAACTAATTTGTCATATTATAAGATATATAATATGACAAATTAGTTTAAAATAATTTTTGTGATATGTTTTTCTTTATGATTTATTTTTGATTTCACTGCAGACGAAGGAATGTCATTCAGCTAATCATATTTGTTGTTCTGAATATTAACAGAATATCATATTTTAAAAATATAATATTCTGTTAATATTCAGAACAACAAAACAGGTATGAAATAAAAAAAAATTGTGCGTGTCAGCTCCGAAGCGTAACTGAAGTTTACTCCTTAAGTACGGTTGTCGTGGAATGTATAAAATAGGTAACACCATATATAAATATAAATATAAATCATTAAATGTAAATGAAAAATTCTTTAACAAAATAAATGCTCACAATATAGTTATTTTCAAGTAAAACAAAACTGAACAAGATCAAATTTATACAACAAAACGTAACGTCAGAGAAAGGTAGTAACGTCAGACTAAGAAGTTAAAATTAAAAGAGACTTTTAATTTTGTAGGCTAGAAGACACCAAATACCTATTCGCACATAATGACTAAAGGTTACATATTTATATAAGCGAACGAAAGTAAACCATGTGTGACACACGCCGTCATTGCGATTAACCCATAAGAAAATACCAAATAAACACATTGATATCTCATGGAAATGTTGCGCGGAAAGGCTAATCAATTATCCGGTTATCATTGGGAATAAGTTTGGCATCACTGAAACAATCAACTCTCTGAAACACTACGTACTTTTAAAACGAGCTTTGTGTAATCGATAAATGCAAAAAGTGACACTGTGCTCTTTTGGAATATTACAAATGTTATCAAATTTATAATTTCTTTATTGTTTTTTAAAATAACCTCCGTAATACTCCACGCACTGGCTTATTCGATGGAAACACTCAAAGAAACCGTCGACCGCCTCTTCCTTGAATATTTCTTCTGCGGCCTTTTTGAAGACAATCATCGCTTCTTTTGCGTACGGGAATCGCATTCCTCGCAGTTTATCTTCTTTTCTTAGTATCTCTGTGTAATGATTGACCTATAATTTTATCCCGCGACGTGTTCAAATATTAGGCCACCCATCTGGCTGATTGTACAAAAAGGTCGTTGTGACAAAAAAGGATTCTGTTGTGAGAATAATACTTTCAAACTTTTTTCAAGGCAGTTCTAGGAAAGAAATTGCTGGTATGCTAACCAGTGGTAACTTTCTTCCAGAAAGATCGTTGCATAATATCTCATTGGCCCAACGAAACAGTCACTTTTTCCAGCACTTCGTTCTTTCTTCACATTGGTGGGCAAATTTTCAAAAGGAAAGACCCATTACGCTGACCCTTAATTTCGGATTTATAACTGTATATCCAGCTGCTACCCATGATGATATCTTATACCGCATTTGAATGACCTTTGTCAATTATTTCACGACACCAGTCTACACGACTGAGTTTTTGAGATTCGGTTAAATCATAGTATATCTACCTAACACAAAGTTCTTTTGCATCGAATATTCATTTAAAATTTGCTTAATTCATATCAATTTCTAAACTTACTCAAATATTCCCATAATTTACTCTCTTCTCAACTTTTATCATAAGCCACACATGATTTGTGTTATCTTCAGTTATCGCTATTTAGAGATGTGGCTCATAAAGGCTGAGATCGGTACGACTACACATGGACTTGTTAAATAATAGCACTGAATGGGACTTCACTAACTTTCTCTAACTAACTCTGTACTAACTTTGTTGTTGATTTTAACAAAAATAATAAAAAACAATCGGACAAAAATTTTCTCGTGTTAAAATATACACATTTTCAATTTGTTAAAATATTCAACAATTCAAACAAATTTACCTAATTACTTTGCTTGAATTATAACAATTTCAAGTAAAGTAACTCGGTAGATTACCGAAGAATTGGATTTTCAAAATTTGAATTCGTTTTTAATTACACGTGACCAATTCTAAGAACTTTCAATTCAGCCCTCATAAAAGGCATAACTCTGCGTTGAAAATAATAATATCTCACTTATTATTATAAAAATGAATGGGAACTAAAATTACTTTTGTTACTTACATTAGAATTTAAAAAAAAAATTAAGTTACAAACAATGTCTAAATTGATGGAAACTTGTTACTTGTACTCTATATTGTACACAAAAGCAAACTATTTGTCTTGTATATCTTACACAGGCGTAGAAATATCGTGTATTGCCTTATATTACCAAGCATAATATTCACCCTGCAAATATATTCCCTTGTACGTGTTATACAGCACACTTGAATATACTGCTTAGCATAATTTTCACCTTACAAATATATAGCCTAGCACGTTTTGTACAGACGTGGAAATATTGTAAATAAGTATAAAAAATAAGAAAGAGGCAATATTTAAATATTGCCTAGTATAATGTTCATCTTGCAAATATATTGCCTAGTATGTCTTGCACAGACGTGGAAATATCGTGAATAAATATAAAAAATAACAAAAAGGCAATAATTGTTTATTGCCTAGCATAATCTTCATCATATTATCTAGTATGTCTTGTTATATTTCTACGAGCGTAGAAATATCGTAATTTTGCCTAGCATAATGTTCTCCTTGCAAATATATTGCCTAGTATATCTTGCGCAGATGTAAAAATATAGTGAACTTCAATATACTCTGCCTGGTATAATGTTTACTTTGCAAATATATAGCCTAGTATGTCTTACACAGGCACAGAAATATCGTGAATTGCAACATTTTGCCTAGTATAATGGTCGCCTTGCCAATATATTGCATGCATGTCTTACACAGGCGTAGAAATATGGTGAATTCCGACATAATGCCTAGCATAATGTGGACCTTGCAAATATATTGCCTAGTATATTTTGCACAGCCATATAAATTTCGTAAATTTCGATATATTGCCTAGCATAATGTTCACTTTGCGAATATATTGCCTAGTAATTCTTGCACGGGCGCAGAAATATCGTGAATTTCAACTTTTTGCCTAGTAAAATGTTCGCCTTCCAAATATATTGCCTGGTACAGGCGTAGAAATAACGTGAATTTCAATATACTGCCTAGCATAATGTTCACCTTACAAATATGTTGCCTAGTATGTCTTGCATATCCATAGAAATATTGTGAATTTCAATATATTACCTAGCATAATGTTCACCTAGCAAGTATATTGTCTTGCATATGCGTAGGAATATCGTGTATTTTTTATATTGCTTAGCATAACGTTCACCTCCCAAATATATTGCCTAGTATGACTTGCACGGGAGTAGAAATATCGTGTATTTCAATATATTGCCTAGCATAATGTTCACCTTGAGTATAAATTGCCTAGTAAGTCTTGCACAAGCGTAGACATGTGAAATCCAATGTATCGCCTAACATCACGTTCATCTCGCAAATGCATTGTTAATATGTCTTACAGAAGCTTAGAAATATCGTGAATGTCTATATATTGTCTAGCGTATTGCTCACCTTGCAAGTGAGCGTAGTGGTGTAGAAATACCGTGAATTTTCAAAATCTAAGAGATTAAGAAACATTACTACAGATTTCTAATAAAATTCAGGTAAACTTCTAATAAGTCGCTTTCCAAAATGTTTTACTTCAGCAATTTCAAAGTTGAAGAGATACATCCTTTGTGAATTTTGTCAACAATATAAATGTCCTATTTTCAATTATAGAACTATTTTATACAAATTTCCAAAAAAAATAGTTTTAAAACTCATTCTTCAAATTAATGCTAAGCATACAAACGAAATCTTTAAAATGTCAATAATTTTATTTTCTCTATCAAGAATTCTTTACAAATATTCTTGAGTAGTACATATTGAAATATATTTAGATTGCTATGGTTTATCACTATGCCATTTTCCAAATTTATATACTAAAATTTTCTTCGAAAAACACTTGGGACAGGGCGAAGGACACGAATTTGATCTTATCCGGGTTTCGTTTCTAATTTTCATTTTGAGGGGCAAAACCCTAAAAATACAGATTTTTGTAAGTTATAGATTTCTTCTAATTTTTTCTAATTTTTTTTTAAGTTATAGATTTCTTCGGATTGAGCAGTAGATTTTTTTTATTTTATTCACTATTATTCATCTGAGAATCAACGTTTATTGAATGTAAAAGAAAATTGTAATATTTCTAATCTTAATTAAAGTGTAAACAGTTCGTATATTTAATTTTCGTAAATACAGGTTAACAGATTGTTGTTTTGTAATACAATATTATCATCTTATCTTTTTAGTAATAGTCTGATTGGTAACAAAATATGCAACAGACTTAATAAAGTATCATACTAATCATCAATAATAATCATATAATATCTAGTCATTAATCATATTTCTCATAACCACAGATCATTTTTTTAGGTTATAAGATTATAAACCAGTCTTAGTAAAATGTCCCAAATTCTGCTTTAACATATTTTTGTAATTAACTGCTTTTCAGGAGTTTCTCCAAAGAATTTCACTAGAAATCAAGTTTCAACAGTTTTTTAATATCATCATTTGGTTGTAATGGGCATTTTGTTATGTAGCTGGAAGTGTAATGTTCGTCTACTTTAGAAGAGTTTTTTGTTCTACATGATTATATCATCCATGCCATCAATATATTTCTAGGAAGAAGCTATAGATGTAGCAGCTGCCTGACTTCTTGTTGTAAAATATCTTTAGAACTCAGACACGTATTGCGTGGTTTAAGGATACATAGGATAATCTCGCTGGAGCTTTCTCTTTCAAACTTCTTCATTTCATTTGGAACAACATTGATGGTGGGCATATTATGTTTTTTTTTATCAAAATCTGATTAAAATCTTTGGTTTTGCATGTAATAGGTATATAAACCAATCACACGATGCAGATACAAATTAAAGTATCTCCGATTTCGGAAGCTTGTCCATTAATCAAGCCAAAGGCTGAAAGAAGCGATAAAGTCTTGAAAAGTCATAATAATTTCCTCTTTATTCTCTTTATAGTCATATGCTTTTCATGACTTCCGTTCTAGTCAATAGACATTTTACAACATTTCTATATAATACACTCACGAATGTATATGCTATTCGTGATGGTTTATTTGCGATTTGGTTTATTTGCGATAAGGACTTTTTTGCAACATATCCTGTTATTATACATATACACATATATTATACATATACACAACATATCCTGTTATTATATATAGATTTCTTTTTGGTTTTAATTTGTCTCTATTACTTTACTCTGGATTTCGAAGGCTATATAACTAATTTTAATTCATCTAGATGGCAAAAATATTGTGGGCAGTTTAGAAGAGTCTACTAAGGCCTGAGATGTAAATTCAACCCTTTGCAAGCAATTTTTTAGACATAATTATCACTGTGCGGTTGATTTGTTTATTACAGTTTTGTAAGACATAATTTTTTAATTTTCGATGGCATAACTCAAGGGGGAAACGAATTTCCCAGCTTGGTAACCATTAATCATTATCGTTTTCTTTGTTTCTCTAAGCACTTTTAAACCAAAAAAATGCATAGTCAATAGAATGCTCCCTTTGTATTTAACGAAACCTTTGAATAGGTCACATACATACATACAAAATAGCCCTGCAAACTCCAATGCGATTCATGCTTATCCATTGACATTCCCTTTGAAAACACTCTTCTTCCCTTCATACCATTTACACCTCCTAAATGCTAATGCAGCACTTTCACCATTTTGTTGAAAGTACAAAATTGAAAATAAAAGAAACTTTAGCTATTCACTGATTGAAAACTACATTATCCTCGTACCAAATTGGCATTTACTTCAAAAAGGCTAAATAAGTAAAAAAACATTTAATCTGACGAATTTTGCAAATTACGCACAATCATTTTTATTATAAATTGCTTGAGAATATTCAAATAATTTTCTATTATTTTAAAATTTCTTCCTTAAAATAAAGGCTTGTTTCAGCAGTGTTACTGACGTAATCTGCATGTTATTTTTAAATTTCCATATAATTACGTCGAACAGCCATATAATTGAGGAAGTAAACGTATTTTTTTTATTTATTATACATTATTTTCTGCCTAAACTGAAAAACCTAACTCTCTTTCACTGAAATTCGCTCCAAACCAATTGATAACCTAATTTCTAATGAAAAGATCGATTAAAATAATAAAAACACACAACAGACCGAATAAAATTTATTCAGATTTTATAATTTTAAAAATTTTATATCAACAAAATTTCATATAAACATCGAACAAAATTTACATGGAGACTTTAGTAAGTAATCATTCTGCACCAAAAACGATATGTCGTTCATCTTTAGATAAATAATGCCATTTGGTAAATAATGTCCCGGAACAAAACGACTAATCTGAAGTAAAGCCAGACAGAACTTTTATCATGTATAAATTATGCATGATAAAAGTTCTGCATAAATTACGCTAACAAAATCAATAAATACAGCAGGCACTAATAAGCGGGAAAGAATAAAATCAGTAGCAGCATAATTTAAAACAAAATCCACCAACCTCGTATAAGGTGTCAAACGTGGTAGGCTTATTTGAGTTATAATATATAAGAGTAACCTCAATATAATAATATATAATATGATAAGCTGTAAAATAAAATAACTATGGCAACGATCTTACTACCGGAGTCATCTGCTGACCCAACTGCAGTCAATTGCGCACGATCTGCTTCCCAGTAACACTCTAATATATGGGAGATCTAATGTAAGACAATAAGTACCATCTATGAATTAATACAAATAGCCTGCAATTAGTCCTATTCCAATCCAATTAGGTTTTCTTTAGTTTTTTATGACACAGATTTAAAGTTTCAAAGCATAACTCAAGGACAAAATGGATTCGGGACTAATTGGTTTGTTCGTTCTACTAAGAATTTTCAAGTTAAAAAGTCCATAATCAATCAGATGTTTTTAAGACTTTTTAAGCTACGATAGGGCACATATATACGTACAAACATACATACATAGCCACAGACTTCGGTAAGATTCGTATTTACCTACTAAATTTTTCTTCAAACACTCTTTCCTTCCATTACTTTCAATGACCTCCTCCTAGAGGGTATTGCAATAATTTCATCATTTTATGAAAGTACTCTAAGTTTAACTATCTCAACTGGTATAAATTAAATAAAATCCATTAAAATTTTAAACTTTTTCAATACGTTTTGTAATAATATCAAGCTTACATTTAAATACCTTATTAAAAAGTTTAAAGTGGAAAGATGCTTAACGAGTAGAAAGTTTTTTACAAAATATTCGTATAAACTACTTTCGAAAGCTCTTTGAAGAATTAATTTATGACTGTACAACAGTTCATTGGAGAATTATTAGTTTAATAACGAAGTCTTAAAAACCTTTGAAAACTTTTAATACCTAATTTGTGACTAATAAAAATGGATAGAAAGAAATTAATTATTTCCAGACCTTTTAAATTATTTTTACTCCCGTAGCGCTTGTTTACTGACAGGGGAAAACCAAAAGGTTAATCGAATTTTCTTTTTTACCATCAATAAAGTAACGAACGAGTAGAAATATTTCATTGAATATTCTTTATTCAGTGATGGAATTCAGGCTTCGAAACATGATTGAATGTTAATATTTAAAGACAATTAATTTAATAAATGATATTTATCCATTAAGAACACAAATATTTATAATTATTACAATTTTGATATAGAACGCTAAAAAAAATTGTTTTAAATAATTAATGTAAGTTACTTTAAACAAATTTCAATGACCGGTAATAATGCAACCTTTATTATGAGGAACATAACCACTTAACTAATATATTAATCGTTCTCTACATAGATGTTCTATAATAGGTGCTTAGATCAGGTTACAATGAAACTATTGGAAGATGGTTATTTACAAATTTTAGAAGTTCTTTCCAGTAAAAAGAGACCTTTGAGCATAACATAAAATAAAAACACGAAAACACACATACGCTTCGAAACGACCTCCATATATTCGGGTCACATCGACATTATTTTCCGACTACGTTAGTGAGGCTGCATTAGAAATTTTCGCGAAGTTTCCCTCAAAGAGTCTTTTCTCGATTTCAACCAACTTACTCTCTCGTGAATGTTGTGTTTCACTTTTTCCCGCTGAAATCTCTTAAACTCTTGGTACCGATTGAATTTCCTGAAATATAAAATTTGATATGAAAAATTTCCCCGTAGAACCAGAAACATGTTGAGGAAATCAATGGAACGTAAAATAAATGTTAATGTTATTAATAATTTAATTAATGAAGAAATTCTTTAATTTTTCCCACTCGTTTGTAGATGGAATAAAAGAATAAGTTTGTAAATTTAGACAATCTAACAAATAAAATCACATGAAGACATTTAATTGTAGAAGATATAATGAAGGCGACGCCATAATAAAAGTATATTAAAAAATCGCTAAGTATCCTAACCTTGACGTTGGCATTTGCATTGCCAATGAAAGGGAATCATAAAAGGTTTATTATAAATGTTGCCAAAAATAATTTAAAACACATAAAATTGGTAACATTTCTACTTATTGATAAAGAAATCCCTCCACATATTATGGATAACCGTTATTATAGATAGACGTTCATCGTAGTTCATCTTCACGTCGTAGCTAACTTAAATATCTTATAATGCAATAGACATATTTGTATAACATTTAAATCATGTAGATATTTTAACCGATAGTTTTCGAGAACATGACGCCGCGATTTTTCGGATCATCGGGAATTTCTTTGAAACATTAATAAAATTCGATATTATTTTAAATAAAATTGGACTTTACTACGTACGTTTAAATAATTTCTCATTTAATACACAACACTATAATATTGAAACAACAATTACCTCCGCTCTCATCCTTAAAACTGCCTTCCGAAAAATAAATTTTACTTTTTGTACGAAATATTGATATTGGGAACCCTACTTCCTACGATACCAAATTTCACCTTTATATTTCAAATCATTTTCAGATTGCATATTGCAGACAGATGGAAGCTGTAGCAATTTTATAAATATTTCTGAAAGTAAGCTCATGTTATTTCAGGGCTATATCTAAAAATGTAGCTCTAATATACGCCGCTCTACGTGAAATAAGTGCCGCTTTAAGTGAAATTCCTCTAGTTTTACATGAAATAAATGCCGCTTTATATGAAATATACGCCCCTTTACGTGAAATAATCGTAACTTTAAATAAAATAAGTGCTGCTTAAAATTAAATACGGGTCACTTTAAATGAGTTTTAAGTCAAAGACGCCTTTTGTGGAGAAACGTGAAGAGGAATTTAATTTATACCTTTATAAGATTAATTTAATTTATACCTAAGTTAACTTTTACCTTATCTTTGCTAATAACCTACCTGAATATGTTGTAATACAACGAAAGCTAGGTTGTGGTAAAGAACTTAAAGAAAGAATAAATAATGCTGTATCACGTAGTTTCATTTCATTGTGAACATTGTTAACATTAAATATATTTAATATTTGTCATACAGTTTTCCCAAAATTTTCACGATATTAAGTGTTTTATAAATTTCTTAAACTACCTAGTCCGTATAGTCCGCGTAGTCCGCAAGTATACACTTGAAACAAACGTAGTCATCTGGTCTCCATGGGGATAATATTCCCATAATGAAGCAGTTACCTTCTAAAAATTGTAGTGAAATTTTTTGTCATAAAATACATAATTACTATTCTAATTTGACATTTTAGATTTAGTTGTTCAGTCGTAATTATCGAAAATAAAACCCTTCAAAATCCAACAAAGTAATTTTCCAGTACGCTTTTTTTTCTAATTACTTAGAAATGTCATGATAAATACGCGTGGCTCTGTATGGTGACAATTTATAATTATGGCTGACTATTGTGCTTAGATATGGAATTATACTTAACTAAATTTGAATACAGCACGCAAGAATTTCATTTTACAGCCCAAAGCTGTTTTCCGTGCTAAGTTTTTTTCTGCTGCATTCACTATCAATTATTGGTTTTATGAATTCAGAAGTTTGTTATATTTTTCTATATTTGTGTTCATTTGATCTATACATATAACAAAATTGTAAGTGAATGAATTCTATACATAGAAAATATTTTAAAAAGAGTGATTGATTTAGCATATAGAATGGTAGTAGAAGCCAACAAAACTTAGATGTTAATTTATTCTTCACCCACACGAAATTTAGTGTGTTAATACTTTATACCTTTGAGCGACATGTGGGATATCTTTTTATCTTGATATTACATATGTAAATAATGCCCTGACTTGGTAAATATTATAATATAGATACTGCCAACGCCATCTATTAACCTTTTAGTAAACTTTATACTCATAGATAAATTTCTAATAACTTTTTTAAACATAATTCGACGCGAACAAAGCCACGTCGTCACAGCTAGTATTTAAATATAAGTTCTGTCTTTTCAAGACCAACATATCAAAATTAGTTCGTACGTCACATGTAAATTTATTTAATTCACCATTTCTCCGATTTTTATAGAAAAGAGCGCAATTTAAAAAATTATCTTTAAATTTTAAGGGTTCCGTACCTCAAAGGGAAAAAACTGAACTCTTTTAAAACGTGTCTCGTATCTTTTTGTCTGTCTATTACAGCCGGAAAAAACATTTTCTCAGAAATTGGGGTAGACATTTTGAATATAATAATACAGCAAATTAATCGGCACACATTGCAATTATTAAAACTCAAAAATACATGAATAAATTGGGGATGGCAAAATTAGCACTCGAAAAAATGTTTTTCAATTCCATGCATAATGTGTGATATCATTTAAAAAAGCGAGTCTACAAAATATGAATTTGAGTGGAGTGTTGAGTAGATTTTCCACATAGATATACTTAGAATATTTAAAAAAAATGGTTCCTCCCCATTATTTTCGAAACTAAACCTAAAATGACGAAAAATAGATTTTTAGAAGACTATGCATTATTGTGGGAAAGCTAGAGCGATGATTCTGAATACCATATTTTTTTACATATGCACTAAGTTTTTACTTATGAAATGTATAGAGTATCTTTACATTGTGAAAGATTAATATTTGTAAATAGTTTATAATAATATCTAGTGACCGGTGTTTTTAGAAGCACACAACTTTGAAATGAAAAAGTAGATAAAAATCATTATAATTGCCATGGTATTAGCTGTATTGAAAAGGTAATTATATGCCTTTTGTATTTAAATACGATTTCAGGAATATGAGCTCCGCGGCTGGTTCGAATGGAATCCAATCTGGAAGTTCAATTCTCAACCAGTTTTTCTATCGATAATTTGTTCAGCAACGAGGACCATTTTTAATTGAATGACTACGTCAATATCAAAATTACCGGATTTGGAGTGAAGAAAATCCATTTGCTATAATTTCGCATAATGCCATAATTCTCGTAAGCACATAATTTCGCGTAATGCCCTTGTGAATTGGCCTTCAGGATCGTGTGATACCACAACTATGGATTATGTTCTGTAGGGATGTGTGAAATTGCTAGTACGTATCGACAAACCACAGACGTTGGACCACTTGGAAGACAACATTCGGTGCATTATTGCCAATATACAATTCTAAATGCTTTAAAAATTGGTTGAGAATTGGACATACACTTCTCGCTCCATTCGAACCAGTCCCGGCGTCCATATACCTGAAATCATATTTAAACACAAATATTTCAATAAAGCCAATATCATGGCTATTATCATTATTTTTATCTGCTTTTTTTCATTTTAAAGTTGTATACTTCTAAAAAAACGCCCATTATGTACCATTAAATATTTATTAGAGCTTCAGTGTGTACCGAAGTCTCGTAGAACGAGTTCGGCAGATTTTTTAAGACTTTAAGTTTGTGCCACAGCTTACAAGTCTTATTTATTTATTTATTATATTAATATCACAAAATAGAAGATCATAATTGTTTACTAAACTTTATAATGTACGTATAATTGCGGCTTTGAATTAAAAAACGGCCAAGTGAGAGGCTGCCCCGCGCATCGAGCATTCCGTACCTCGATTTAAATGAAATGTTTTTACTCATAAAAAGTCGTCCCTAATATCAACTTTCTAACGCAACAGATATTTGATATATCTCTAAGATTATTGTATCTACAACCACCTTTTTAGTGTTACCTTTGTTAAGCTCCTAAAACCCAATTCTTTCGAAATTCACGCTTCAGTATTTTCCGAAATTAGGGAGTAAACCTACTGACTTCATGTTTTTCAGTAAATCTCTGAAGATAAACTACTTAATTCTATATATTTTAAATAACTATTTCAAACTATATCTAGATAACTATCTGTTTCAGACTATATCTGGAATTTTAAAAATTATTTTTCTTAACTTGACCCCGTAAATTTATCTTATAAATATGTTTGAGTGTCACGATGTATATGCGCGTTAATATGATTTATTACTACACCAAGTTTCAATTTTTTACATCAAGTAATTTCTGGGAAAAAGAGCTATTTCTGGGAAAAAGAGCTTTGACAGACGAACAAGCGGGCACATGAATGATCTTATAAGGTTTCCGTTTTTTCCTTTTAGGTCCACGAAAAGATAACATATTGAAATGAATATATGTGCAGTCTGAAAACTATACACAAATAGAATATCTTTACCTGCCACCCTGTTATATTTTTCCACAAAAAAAACCTTAAAATGGGCTTTTTAAATGTTTATGAAATATTATGCGACAATTTTACTTGACTAATTATTCCTGCTTTTCCATGTACACACTTCATTTTATTGCGCGAGCTTAGTAAAACGTTTAAAGAAAAATAAATAATATAATAAAGAAAGCTGATTTCAAGAATGATTTTCAAGTCCAATATTTTTTTCTTTTAACACGTCAAAATGAATTCGAAAGCCTCTCACATTGCTACATAAGTTGGCACTGTAACATTGAAATAAAATATTAGCGATAAAATTCATATGTTTCCTAGAGAACATCTTTTAAGATCCTTTTTTCAAATATTTCTATGTAATACTCCAAGCTTTCTTTGAAGAAAAGTTATTTTTCCCAGCAAAAACTTTCAACTTTTTTTTCACAGAAGAAGATACAAAATACAATCAAATTTAATATAATATTAGATATCTTTACAAGATTTAAACGGGAAGAACATTACATTTTTTCAGAGAGAACTTTTACATAAGATTTTTATTTTTCATTATTATTTGATATTCAGAAACCTCAAGCTTTAAAAGCTTTTCAGATGAATATAAATTTAATATATAGATTTGTAGACTACTTTATTAATTTAATGAATCTTAGAAATCTAAACTGCATCCAATTAAAATACAGTGCAATATAAGTGCAATTATAGTACGGGCAACGACAAATAATTCCATCCATAGGATATTCTATGTATTGCAAACACAGACAATGAGGGGTCACTTGACATACTTGCATTTTATTATTCTATGGGGTATACATTAAATGTTCCTCTATGGAATGCAATTCTATGCTGAGAGATTAAGAGGGTATTCTTATCTTTGGAACGTTACTTAAGGCCATGATCTTATAGATGATGGAATTTGGATCTAAGATATGAAACAATAAAAAGATTATTAAAGATATTACTTGAAATTAGTAAAATATGTATATTTCTCTTGATACGAATCTCTAACCATTTTAGTTACGACCAAATCTTGGAAATTTTCATGTGGTCATATTTTTAGAAGCCAAAGATTAATCGAATGTACAGATTTGGGAAGTAATTATAATTTATTAAAAATGGCTCAATTAAACGTGGATAATATAAATATGGAATAGACAAATTTAAATTTGATAAATATATACTTTGTTTTCAAATTTTTTGCAGACGTTTTAGGAACCGTATTCTGAGAAAAATCTTACGACAAACATCGTTTATATGAGGATACCATGTTAGATTTTGGCCAATCAGTGGGCCGTGGTTTTTAATAGTAGAAAAAGAATGTTAATATATTATGAAACGCAAGCACAGAATAATCGAATACAAAAGAAAAAAAATGTTGTAGAAAATTGTTTATAAAAATTAAACTACTTGACACATTTTTGTTAATCGGTAGGTTTTTATTCTGACAGTTAACCATTCAATAGCAAACAGAATCACCAACGTCACCCAAAAATTGGGACATTTAGCGTATTGTCGTAAGTATATTCGTACAGATAAAAGGACGGAAACGCATGTCATTTTTTAAAAGCAAACTTAAGTCGTAATAAATGTTTAAAAAAATTAAAAAATTAAATCCTTGTAAGGTTACTTTCGGTCACAGCCGTTTTTTTTTCTCGGAAACCCCTTTACGTAGAGGCCTCAAATTTGAAACATTAATAAAACATATTAACACCCCACATATACCATTAGCTCACATTTAAAAATATTGACATGGAAATTTTATGGTGTGTAAAACAAAGACTTGAAAAAAAATTGTTTTAATTTCATATATATATATATATATATATATATATATATAGTGTGGGGTATTTTTGAAAAGGGCTAATAATAAGGCCTAAGATGTCTTCCCCTCCCCGTCTTATTTCCGTAATTGCTCCCCAAAAATTATGGAAATGAGGTTTTTAGAAGCCCACGTAGGTTTTGAATATTTAGCATTAATTTTGTAGAAATACATTATTCACAATTAAATAAAACTACGTGATGTAGTATTATTTCTACATCACGTAGTTTCATTTACCACGACCTAGGTTTCGTTGTAGGACAACATCTTCAAGTGGCCAATTAGGTCGTAATAAAGAACTTAAAGAAAGTAGAAATAATACTACGTACGTAGGTTGTTGGAAAACTGTAGCGAGTGTCCTAGATGTTATACTTTTTTAAATGCGCGCCATGTTTTTACGTCTGTGAAAAATATGGTATTTACATTGTATAAATTAACATTAGAGGTAGTAGTCGTGCTTAGCAAGTTTTTTCAAAAATATTTCCACTATCAAAGGACATCAAAACATCAAAAGTTTGTCACTTGTAAAATGACCAGAGTTATAACTTAAAAACTCAAAATTGATATGCTATTAGAATAAAAATACATACCACTCTAAATGTATTATATACTAAAATTATTTTTGTATCATCCACTTTGTAAAAATATCTCACACACATTGCGCGAGGTGTACAATATATGTGAGATCCTTTTACAAACTAGACGATACAAAAAATTTCCACGCATAATGCATTCAGAGTTTTATTTTTATGAATTAATCTACAGACATAACGGTCATTTCATATCTGTTAATTCATAGTTTGAATGCCTGTGTCATATTTTGAAATTTTTAATAATTTTTCAAGATATGACTGCTGGCATATTTTGAAAAATTACATCTAATAAAATGACATATTGTCATTTTGTTTTCGCCAACTTAATAGAAGTGAGAGTATCTCCTATAATTAATTGTACACAATATAAAATTCTCTGTAATCGACTATTTTTCGACATTTAATCGGTTGTTATATATATGTATATATATATATATATATATATATATATATATATATATATATATATATATATATATATATATATATATATATTACAATTTAATAGTTGATACAATAAAATATAACTGTGAAGAAGGTGGTGGTAACAAAGAGATAATGTGTCACCCAATAGTGTAGATGCTACTCGTTACCACCTCACCTCGGCTAAATATTTTTAAGTTTCCACCCACACTCAACACAAACTGCCAATCGGTTTGAGTAATAGTTTAAAATTATAATCATATTTCTCCCATCTTTGTTTGATCAATTGTGAATAAATCAAATCACAACTATATTGGACATGAAAAATATCCAATGAAAATCCACGTTTATTTTAATATTTTCTATTTCCTAATTTCTTTCCTATATTTCAAAGTAATCTGTATATAACACTTCAAAAACTCTTTTGTGTTGTAAATAAATGATGACAGTATAATTACGAGTAGAGTTATATTAACATTACAAACATATTTAATTTATATACGCAACACATTTGTTTATTAGATTCATGCATTTATAATGCAAGCTAAGTCCGTTTGTGCTCGTACACAAAGAATTTGATTACGGTGCTATTTGATTACATTGCTTATGTACAGGAAATTTAATTACAACGGAATCTAATTCAACTTGTACTCATGGAATGCAATTTTATTAAAATTAGATTCAAGCTAACTCGGTAATAAATATTTTGAAGGACAATGTCATAAAAATTTCGATCATTTTATTATTTGTATTGTTATCAACACATCGCGCCCTACGTTCACGAAGGGCACAAATTGAAGCATAAAAATGAGGAGCTATGTAAAAATCGTTGTGATATGATGAACAAGTTGAAAAACATCCAACTTTCGGTTTGTTAAGCATATATTATATAAAATAATGCGAAGAGTATCTCGGATTGAGTAGAAGTCAAAAAAAGTTATTTTTAGAATTTATACGTGTTTATTTTATTGCTTGGAACTTAAAATAGCATGCAAGCACTACTGGGTCGATTTGAATTTACTTTTCACTAGCATGATACTTAGATTTCAGGTTTAAATCAAATATTGCTTTACATCGAATAACATCTAAGCAAACCTTATCTCATTGACTGTTTGTTTTTGGTTTTTTGTTCATCAAGCATCATACAAAAATACTGAATAGATTCTAATAAAGCTTTTACGGGGGTTAAAATTTACGCTTTCTTTCTTTTCATTCTAACATTTCTTAATGAACTCAAAATTTAATTATTCCCACTCACGAATTACATATATATATATATATATATATATATATATATATATATATATATATATATATATATATATGTAATAAAACAAAAACACGAAACAGCACTAACTACGGTATACTGTGCTTGGAACGGGACAAACAAACTAGGCAACTTCTCAAATTAAAAACGGTATGTAATGCCGCCAACATAATAATACTTTAATAATTATATTGCCACCATTTATTTGCAACAGAAAGGAGTTTTTGAAGTTTTATATTAAGGACAGAATTTCGAAAATTATTCTATATGAAACGTGCTGTAAAACACTCATATGAGTAAGAATATCAAGTATAAAATTATCGGTATCAAAAAAATGTACCTGATACTGATATATGTCGATAATTTTTCAATATATCTACGCACCGAGTGCGCGGAAAAACTAATAAATATAAATTATCGAAACTGTGACAGGGGTGCAGCATCAAGTTCAAACTACATTATAAATTTCTTTAATCCCGGAAGAGAGTATTTTCAGATGCAAATATTATTAACGATGAAAAACTTTAAATACAAATATCATTACTGAAGAAAAACTTTAAACGCAAATATTATTACTGAAAAAAAACTTTAAGTGCAAATGTTATTACTAAAAAAAATAAAGCTGTTTCTTAAAATATATATTTTTCGCCTAAACTTAAACACACTACACGCTATCTACCATCGATTGCATGCAACTATGAAACATTCATTTCCATCACATATATATTTTCGGTTATTTTAAAACCCGCTTCTATTATTGATTTGAAGTTATAATAATAGTTCTCAGCATAAAATTAACCGTGATTAACGAGAGCTAATTTATTTCCTACGAGTTTTCTTCTACTCTCGGCTTAACTTGCGTTAATCTCTATGTTTACTCAATAGTTAGCGACTGTAGTCAGTAATTAAAGCTAGTTTAATACCAGCAATTTTACTAATCTAATATATTGGCATGTCTTTTTTCCCAACATTTTAAGATCGTATTAATATATAACAAATAAAATGTTTGTTATACATAATCTTATATTAATTCTGTATTTTTCATATGAATGCCGTGTCCGTCATATTTAATTAACAAATCGTCGAGACAGTGCTATTATTTTAATCTGATATATTTTCCGACCTAAATGTGATAAAATAGTCATTATATAGGTATAAAAAAATACGTTTCTTTGTTCAAAAACAATAAATCCTTGCAAGACGGCACACGAGAATGCGAAGTTCCGTCCTTGTCAGAAGTTGCGACCAACAATTTTTTTTTTAACCGAGTTAATTCATATTATTAAGGTGATAAATTGCTTTTTAAAAATAAAATATTAGGCACTTTACTATAGACTTTCCTATCAATGGTTTCCTGTTATTTACAATTAAAAAATAAATATATTTTCATTTGAAAACTTCCGTACTTACCCAAAATATCTAAGATTATGAAAAAATACAATGAACTTTTTTTTAATTAAGCTTATTATAATAACTATTAAAGTATTAATGTTAAATTTATAACATAGGTGAATTAATTATTTGCTTCTTAGTAATAATAAGTACAATTTTAACTGCGATGCGTCTTTTTAAATTTCGAAATTAAAATGCCTTTACACTCCGTTGGGTGGAAAATGATTGTGCACTCAATGTGCGTTTATTTTTTTTTTATCTAACAGCTTGTGTTTGGACCTCCATTTCTCTTTTAAATACGATTAACTTGGCTGTTGTTTTCGGAACTGAATCCGCTGTGCCATCTTGCAAGGATTTGTTGTTTTTGAGCGAAGAAACGTATTTTTTAATACCCATATAATGATTATTTTATCAGATTTAGGCCGGACAAGATATCAAATTAATATAACACTTTCTCGATGATTTGTAATAAATTATAGAGTATACGCTTTTTTGTTATTTTCCCATCCCATTATGATGATTTTCCAGACTAAAACTATTTTTTCCATCAACCAAAATGTAAATAATTATCAAATTTATTACCGTTTGTTACTACTATTTGATATTAGCATTATGTAAGAAGACTGTTTTACATATTAAATTGTAACTTAAAATTATTCACAGCTTGACTCTACTCCTGGCTTTAGTGTAGCATCACTACACATTTGACTGGATAATATTTATGAAAGTCAGGTGGTTAAATATATTGAGGTAGTTACTACAATCATTCTTTCAATGGGTATATCACTAATTTTTTATAAAGAAAATAAATAAAGGGAGCAAACCTTGTACTATGCAAACCATATTTTTGTTTAATGAACTTTTAATGAAAGTATAATCAAAATTTATTTAACTGTTTTTACATGACGTGTATACAAAGCGAAAAATAGACAACAATTTCGAAAATCAGCAATTTAGTTTTCAATAGTTTATTTCTTAATCTTCTATAGTTTATCTCCTAATCTTCTTAATATACTAAACTTATTTCTTTTGAATATTTTTTTAAAGTACAACCACTTTTTTATCTTTACCAATAAAGGAAATAAATTAAAAAAAAATTGTCACCAAATTGTAAATCTGTCTATCAGTACCGATCGACTAACCATACGACTTTGATAGCAGATAACGAGGGCACACTAGAGAAAAATTTATTTTCTGTCTATACATTGCGTCATGCCACTTATATTATATGCATCCTGATATATATATCATCAATTTATTCATTAGCATAAATGGTTTCTTATAATCTCTTCTGTTCTTAGGGCTTCCTGCGTAACTACCTCTCAGATATCCTAAAATTTAGTCTACCTATATTCACGCTTCTTTTATCTCTTGGAACGAAGTTCCTTATCGCGCGTTGCGAAAGGGGGCTAGACGGAAAAAATTAAGACCAAAAGTTGTAACGACACTTTTTGCTATAGTTGCTAGCGGGCGCGCTGCAAGCCGTGCGGCGTGCGCGTGTTTCTCTGTCTGTCTCTCTCTCTCATAGATAGCGAGCCAGTTATTTTCGTTTCGTCTTTCTACTTCGCATTGAACAGTGTGGTGTCGCGACGATTATTTTTGTTGAGTGTATACAGATTTTTTGTATTTTGTGTCATTCAAATATCGATCTGTTTTAATTTTGAAACCTAAATTTCTTGTTTGCAATAACCTCGTTTTAATTGCATCTTGTTCGACTGAATTTTTTTTATTTATAAGTTACTGTACCCCACGATCTTACCAGCGTGAAATTATTTTTAACTGCCTACGACAGAAAAAGGCTTATGAACTTCACAGACCATGTATACTTACTCACATACATACATATGTATGTATGTGAGTAAGTTTGTTCCCTATAATAGACAAAAGCACTAAAGCCATTTCAACAAATGAGGGGTCTTTGATCCTTGTTAATCCAGAGAGTATCCTAGGGTATATAACGTTATGAATTTGACAGGTTATATATGTATGTATGTACATTGTTTCAAGTTTACTGCAACAAACATTAGGAATGACCTATCCCGCGCCTGAAGACTGCTGAATCCATGAATAATTTTAAAAGATCAATTTGTAAGTGGCTTTTGATTCAGCAAATTCAAACCGAATAGACCTAAAATATCGGCACTATGAAGTTATTTAATTTATTTACTCCTCATTAAGTAGTAATATGTACATAGCTATTATATATATATATATATATATATATATATATATATATGTTTCTTTGTTTGTATACATATATCCACATATATAATATAAAATTGGTCGTATGTGTGCCTGTATTCCATTATGGAGCCAACACATATTCGCAAAGGAATGACATTGTGCATGGTAGTAGCCTCAACACTCCCATCGTGCTCTATAGTAGTTGAGTGTCTACAGTTTTTTTCTAGAAAGTTCAAGAAATTTTTGCAATGTGCTAGAACATTGTCGAATTTTCAACATATTTATTGTTCACTCCCATTTTCTTCACTCCCACAGTCCACCCCTTCTCATTTCTTCTAACAAATGTATTTGAGTAAAATTATTTAATATATATATATATATATATATATATATATATATATATATATATATACATATATGTGTACATGTGTGTGTATATCAACAGGTGCTAGCTGTAAACCGACCGTGTTAAGCTAGTCACCTTTTTGTGAATAACATTTATACCTACTGTTTTACCCGTTGTATTCTCTATCCACAAACAATATTCTCTATTTACAAACAATATTCTCTATGTACAAACAAATCTTTTTTATTATTATTATTATTACCGTTATTATAATTTCGTGCTTTCATTTATTTTTCCGTAATTGGGTTTTTTCTCTTGTAATTTATCCACTCCCCATCACCTCCTTCCCCACTCTATTCTATTCGACAAACGACATCGGTCTGCGAGGCTGCGAGCATATCGGCGGAAATTTCCGGGATGATCACTCAATAAATAAGCTGGTCTCTCTACGCTTTGTACCGTCTAAGCAGTGTTCCCCAACTTCTGTTTAATTTTTTATCACTCCGCTATTCTGTGAATCATAGCGTGATAATAATATATACGTAGTATTTCTCAAAGTATTGGCTTTCTGACAAAAATCATTTCTACTCGCACGCGTCGTTCCAGAGAGTAGCTTGACCAAACAATTGAAGAAATTTTGCATACTAGTATGGTTTATTGTGTTTTCATTACTATCCGATAACTACGTCGGTATACATTTTCGACTCTTATTCTTCGCTACTCTCGCTTTGCATTGTATAATTTTAGAATTTTCTATATTTAATAATAATCAATCACATCTACTCATCATCTCTCATCGTCATTTCTATTACAATAGTTTCTCGTCAATAAATTCACTTAAAAAATAAAAACTGATCCATTTTTTAACAAGCACGTCGTCATAATCTTTTGACAAAAATAAAAAAATACAAGAGTTGACTTGAAGTGTAACTTAGTTTTTGTTCATATCATCGTAATCGTTTTGCAAAAATAAAAGTATAGGAGTTAACTTGAAGTGTAACTTAGTTTTTGTTCATATCATCGTAATCGTTTTGCAAAAATAAAAGTATAGGAGTTAACTTGAAGTGTAACTTAGTTTTTGTTCATATCATCGTAATCGTTTTGCAAAAATAAAAGTATAGGAGTTAATTTGAAGTGTAACTTAGTTTTTGTTCATATCATCGTAATCGTTTTGCAAAAATAAAAGTATAGGAGTTAATTTGAAGTGTAACTTAGTTTTTGTTCATATCATCGTAATCGTTTTGCAAAAATAAAAGTATAGGAGTTAACTTGAAGTGTAACTTAGTCCATATAGTCATAAACTTTTTCTGTCAGACCTGTTCATTGATTATTATTTTAGGCGAATCTATATATATATATATATATATATATATATATATATATATATATATATATATATATATATATATACTCAAATGGTTATTTTTCCATAGACATACTTGTAACCGCTAAAGTAATTATTTCTGCTCATCATAATTAAGTTCAATTTCGATTCGAGTTATCAAGTTCTGTTACAAATCTTTCGTATAATTTAATCCCACATTATGATGGAAATGAATACTTAAAAAAAAGCAGCTACGTGAAAGCAGGACTCAATAAATACAAAGACTAAAAATCTTTTCAAAGCTATTTTTACATATCCCTACGCAGCACTAAGCAGCCCAAAGCAAAGTTTTAAAACTTGTATTTTTTTAAAATTCTGTAACTCTAAATTTTGATTTTAAATATACATATTTTAAAATAAATCTTATTTGTGGAAAGTAACTATAAATAACCATATTATTGTAACCATATGTATTTAACGTAATAAATATAAAGAAAATAAAACATCGACAAATGAACTCAAAAGAATTTTCAGTATTTATTTCGAAAAAAAAACAAAACCAAATCAAAACAAATCACCACAAATGCTGTTGTTATATTTACACATAATTAAAAAGACATAAGTAAGTTTACATTAAACAGTAATGTTAATAAAAATAGTATTCAATTCGGTGTTAGAGAAATGCTTAAGCAAAATTAACTTCAATAAGCGGCTTACCCACGAAGCTAGCTAGAGATTTATAAAACAAACAAAATGATAGAAAAAAAAACAATTTAAGAGCTAATAAAAACTAATCATTTACACATGTTTCAAAATTACATATATTGCATCGCCGACCAGATCAGATAAAGAAAAAAATTAGATAATATTAACTTTTAAAAGAAAAAAAATTGCAGTTGATCGATGCAGCAAATAATTTTAAGCATTAATTTGTTTAAAACACACTATTTAATTGAAATAAATAAACCAAACTTTAATAATTTCGACATCGATTATATAAGTAATTTAAATATGTCAAAATAATTGCAGAAGACATATGGAGACAAACAATAGGTGATAAGCGACATAAAAGTGTTGTCAGCACATAAAATTAAACTGAAAATGTTGCCACAATAGTTTCTTTTATTTTTTTTGCTATTATTAACAAGTGTGTTTTGTACCAAAATAAATTATGATATATTAAATTTTATATACAAGAAAATTAAAATTTTTCTCTTGCTTCGTAAACGAAAGACGATTCGCCTAAGAGGAAGACAACATCACAGTCTTATTTTCTGACGAATCAACTTATTATTAAGTAGATCATTGGCCATAAACTATGTTCATCAAAAGGTAACACTAAATATCGATTAAAGTATAAGAAAAGTAAATGTTTTATTTAAACTTTTGATTTTATTGATAATATATTAGCTTATATATTTACATACACAATTATTAATTAAGTTACTATACTGGAAGTAAATAAACTGAAGAACAGAAATTGGAATTGGAATATTGCCAATGAAACAAAAAACAATAAATTATAAAATATTAAGATTTTGCTGTCAAAAGAATAATATAAAAAAATTATATGGACACCGGATGTGGATGACAAAGGCGCCGGCGTCGAACGCAAATCGTTTAATAAACCGATCTGGGTTGTACATCTGCAAGAAAATTAGAAGACATTTATTTTAAAACTTATTTGTTCTAATATTTATAATTACTTAATTATAATTACTTATAACAACTTCATGCAAAAACATAGGACGTAAAAAACCTCAATACAGCTTTTAAGCACCTTTTCTTTCCATTTAATTAAAATGGACAAATAGGAAATAAATCAAAATCACAGTTTTTTTTAAGTTAATAAAACCTATCAGGTACGAGTAAAGGCACTATTAAATATTTAAGAGGTCATAGTGTTAAGTATATAGCCTACTGTAAGGTAAAGTACAGTAGGCTATATATTTAACACTATGACCTCCTACCTACTGTAAGGTGTAGGTAAGTATATAGCCTACTGTAACTTTCATAGGAGGAAAATCATAGTGCACATTTGAAATTATGAAATATGACATAATCGCTGCAGTTATCCCGTAATCTTATAATAGGGTTTTACTAAACATGATTTACTTATTATTTTTAAAAAAATTTTATTAAGTTTTGGAAAAAGGGGCAAACAAATTATTGATGACTCTGTTTTCGTATATTTTTTAAATTATTTTTTAAATAAGCAATTTAAAATTATGCAAAAAAATATTTTCGTTTTCCTCCTAACAAGACCGTTCAATTGATAGGTACCCCATGATTTATATAATTTAAGAATAAAATTGAGTATTTCATTTAATGCCTTGTCATATTTATATAAATATTTTAGAAAAATTAGCTAAAACAAAATATTTGAGTTGATAAGATGTATTACTATTCCAAATTTCAAGTTTCTCCTTCACATAGTTTCCGAGAACAATCGCGTTATAAAATAAAACAAATCCAGCCAACCGCATGCTCAAATAGAAGAAAAGGGGAGCATTACAAGGTTTATAAACATCATGCTTTCCACAAAAGCTCATCATGCTATCAGCCTCCCATCTCCAAATTAATAAACCCTAAATAACATAGACACACTGAAAGCCGTCCGAGGAATCCAAATAAACGACAATATAAATATTTAAGTAGCCACTTCTCCGTACACGCAATCTTAATAGGGTTATTTGCTTCAAACTAGGATAAAATATATTAACTCATATTTATATTAAGAAACCGAATTACCCTAAGTCTGAAATGTTTCTTTAACGTCGTATTAAATTTTTGTTTTCAACTTTCTTTCAATATCAATTCTAACGTTCAAACTTTGTCTGCCCACGAGAGACACTAATCAACTTTAAAGTAGATTCGTCAAGTTTTTTAACTTGTTTAATAATCCCTCTAAACTGAGATATCCTACCGGAACATTTATGAATCTCGGCTCGTCCTATTAGCGATTTATAATTTCGATAAACATATTATAATGTTTATTTTCCTAATAGCTCTATAAATATATTTATAGCAATCGTCAAAAATTTGGAAATCAGTTAAAATTTAACGTAGGTGACAATTTTTAAATATAAAATCTAAAAACAATATTAATATATTTATAGGTATACCGTTTTAATATACATAGACATAGATTATATTTTTCGAACTTCCACAGAGCAGAGTGAGGATCATAAACTCTTAAGAATTGTTGTTAATAAGCGCAGGTAACAGAGACGGACTGGCAGACACGTTAGTTATCTTCTATAGATTCCGTTTTTCAATTTGAGGTGTGAAACTCTAAAATCATTGGATAATCTTTATAGAATCAACCTTTTATCCACTAATTTATCTACGTTTCACCGAGCAATAACATTTTATGCGTCAATATTAAATCTATTTCACTGATGGTTACCAATCTCCAGAACTTTCACCAATCTCCAGACCTTAAGTCATATGTAATAAGTTTAGATAAAAATATTTAATTCCTAAACCAAGTACACCTGCGGTTATTAACTGCACCACGGGAAAGCACTGCTCGGTAACAGAATTTTCTTCGTCTAACAAATTTAAAATCCTTTTTACTCACAATGAGGCCTCTGCTCGTCAGTGACCATCTGATCGTCTTGCTGCTGTGTCATCATATTGACCGGAATGTGAACGGGCAGCAGGCGTGCGTGCGTACGACGATCTCCCATCACGAGCTGTGGTTGAGGCGGTTGGGGCATCTGCTGAGGTGAATTGTCCTGCTCCATCTGGCCTGAGTTATCCTGGGCTGAATCAGAATCCTCTTGCGAAGCTGCAGCTTCGAGACTACTCACAATGGTTTTCACCTGTTTAAATAAATATTTTTATTATTCGGTTGCCTAATCGATACATGTAACATCATATTTGTAAAAAAATGGTGCGATAAAGGATTTATATTGAAGGTTTTGTCTTTTTGTGCTAACCCAATGCGGAAAAAAAAAAAAAAAAAAAAAAAAAAAATATATATATATATATATATATATATATATAGTGTGTGTGTGTGTATAAAGATAGGTGTTAACTTCATTTACATTGCGTTAGTACACAAACATTAAATAAGTGCCTAGCTTGTCGACGTGTAGTAATTATACAAGCGTATAGTGTACAAGCACTGATGTAGATCAATAGATATCTCTTTAATACACGCCGCTGGTTTCTTTCTCCATTATTTTTAATTTAAAATTTCACTACCAGATTAAAACCAAGATATCTTACCTCTTCCATATGGTTATCAATATTCTGCTGTTCCTCCTGCTGCTGAGCTTGCTGCTGAGCAGCTGCCACGGTCTCCTGGACAGTGCGGTGGATGTCGCGAAGGTCAGCTGCGCTAAGTCCGAACGGCTCCATGGACATCGGCATATTCGGGATTGGAATCGGCATGTTCGGAATGGGCATAGCCTGAAATGGAACACAGGTTTTGGTGTAAAACTGAATCGAAATTAATTACTAAGTATCATTATTTTGGTGATATCTCTAATACTTTGCACACCATGTACCATCACGAGATTTTGAAAAATGAAAATACAAGGCATATTTATTACAAAATTATATATTTTGGTAAAAAAAATTATATATTTTGGTAAAAAAATTATATATTTTGGTAAAAAAAATTATATATTTTGGTAAAAAAAATTATATATTTTGGTAAAAAAAATTATATATTTTGGTAAAAAAAATTATATATTTTGGTAAAAAAAATTATATATTTTGGTAAAAAAAATTATATATTTTGTAACAAAAATTCTTCTTTAATGTACGCTTAGATGACGTTTTGATGAAAAATAACAGGATCCAAATCTCCGAGTTTTGTCAATATTTTCACTCAAAAACCAATTTGCTGTGCATAAAAATAGTGCACAGTGGTAGAAAATTGTTGTGGTTCATTTTATTTAAGTATTTCTATTAAGAGAAACACAGATATATTCTAGAAATAAAAATACATTACTGTTTTCATAATTACTTGTGTAGGGGAATTTTGTACAAAAAAACCTGACGATAACTTCATAACTATATATAGTCTTCGGTGGTGTTTGATAACATTTTAAAATTTTGCAAACACCTTTTCGATTCTAAATTAATCGACTACGAACTATCGCCTCATTAGTCATTATTTTGGAGATTTTGCTTCGAAATAATCAATAAAAAGACATTTTTCACATTTTTTTTTAAACTTTTCATAATCATCGTCATTAATCGGAAAACGTTCATTAACATAGGCTCCTTCTATAGTAATCTATACCAGATGCAGGGTAGGGAGCCGTCCTACCCTGCATCGTCCAGCGCATTAATTAACTTTAATTATAAAATAAATTATTAAATAGCACATTAATTCAACTGTTACTCTATTTATACCGCGAATATCTCTATTTTGAGACATAATTGTTGAAATCTCGATTTATTGAGTTATTTGGGAACATTTATTTAATTAGTATTTCTGCTCTATGATATAGAGGAGAATTATTCTTGATAAAGAACTCAACTATTTTGCAACAATCAAGGCAGACGTGCCTTAAAAGTCAATACGAAAAAACGTCAAAATAAGAAAAATACTTGAATTGAATTTTACGAGAGGAATAAAAGTCATGAAATGGCGCTGTAATAGTAAAACATTTATCGGATCAGCTTTTTTGAAGATATTATGCATATTGTGCATAAATACCAAACAATCATTGATTTATTAATTACTTTTTTATATTAAATTTTGTTTCATCAAACTGAAGTTTTCTTTTTACGATCTTGATTTAACCGGAATATAAATATTAAGCAAACAAGTGGACAATAAACTTTACATTAGGACTACTATGTTTGCAGTCGATAATGAAAAATTCGTCAAACTCCTTAATCTATACCAATATATCCAAATATATATGAGAAATATTATAATACAAAATGCATTAATTGCAAATTGACTATACCAATAACGCTTGTGCTAAAATAGCACGAGGCAGACTAACCTGCTTCTTATCTATAATGTCACTCGTCTGCATAATACATCAACTGCTTCATTAATTCCAGCTTAGACAATTATTCATATTTTTTATTGCTTTTTTTCTTCATGTCTCATAAATATTGTGGGCTGAATAAAACGAGACTTCGCTCGTCCAATCACCATAAATGCAGTTTGACTTGCTTCCAAAAAGTTCGTGACTTCAAAATGACGAACGACCTGCACTTGAGCAATTCAAGTTCTTAAAATCTTTAGCATAAATGTGAAATCATTTTCATGAGATATAAATTGTTGTTTCAAAATTTTGAGCCCCAATTAACCAATTACAAAATGATTATTTTAATTTTTTACTTAATTTTTTGTCACAGCAATCAGAGCACCTTGAATGCTGACCGAAATTTAAATTTCACTAAACGGCCTTGAACTCGTAACTACTTGACATTTGAAATGAATTCAATCGACAGAGTTCGCGTTGAACTCTTAATGTCAGTTTTATTATAAGGAACGTATATAAAATAAATCACATGCCAGCATTGCCCAAGCAATATTAAAAACTTCAATTATCATTTAGCTTATCGCAAAAATTAAAATATTAATCAAAAAATGCAAACAAAAATGTTGTAAGTCGAATATATAGCATGCAACATTTTAGTATGGAGTAAAATCATTCATTTACTATATTAAATATTACACAACTGCCTTCAAAATCAAAAGAATGATTGGGCTGCCCACGTTTCTAGAATGAAAGATGAAAACCCAGTAAAGAAAGTTTTAATCGCAAATCCTCTAACAACTCGTAGAAGAGGTAGACCAAAACTACGATGGATCGATTCAGTGGAAGAAGATTTTAACATTCACAGGATAAAGAACTGGAAAACCCTGGCGAAGAGTAGAACTTCCTGGGAGAATCTCCAACAGAACTGTCGTGCCAAACATGATGATGAAAATCATTCATTTACTATATTAAATATTACACCACTGCCCTATATTACTTTACATAATCAACTATCAGCTTCCTATCACACATCAACAGTAACTTAAAAATTAAATTTTATTTTGTCAGACCGTTTCGTCCGTTTCTTCTTAATTAAGTACTGAACATAAAAGTTTATACTTCCGCCGGAAACGAATACGTTGTTCCAATATTTATCACGAATTGTTCTACTATAATTACAAAACATAAGTACTTCCGCTATTCATTCCACAATAAATTAATATTGCGTCTCATCACACTTTACTTAATTTCAAGCAAAAAAAATTGTTTACTTCATAAAAGAGCGCAGCTGATATTTTATGCCTATTTTTCGAGGACATAAATGTCAAATTCGACCTTGTATATGCCCTTGAATATGTTTATAGAAGAATCATAGAGAAATAGAAAATAAGTTCGCATTCATCTATTTAAAAAATAAAGTAGCGTACAGACACAATCATCAGAAGACGTGTCTAATCTCTTGGTTCAAATTTTTAATGAAGGTATTGATATAGTTTTTAAAACAAGTTTAATTGTTTTCAAGTTTAATTATTTTTTTATAATATTAGACAAAAATAACCAAGTGCAAACCTAACTAGCGCATCGAGGATTTCGTCTAGTTTGAAATGAAATCATCTTATTTATTTCAAGACATTAGTGATATGGACTCCATAGTGCATAAATAGTTAGATGCATAACATAAGTAAGTAAAGTAATAATTAAATATATCATATATATTACCGGGAATAAATTAAAAATAGCACATATATTGCCGTGAATATATTAAATATATCATATATATTACCGTGATTATATTAAAAACTATGACGTCTAGAATTAAAATGATATTTCCTTACAGCTTTTAAAAACCTTTTATATTTTTTAGACCTGTGTAATTACCTCTTAGAAGCAATATTCAACAATTTATATGGAATTTGCAAAAAAAAAATTAATTAGGAAAGTACTTAATTCGTATTAATAAACTACTAATTTTTTAAAGAAATTAAATATTCCATAACGTCGTAATACGACGTCAAACAGTTAAGAAATAACATATATTTATCCTGTTATTTGTTTTGGTAAAAAATTTTAAAAATACTATTTTCTAATTTTTTTGTGAAGCATAATTTTTGTTGTTTATTTGAAGTCCAAAAAAATTCACACATGTTTTATTTATTATATATGAGATCAATGTTTAAAAAAATCAGTATAATGACTACTTCTAAGTCAATCATTGACAACTGCCACTAATAATTAGGTAAACAAAAAATTCGCGACTAAAGTGTAGAAAGAATAAAAATTCGACGTCATTAGAATTCATATTACAGGAAATAACTTTCATATGACAAAATGACAAACAGTGATGTAATATAAACAGACAGCTTTGACCTTTTTTGGATAAAAAATCTTAACAATTTATTAAATGAAATGTCTAGTTACTCACTGACATAAAATTTGCCATTAAGTTGAAGTAACTTTGCTCCCAAAAACATATTCACAACAGCCATATCACAGCAAAGATCAAGACAAAATTAGATCATAATCCCTTCACAAACCTCAGGTCTGGAGTTCTCTTCTGGGCGCTGTTGGGGGATGTCGTTGAACAGCTGAGCGGGATGGCGAGGGAGAGCAAAGACGCGCTGTACATGCACACGGATCTCGCGTGGGGGTCCTTGGGGTGGCATCATGCTGTCTCCGGCATTCTCCCAGCTTCCTACTGGCATCTGTAGCAATGAGAGAAAATCTAGTAAGTTTATGCAGATAGTTTATTGAAAATGAGATATTTTAACATATAAAAATATAAATATTAAACTTGATTATATAATTCAGTAAGATTTTCATAATGTAACTCTTTTCTTAAAATAGGTCTATTCGATCTATTTCATGTATGATGAGATGTAGCGTTGGCCTGAAATGGGGTCAAATTTGGAAACTGTTGCCCCAATATACTATTAGATTCTTTTAGGAGAAATGTGCTTTTTATAAGCACATAACCGCAACAGATTCTGACATAAATTTCCACTTTATAATTTTCTCACTTGTTCACTTATTCATTTTCTGGTACACGTACATTAGTCTCAATTTCCGTCAGGTATCCTCTTTTTAGTGCACATCATTAAAGCACCGTTTCTATCTGTGCTTAGAATATCAAAGAAATATAACATCTTCAAATGGAATTTTATTTTATTAAGTTTTTCAATCCCTTTTTCTTAGTTTAGGCACATATTTTATTATAGTTTTTATTATTATAGTTTTACGTTTAACCTTTTTTATTTTTATTGGAGCTTGTAATTAATAATTACAATTACTATAATGGGAATAATGCAAAATATAAATCATTTTTAAATTCAGAAGTACAAGACAAATTGTCCAAAGTAACTGATCTAGCGTAACAAATTTGATGCGTGACCTCGGACGTAAAAAAATAACAATGCAATAAGGAAACCAACGCTGCACCTAACGTGTTTAAATTCACTGAAGAAGCTAATTGATTGTTTATGACAACAATGAAGACATAAATATTAATAGAAGTGATTTCAGTCAACGATGCCACTGAGAATTACGGTAATAAGGAACTGGAAAAGATATATTGTGGTACTAAATCGTAAATTTAAGTTTATGCCACCCTTTGTGAGTTTTATTTATTTAAATTTTGTGACGCATGTCAACAGTTGTTTATGTAAATTAAGCAAACGATAAATATATACATGAAAAGGAATACTGCGTATTAAAAACCAAACAGAAATTGTATTTAAATATTAAGCTTTTATACTTGTTGAACTTTTGACGAGTAACACTTTTTCTAATGTTTAAATTATTCAGAGAATATTTAAAAGTATGTTCAATGAGCTTACAGAATTTGCGTATTTCAGAAGTTCCACATCTTCATTTTTTGCTTCTTTAAAAACCGACTAGGAATGGGACTTATACACTGAGTATTTTGTATCAGGGCTTAAATTGTTAAGTTGAATTTGCAGGACGCCAACCATAATTGAATACGATCCACAGTTGTTTATGGTGACTTAATTTGTAAAGATTTCGTTACAATTTTCTTTGTCGAAATCCTGTCATTTTCACACGGTTATCTATTTATTCATATAATTTCAAATTACTTTCAAATTGTTAGGTCACCCACCCTTCGGAGATAAGGAGACGATGGGAATGTTTTTGAGTATGTTTTTTTTCTGATATACAAAATTTAACAAAGTACAATTAAATTAAATATATTTACCTCCTATTCTACACCCCCAGAAAGGAAGAAAAAATTTTAAATTTCGCACCACCAGATAAATTACAAGCAGCTTATATACCTATACCAATTATTAAGTCGATAATATGTATAGTTTAAGTAGTAAAATAACCGTGACGTAATGGTAGACAGACGGGCATTTTAATAACTAAATCTCACCACAAGTATTTTTACCATTTTATTAAGAAATCATAAAAACATATTTTGCATATTCATAAATAATTAAAACAAAGTTTTCCATGGCTACCAATAAAAAAAATTTTTACCGCAGATTCAAAAAACTCACAATCCTTGAAGAATCGTACAATTCTAGTTCGATTAAATGCATGACAAATAGGACAAAAAACAACTTATCACAATAAAAATCAAATAAAATCTCAACATAAACTCAAATCGTTGCCATTAAGCAAATGTGTTATGTCATAAAATATATAATTACATTTTAGATCACATTCTCACACATATAAATACTTCCACCTATGTTATGAAACATTACAGATATTTCCATCTCTTTCTTAGTCTTGCATGTATACATTATCGTCTGCTATATCCTTGAAGATAATCAGACTCTCATTATCCATTCTTTCAAAGCGACCAAACAACAGTAAAACACATTCTCCAATTAATTTCTCACGACCTTATGTTGCATTCTATCGCATATTGTCTTCCCATATGTTCTCATCGGCTCGTAGAACTGTTTGAATTTATATTTTAAATATTTGACCGAGTTTTAATACCATTTTCGAAGATTTTCATACCACGTAACCAAAATATGAAGCAAATGTGGGCTATACGAGATGAGTACAAAATCCGCGGAGTCGAAGCGTTCACATATCTAAAACTAATTATCTAACTACAATGTTGTCGTTCTCCAAGGTGCCTCGGCGCCAACACTTGGTCCATCACGAAGCCGACTAACTGGTTGTTGACCCACTCTACAAATTTAATAGTCTTGACTGGCATACTACTCGATCAGTACTACGAATATTGCAGCGTATTCACTTGTCTTAACGCAAATTTTAAAGTATTTACTTCGCAAGTTTTTAACTTATATAAATTCGAATTTTTTAATACGTTATACAGCACGTATGATATGAATATAGTGGAGATTCAATATCATAAACGCTGATAATAAACTTAGACAACCTGACACACATTCGTTTATTTATAATATACTTTCAAGATAATTTTGAAGTACAATTCCGTAGTCCGCTCTTTTGTTAAAAATTATTTTTAATTCATTATAAAATTAAAGCTTTAATATATGCCACGTAATATATGAATATAACAGAGATACATTATAATAGATTCTGATAATAAACTCAAACAACTTGAGACACACTCGTTTATTTAAAATGTACTTTTCAACACAATTTTGAAGTACAGTTCCGTGGTCCGTTCTTTTGTTAAAAATAATTTTTGATTTATTATAAATTTAAAGCATTAGTATATGCTACGTAATATATGAATATAACAAAGATATATTATATTAGATTCTGATAATAAACTCAAACAACTTGGGACACATTCGTTTATTTATAATGCACTTGTCAAAACAAGTTTGAAGTACGGTTCCTTATCCCATTTTTCTGTTAAAATTATTTTTAATTTATGTAACTTCAAAATTCTATCTTTGACAGCTTTAATGTATGCAATATAATTAGACACTGATAATAAGCAAAGACAACTTGAGACATATTCGTTTATTTAGATCGTAGTTTTCAAAATAAGTTTAAGTACAGTTCCTTAGTCCGTTCTTCTGTTTAAAATGTACAAAATCCTAAAAAAAACTTTGCATTTTTGTAACTTAAACTAATATAAAATGCAAAAATTTTATTTTATTTTTATTTGCCTTCATTTCTGGAACTACACATTCCACGCGATTTTTTTTTGTATTAGAAAGCTCACACTATTAACAAAATTGGGCTACATTTCATCGCGTACGATTTCTAATTTTTAAATTTTAAACATAGGTTCTTTCAAACCTTTCACATAAAAAATTTCCTAAACATCATATCATATTATCAACGTAACGCTCCATTTTATTACAATGACACTGTTATATTATCATTTTATTACAATGACACTGTATATATATATATAAAAAGGCTTTCTTATAATATAACGATACTTAATTATATTTCAAATGAATACCTACCAAATGGTCACTAACCATATAAATAATAGTCCCAACGAATACTTACTTCGCCAAATCATCATTGAACATATAAATAATGGTTTCAACGAATAGTTACTTCGCCAAATCATCACTGAGCATATAAATAATGGTTTCAATGAATAATTACTTCACCAAATCCTCACTAAATATGTAAATAATAGTTTCAGCGAATAGTCACTTCGCCAAATCATCACTAAACATATAAATAATGGTCTCAATGAATAATTACTTCGACAAATCGTCACTAAATATATAAATAATAGTCTCAGCGAATAGTTACTTCACTAAATCTTCACTAAGTATGTAAAAATAATCTCGTAGTAAATACTGCCTTGTTACCGATACATATTTAGTACAACAGATACAACGGCGCTTATCGAGCTGATTCTCCTTATCTATCAATATGTCACGATGACATTAATATGATGAATACGTTGTCTATGCGGCAAGGTGCTTCCAGGTCCGCCGAGACAATGCTCGTCCTTGAGGGCCAGTGGTCGACGTTTCCTCGTGTGACGGAGACGATTAGCGCCGCATACGACATTCGTTCGGACGTCAATGCTCATACACTAATGCTCGAGTGTCATCTTGCATTAAAAATTAATAAATATACACGTTATCAGACAAAAATATCATCTTCCTAATAGATTTGCAAGGTTTTCGCCACGGTATTGGTAACGATATATAATCTTAGCCAATATTTTCTCTAAATATAGTAAAATTGTAACATTAAATTCTGTACATTAAAAATATTTTTAAAAAGTTATTGCTTTAACGTAAAAAATGATAATAGAAGCCGGAAAACCTTTTTTACAATTTTTAGTTGGTAGTTGGTCAAATCGTTATATTCTCAAATGACAACAGCTAGTCAAGACAGTATTTTCTTAACTATATTATCTGTTTTTGTCGATGACATTTATTTAAGTAGCTTTAAAATGTATATCACTCTACGAAATTATAATTCACACCCGTACAATTTAATTCCAACTAGAATATAAAATTTATATAAATAAGACCGCCTAAAGTAAGGTTCCGTAGTGGTTCGTCTCTCTTGCGGTTGCTAATTCAAATAATCTTAATAGTTCTTATCAAAAGCCAGTATAAATAACGATCGGTTCACAGTTTCAAATCTCTTATATGGTTTAAAATTGTTCAAATCTCAAAAATAAAATTTGTTCAGGTGATCTGTTCAAAATATTGTTTAAAATTAAAAAAAGAATAAATAGGGAGTCATTTAAAAATATATTGTTTTGCCGAATGGGTTTAAAAATGAAAAATGGTGTGTAAAACATTAGTACCATCCGTCCAATGCTATCTCACTCGATAGGAGACAAAAAATGCTAGCACAAGACCCACCTCTTCCCTCCCAACCGCCACCCCTTTACATATATGAGGGTACATTAATTTTATTTTACTCTGCTATATATTAATTAAGGTATTCATACGAAATATCTTAACAAATGTGTTCATCAATCTATTCCCTTCAGTTTCCCAAACTATATGAAATTGCGACGGATAATATTGAACACTAAAATAACTCTTGCCCTTAACTATCAACAAAACTCGAACTTGTTTTAGCTAAGCAATTTTCAAAATAGAACCAGCTTTATAAAGGCGGAAATTAGCTTAAGGCCTCATTCAAACCATACACAGTACTAAAGTGGCCTTTGCCTCCACTGTTCTTCCTAATTCGGCACATAGCTCACCAAACCAGTGCGTCGCCATTGTCTTCTCACTGTATCAGTTCGTAAACTCGGCAACGATTAACGATCACACGTAACAACGGATCGTGATTACTGTCTTGGCCGACAGCGGTATTGTTCTGAGTATAATGACGACATTATTATCGTTATGTAATGAGGGAGCTTGTTAGCGCTGCGTCGATTCGATCAAAGGTCGCACTAAGTCGGTTGTGGTTAGAAGTCTATTTAAGTGGGTTTAATTGATGTTAAAGCGTTGTTAATTATTTCGTATTCATCGAAGAACCGAAACCCGTAAAGAGGCCTCAATTAAATGTCTATTCAAAGATTTGAGTATTATTATTGTTTACGAATCCTCTTATTTGTTACAATTGGTGAATTTTCGATATATAATATTTCTTAGATTACATTTAAAATATTTGTAGATAAAACTACACTTCTAACTGAAGAAAGGAAGTTTGGGTCTGTTATGGTCAAAAATAACAAACATTCTAAATAACCCTTCTCCGATCATAAAATATACTCATTAAAATTATGAAAATTCAAACGAAACTCAAAATTAAATAGGACCAATTTCATGAACTTACCAAAATCAAACTGAGAAAAATGTACACGAAAGTAAAAAACGCGATTCCAAAAATAAAATTATATATCAAAGGAATTGAAAGTATCCCACACATATTTTCAATAACTAAAAGATAAACAATACAAATAACAAAAATAACCGAAAAATCGTTTTCCAATGAAAAATCCTGTAATTGCCTTTTTTCTTTTGTTTACAAAATTCGTATGTACGTAATTATTATAATAACAAATGTTGAATAAATTTAATTCATAAAATACAGGAACAGTAGTGACTTATAATATTAGGTATGTATAAGGGGGTACCTTGAAGAAACGATCATAAAAAAACCTTGAGGGAAATAATAAAAGCTTCTTCATAACACCCACATATTTTACATATATAAGGTATATTCAAGACACCTACATATCTATAGAACCAATTACAATACTCCTAGAGCCTTTTTTTAAAGTTCCAAAATCGAAATTGACCTTAAAAAAACAAACTTCATTATTTGGTTCGATAAAATAAAAAAAAATTTGTTATTTTATGTACACACAATTTTATGTTCAACGAACGAAAGAGAATACGTTATGATTCTCTTTCGTTCGTTGAACAATTGATTTTGTTAAATTTTCACCAAAATTTAATAAAAAAAACAATCATTAATCAGCAACAAACAAATAAAACCAATCAATATCACCAAGTGAATTTGATGGAAAACAATTACCCTGTAACCATTATACTCTACTCAAAGCGTCTCTTGACAAATTTGGGCACAAAAGCACCTTGGTGTAGCACGTAATCTTCACTTCAGCTACCTCCGTCACAAATTTTCGTAACAATACATGAATCGATTTATACCCTGGTTAAGGGTAGGAAGGTTCGCTTCAGAAAATGAAAACATCCTTTTTGAAAATATCATATCTACTTTATTTTACAAAATAACTTTTTAAATTGAAAAAAAAGTTCTTACAATTTTTAGAGGAAATATTTAACATTTCAAATATACTCTATTAGATTTACCTACATTTTTTTTGATAATTTTCACAGAACTACAATTTCTTACAGAACTATAACTTATGGCCTTAGAAAAAAACGTACTTATTTGTTTAGGTTACGTCTTAATTGGACGGAAATGGGTCTCCGAGGTTATTTAGGGCTTTTATTCATTCTTCTCAACATTTTGCAGAACTCTTGCAATCTGTCCCATCTTAATTCCTCGTTAAAAAGTTTAGGCTCTCCATATTCCTAAACAAGGTACATATCCTATCATATGCCTTTCTCCTATCCGTGTCCAGCTTATATTATTCATTAATTTAAATATATCTGTTACTTTTAAAATTTTTCACAGACACAGTTTGTTGCTGTCTTCTACAAGAATAAGTTCTCAACATACAGACATTTTCATTTGACTAGATTATTTTGCTTGCGCAGCCACAATTTTATATACTTTATGTCTGCATACGTTAAAGTCTAAAAAACAAATAAATATTGTTTTTATAAGTACTTGAAAAAGTTTTAACACTAGATCAATCAAATCAAATTCAACTTGATTTTTTGATTTCAATAAAATTTAACTCAACTTGATTTCAATCAAATTTTGATTTCAATCAAATTTAACTTGAGTTCTTGATTATAGACAATCAAATTCAACTTGATTTCGAAAATTATACCAAGCCTTCACACATTGTGCTCATGATTCTACTGAAAGGTTGGACACTCTCATCAATTTAAAAGCGAGGAATTTAAAAGGAGATGAGATTGATTTCATTCAAATTTAACTTGAGTTTTGATTATAGACAATCAAATTCAACTTGATTTCGAAAATTATACCAAGCCTTCACACATTGTGCTCATGATTCTGCCGAAAGGTTGGACACTCGAATCAATTTAAAAGATAGGAATTTAAAAGGAGAACAAATAATGCATTTTAATAAGTTTCTTTGATAATATTCTAAAGCAGAATATATCTTGCTTTCACGAAATTGGTCTTATTTAACTTTGAACTTCGTTTGAATTTTCCTAATTAACATTTTAATTTATCGCAAGCAAAAATTTTTCGAAATGCTGCTTTCTCTTAATATTATATTACGTAGCCATGATTTCTTTGTTCATATTCATAGTGTAATTGGTTTAAGAGTTAAACTAGTATTAATGGAAAAGGATACAATTATAGTAGATGAAACATTTTAGCCCAATTATAAATATTTATTAAATATCTATCTTTATCTATAAAAGTTGACGTGTTTACTAATTTAATATCAAAACAGAAGGCAATAAATCTCATAAAAGCCCATTGTTTGAAAAAAGTACAACACTTAATTTTACATAAACTATATTATATATATATATATATATATATATAAATATTAACTATTATATACTCCGGAACGTCTATTACTACGTAATACATATTACTCGGGAATATCTATAACTCGGGAAAGTCTGTATCGATTTTAATTAATCTTTTTACATTATATAAAAACAATAATTATAGTATAGTTTGCAAAAATAAACTATGTAGTAGTTTTTATTTATATCAATTTCAATTTATTTATCTAATAAATAAAGCACATGATAAACCATGAATTTGAATAGAAGCAGAGTTTTCATTGGTTCAACCATTGAAGTTGAAGTATTATAATATTGAAGTAATATAAATATTACAGTATTATGGTACTGAAGTAATATAAAAATAAATATGTTAAATAATTGAGAAAAAACGAAACTTTAAATTTTAAAAAATACTTTCATTAAATAAATTTTGCAATTATATATTCTCATATTTTCCATTTTATAAAAAATAAAAATAAATATATCAAAATTATAATACTTTAATTTTCAACAACAACCGATTCTACAGTTTAAACAATTAGCGCCAATGGTTTTTATAGTTGTGCTCGATCAAAATCTGTCAAACGCCTTTCATTTATGCTGTATGTTATTAAGATATTTACAGAGCATCACCTAGTGTAGAAGTTTCAAAAGTAAATCGTAAACACAGAAAGAACCAAAAAGAAAAAGACAAAACACAAAAATTACGTAACTAAATACAAAAATTATGCAAATAAATAAATATAAATACCTCTACGCACGGAAGGAAGTGAATCTATCAGACATTTGTAAAGATAACATATTACAACATATTCACGGTCGGCGGCAAATTCGCTCGCGAAACCTTGTACAAATTTCGAGTCAGCTCTTTCTCAGGCAACGTGAACGCCTTTGTTTTTACGGAACTCGAAACTGTTACCCTCGAGCTACACGACCGCATTGACATTGTTTAAAATAAAATGTTTGTTTGTCTCTTTACGAGGTGCGAATATGTTGATTTAAGATCAAGTTTTTAGAGGTTAAGTAACCTCGTGAACGCAAGATTAATTTAGACAATACCCGCTTCAGCTGATAATGTTTATTCAGATAAATAAACCTAGGTCTGTAAAAATATTGCAATTATCTTCTTAAGCACCATTGTCTTTAAAAAAAATTCTTTGGAAAAAGTGTAAACTTTTGTTTCTCTTCTTAATTCTTCTATAATCTAACCATATACTTTGTCGAAACTACTATGTGATGACGTAGGAGGTGTGTGACGTAGGATTTAACGTAATTTCCCAGTTTTTTCCCAAATGTAATACTATATTTAATTATACTTCAGAACCAAGCATATAGGTAACTACTTTTTTTAGAATCACGGATGAGGTACAATAAGTTTTGTTTTAAGAGATAAGATAAAAAGATTCATTAATATATGTACAAATTGAAACGCAAATAACAAAATACAAAATTACTACAATAGCTCCACAAATGTTTTAGAAACCTCTTAAACCAATGCACGATCGTAATTCTGAGAAGACGAATAAAAAACTAAGCTTAAACACAGAGCTAACAGACGTGAACGTTCATTCTTTTAAAGATCTTAAACAGACAAATAGAAGAACACGTAAATAAAACAAGACAAAATATATTATCTCATGTATTTTTTCTTGTTTTATTTACGTCTTCTGTCCGTCTTATTTATGTATTCAGCATAAATATGACAAGATCATTCAAAAACGAATATATTTAATATTATTTATTTTTAATATTATTTATTATTATGTTTTCAAAAACATAGCCTTCACGTTTTCCCTTGCAGTCAATAATTAGTTTGATTACATAAAATGTTTATCTAAAAAAGGAAGAAGATTTAAGACATAAAAATGTTTGAAGAATTTCAGGATTTAAAATTTTTAAAGTCTAAAATAAAAACATTCCATAACACTGTACAAAAATAAAAAGAAAATCATTATTTTCATTCTGACACTATTTTGAGTGACTAAAAACAAAACTGCGAATTAAATGCGTTTGCAATCTAACAGTTATATTTGATTACATAAGTATGAATATAATGAAATAACTGATAACGATAACGAGCTTAGAATTCTTGTCACAGTAATAAAAATTTCAATGTGCTAATATTCATGTTTATTTAAGGTGTGACTGTATCTTAGTTTTGCACGCTTAAAAAGAAAATTGCAAATTAACTGCGTTTCCACTCAAAAACTAATTTATACTCAACACTTTTATATTTGATCATATTACTTTGAAAATACTGAAATAATTATTCCATTTTAGCCTTTTTGCCGCTGTTGTAAAAATTGTAATGTGCTAATATTCGTACTAATATTTTGAACGTTATATTACTATCATAAAATTGAATTGTGAACCACTCTAAGTAATTGTGTCCCCAAACTCTTTGTTGCATGCGACAATGCCGCAACTTTTCACTATTTACTTCTGTAGTAAACATCTAACACGAAAATTAAACAATTTTTATTCACTCCTTACGGAACCGCAAATTTCCGCATCCTTGAGTTAGAATCGATCGCAATTACATGTATCGACACATCAAAACATGAAATAGTTCAATCGAAGCGCGGAACCGTGAATGTGTTAACATAATTATATGGCTATTAAACTTTTAAATCAACAAATAGCAGACGTTAAATATCACGATATTACAATAATTAATTATTTTCGTCACTTCCGCGGATCAGTTCCGTATTAGTTTCCATATTATATTGACTTCTTTACGTCCAGACTTCACGCATTTGATTAAATAACAGTGGCGTACTGTTCATGTACATTTTAACATTTATAGTATACTCAATAATTAAAAATTAGAATTTTGTAAACAACACACAATGCAAACATATCAACCATTGTATGATCATATTTATCTCCTAATGTGGTACTCCAGAGAAGCAGTTTAAACTAGTCATCGTCATCATTCTAGTAAGCACTTCCCGCGACCTTTACCAGGTCCATCTGTTCATCTAGCGGAGGATCGTCCCACTGAGCCTTCAGATACGTGATAGCTATTCAAGACCATTTCTTCCCAATGACCGTTGAATCTGCCAATTCTGCAGTAACTGTCCATTGCTACTTCAACCTGCCTATCATGCCAGCTCCATCGGTAACATAAGTTGTTCTAAACATTTCCTCATTACGGATCAATTTTTTTGGAGAAACCCCCACCATATCCCTTCCCATAGCTGGCTGAGTGACTTAGAGTCTTTTTGTGCGGTCAATAATCTTCATCACAAGGAACCCTTATAAATATATAATACCCGCTCGTCCATCGGCTAGTCCATTCGTCTGTCAAAACCACACAGTTTCTATAGTCCGAAATCGGTATGCATAACATTTCATTTTCAGTCATATTTGCAATACCGAATCGGTATTGCAAATAAATGTTTCAGATGGAGATCTCCACATTTTTTTCGAGCCCTCCATTGCGTGAGGTACCATTGCACAGTTCTTTCAAAATGAGATATAAGTACATTTACAATTGTTTACCTTTAAGTGGCGTTTGTGAAATACCAATCTTTAAAATAATGCGTAATACGCCTTCCATATCCCATTAATTTTCCAACCATAGATTTTAAAAATTCTAAAAATTCTAAATGGAAGCATTTTATTAAAACTATAAATTCGAAGTGCACATCATTAAATTGCACCAAAAATCATACCAGTAAATGCTAGTACAATGCTCACAAATGCTCGTATGATATTTGCAAATGCTCGTATGGAACCCGTAAATACTCGTATGATACTCATAAAATTGTCACGTAACATTCTTGTGCAAAATTGAAAAAGTTCGGTATATTTGCTTAAAACTTCTGTTTAAACATATATACAAAATGCAAATTCAGTTGAACGGAGAAGTTCTCTTAACTTTAACATGGACCAATTTTGAATTGAAATTTTCGTGGCTTTTATTAGAAATCAATAAAATCTTGGATTTTTATTAAACTCAACATTATGGATCATGGCTTATTATTCATTTGCCGTATAATTCAAATATCATAACTAATACAGTTAAACTCAGTGGACAGTGAAAAATGTTTTAAAACTATACAAAACATATTTTACGACAGATAAATATTTATTAAAATACACAAAATATGAAAGAAGACATGTTAAGGCCATTGACTTCCTTAATGGATGCGCGCTTTTAATTACACCGATAAAAATTCCCGTTTTCAACAATCAGTGCATTTAATTTACATTAATTTCGTTGACTATTCATACCTGTTGTGCATTATTGGTAATAAAATATATAGAAATAAATTTAATGCAGATAATATCACATCCACCTCTTCGGAAAGAGTTGTTACGAAATAAAAGTGGTTCTTAAACTTCACTTTAAGAAAATTAACTTGAAAATATTATACTTATATATATAAAAACTATATAAAAAAATATATAAAAAATTTTAAAATATACTATGACATTCTACAAAATGTTCGAAGTTAACTGATTACGTTTGTACTTTTAATAAAACATATTTAGTTCATTTCAATATTTTAAAATAAAGTTGACAAATAAATATTTTTCTTCTAGATTAATAAAAACTTTTCTGAAAGTCAAAAAGGAAACGGAAAACAGCTCAAAACTAATTTTGTATAATTAACACCATTACTTAACACATTAAGGATCTCAAAATTTTGAACCCAATTTCAATTTGAACATATTTTAAGAACTGTTTAATTTCATTTAATAATCAAATCCGCCCAAAGATATCGCATTTAGTACCAAGATAACCCCACTAAGAACTTCGTAACTTTTTTTATGAGTGCTTCATAAATATCTGATAGAAATCAACGAAATTTTTTATCGAAAACAAGTTTTTGTTACGACGCGCCACTGGTGAATTATACAGTATAATAAATAATTAACGATATTTAATTAACCATAATAGCTTAAGCACCGTAATATACCTGTAATATTTTTATCTGGCACAAGTTCAAGCTGAGTTAGGCCACAAATTAAAATGAACATACAGCGGCGACCTTGAATCTGACCACGAGACCAGAGATAGTCTTGAAAAGACCACTGCGAGTTACATCACATTTTTTTTGCATCAAACTCATTTAAAAAACTGCATTCAATCTTAAGATGGGGCATAAGGAAGTGTAAATATATGTGTATTCAATATTTTCCAAGAGTTGTGAGATCCAATGTAATTTAATTTATTTATTATTAAGTGGCTGGTTATTTAATTAATATCATTAAAATCATCAATTGAACCTTGGCCCATGAGCATGACAGCAACATTGTCAAATAAATTTATTGATTATATCAAATAAATTGCGTAGATTAAACTGGGATAAACAATAATCACATTACGATTATACTTCAATATGATATTAGCAATAGTAAATCGAACACTCAGTATGCTTACTTAAAATGGAAACAATAGGTCAGATAGTTTCAAACTAAATAATTCGATATAATTATTACATAAAAAATAATATTTACCTTCACAAGGAACACGAGATAAAATATAGAGAGAACATTCTGATATTCAGAATTCTACAGAACAGAATGGCGGATTTTCTGAAATATACCAGTGTATCTAACAGAAATCATAAATCGAAATCTGTATTTCCATGAAAAAAACTTGAAAAACAATTTGCCAACAACTAAAAACGATTAAAGCTGTAAAAAAAACGATACACGATTAAAACGATGAAAACTATTTGGAGAGATTTTTGTAGAGCATTTATTGGTTCCATACCCAGAATATGGTTTTAATTTTAAGGTAACTCCTGAAACAAATTAATTTAATTATAAAGTAGGGAACGCCTAAGTATAACAAATTATATTTAGAAAAACATATTCTGAACAGACGATTCTCTACCATATTCCCAGTAGTAACCATTAAGCCAGACAGATATTTTTAAACAAACAGAAAAATCAATTTATAAGGCAAACGGAAACCGATAGTTGAATATACTTGCAGCCCTTGTGACTCACTCTATAAATTGAAAAAAAACCATTAAAGAAATACCCGTAACATAAGAATATACGCTTGTACCGTTAATTGTACCGAAACCTGATCCAATACAAACATTCAGCAATGATGATCGATAAATAATAAAAATATTTGCACAAGATTATCCCCACAACGACAGAATCCACTGAGAGTTTGCAAACATAATTATAACGGAGCACGAAATTTATTTGACCTCAAGATAAGTAAATAAATATACAGCATCTGTGAAGACATTTAGTCGCCTCTGACTATCGAGTTCCAAGCAACCTTCAAACATATTTGACTGGTTTTGGCACCAAAGTCGTAAACTGGATGTTGCTACTTTTGAAAAGGTGTAAAAAAGGTTACATGTATGACCGAATTTGGGTACGGTACGAGTGAATTAATGAAAATGCAGTGAAGTGGTAATTGAATCAGTTATATAATTGCATAATTGTCATTTTGTTTTACATTTTAACAAAATTCATCAGTAATCTTTAATAGAATAAGAATATACATTTGAAGTCAATAACATTTATGTCTTTACCATCTAGAATGGTTACCACTTTTTATTAAAAAAAAAACTTATCCACTTTTAAATATAATTTTAACACATAAACACGTCACCGCTCTAGACAGTATTTCTTATTTTTTTTTATAATTATTTAAAAACATTTGACAAAAAAACTTGTCTTGAATTGTTATTTGAGGCTACTTAAAAAAACTGCAAAGTATTCTTCAAGACCATAATTCCTCATAATGTCTTATAACACCTATTTTATGAAAATGATATTCAAGTAAATTCCATGGTTAAAAACTCAAATTAATTCATGTTTTCCATGAAGAGGATATGAATTCACGAGAAGTTGCACAAAAACTTTGGATGGAATACTCGGTCTAACAATGTATACAGATGTGCCACACATTATTACTAAATAAAAACAAAGGTTAACAAACGAGGACAATAGAGTGCAAAAAATGAAATAACAACCCACTCACCATTGTGTTGATCCCCATGTATAAAATTCTTTAAAGCCTGATGTCACATATAAGTTCAACATAAAATACATCGCAAATTTTCCAACATATCACTATATCTACTGCGTAACAAATTATCGGAATTCGTTCATAAGTTGATAACTTAAAAATAAACTAACACCTAGTCACCTCCACTTAGTTCCGCGCCAGAGAGCGGCTTGCCGCATCGACAAGTGTAATCTGCTCAGGATATTATGGACACGGTCTCTCACAACAAGGACATATAACAAAATACACATTTCGAGAAGTGCAACATGTGTCCTTATCAACAATTCATTTCACTTTATATTTAAAAATCAAATTGAAATAAAATTGTTATTGCATGTCATTAAATATCGTAATTAAACAAAAATATTTAATTAAAATATATTCTTAACTCAAAGGTATTTGACCAAGTCTGGAAAACATTACACAATGCAAATTGTCTCTGCTGGGTGTCCAAAGAATCCTCCGAAAATGTTTGGTTTTAAATAACCATATTAAACATTTAAAAAGGAAAACATAATTTTTTTATCAAATCGATTTTTACATCAACAAATAGGAAATTTCAAAAACAAATATGTAATATTTAATTGAATTCAGACCAGGATAAATAACGTAATTACCAAAACGGTAACAACATAAAAAAGGCGCACGTAAATATATCGTATAACAAAATTGCCAAATGCAAAGTTCAAATAAACGATGTCATGAAAATATTAGTAAAATGACAAATACAAAAAAGAAAAATAATCATAAATAATATCTGATTATAGAATGAATAATCCAGTCATGATATTTCAAATTATATCAAGAAAAATTAATACACATTAACAAAGGGCACTCGGTAATGTCGGCTTTATTGCCAAATGCAAAGTTCAAATAAACGAAGTCATTAAAACATTAGTAAAATGACAAATACAAAAAAGAAAAATAATCATAAATAATATCTGATTATAAAATGAATAATCCAATCATGATATTTCAAATTATATCAAGAAAACTTAATACACATTAACAAAAGGCTCTCGGTGATGTCGACTTTGACATGCACATTAGTTTGATAACACTGTAATTATTAATCTGTCAAGTTATTCTTGGCAAAAGATCTTCCGGCTCATGACACTTCTTATTATAAATCAGCAATTTAATAGAAGTATGATGTCACCATCTTATTAATTAACTCGCTTGTAAGAAGATCACAAATTACATGGAGACACAAAGGACAAACTACGACAGAGACAAAGAGACCACTATTTGAAGGACATATTTGCAAATGCATTCTCTGTCTAACTTGAAATGGCAATCACTTTTCATAATTAAAAACGGATGCAACCTTGAAATGATGCAATGTCCTATTCACAATGAACGCATCAAGCGTAAAACGGACTTATGACAGAATTTAGAAATGCTTTAAATGTTAAGTGCGTTATTATTAAGTTAAGCATCGTTAGTAAGCTAATTAACCCAGTTCTAATTAAAAAAAAACAGTGGGCAGACAAATTTTTCATCAATTCTTTATACAATTTTTGCGTATTAATATTTATGGGTTTTCTTTAATTTTATTTTCATCACTCAAAAAAAAATTATTGGAACAATTTTTGCATAAACTTCTCCGCCGGTTTCTAAGTCTGTTGTCGTTTCTTTGTTTACAATATTATATCAAATTTAGGCAATATTATATCAATTTAACATTCACATTATCAAATAAACTCTCGTTGAACTTTCTGAACACTTTCAGTACATGATTTCACATGGTCTGCATTATACTCTGATAAATAAGGCAAAGAAGCGAAATCTAGACTTTTTAAATTAACATTTCATCAAAGATCGAACTGCAAATAACAGATCAAAGCATTAGTACAAGATGAAAACCTGTGGACTAGTTCGGATTATATCAATACAAAATGACGCACGTTTTTTAGACACATACCGACACCGCAGCGAATCCGATCTTCCAAATAAATACCGCAAATATTCATACAAGAGTAAAAAGTAAGTCGCCATTTATTAAATGTAATTTTTACAAAAAGTAACAACAATTTATCAACTGATCTCAAATATTAAATTAATTAATTTTTCTACAAATAAAAGTTATAATCCAGAACAAAATAAATTACCTAAAAAGAGCATGTTCGGATTTAAATAATATATACATTTTTTTTCCTAAACAGAATTGATACAGGTTGGACCTGAATTACTTCTCCATCTTCTACTTTACACTAATTTTATCATCAGTCTTGATGTCTGCATATAGCAAGAGCAATCTCTATTCTAAATTGCATAAAAATATGTACACCATATATGTTGGTAAATAGATATGAGCCAATGATATAGAGCCTTAATTTTTCTAAGGTACTATTTAAAAGCCTTTCTGCGAACATTAAACTTTTCTTATCTAAATAAAAGACAGGACAATTTAGAAAGTACAAGGCATTAAAATGTATAAAATACACTGCCTAACATCGAAATGGCAATCTTTTGTTACTTTCGAGCAACAATTTAAAACGATTAGACCCGTTGGCCCCCGGGAGAGTTTATAAATAGGCGTTAAATCCATTCGTGGACACAGGAAAAGGTACGGAGGATTAACAATTCCATTGTGGGAAAACGAAATTTAGGGCGAATGAACGAATTTCTCTAATTCGAAGATGGAGGATAAGGGTGGGCGGGAGAAATTTGATATTTTGAGATCCCTCGTCGTCGGGAACAGATGCAAAAGGGATGATGTATAACATCCGTAATATACAGTAAGATGAATATATTATGTATTCCTATAATTACTCTATATTATTTATTTCTCCACATCTTGCGACCCTGACAGTAATGAAATATTCTGTTTAATAAAGGATATGCAAACAAATTATTTGTATTATTAAGTATTAATTTTTTGTTACATTGTTCCATACTACCAACATTATTTTACAAAATTGTTCGATTGAAGGTTATTTTATATCGGAGACGTATTTATAATTGAATAGAAACCAAAAGTAACATTTTTTTTGTAAAACTTTTATCAATTTGTTAATCTGTCTATTTTTTAGTGCAGGTCACGAAACTGGTGGACCGATTTGAATAAATCTTTCACAGGGATGATATCCGAGATTCAAAGAGAAATTAGTATAATCCGTACGTAGATTTACTGGTATTGCATTTCTGTACTTGCATATAAAAAACATATGGAAATTATTGATTTCAGTGCTGCAATGAGTTACGAATCTCCTAGTCAGTAGAAGCACTGCGCTACTTTCTTCATTTATAAATTTTAATTCGCTATTAACTCGCCGAACTTGTTTTCATTTTATTCATAAAATGAACATATATCAATCCTATCATCTGCTTGGCCTAAACAAAAAATAAACAAAATCCATAAAATATACACACAATTCACATTCATATACACACCAGACCGGTATATCTATATCTTTCTTTTTCTAACCGGGCGGAACACAGGAAATAATCCATCACACTCGCCACCGAGCGGATTGATTGATATGGGCTAGAAGCGCGCGCGCAGGCGGCGCAGTAGTGGGGGCATTCTGGAGCGAGGTCGGCCAATCAGGTGTCAGTGCACTCGGCCCTAACCTCAGCTGAAACTCTGCACCGGTGAAGGGAACAGACTGCGTGTGCGCAAGTCATATGAAGGATTGCGTTTTAACATGTGCGTGTGCTGTTTCCGATGAGAACGTTGTGTAAAAACTTTGTCAGCAATGTACTCGTACGAGTAAATGTCAAAAGTGACAAGTTGACATTTGCAACTTCCGATCATAGATTTAACAAATTAATCAAAAGACTTGAACACCTTTCTTCGAATTAAAATGTTTATTGTCTATGATTTTTTAATTCTAACTTCAGGCTTTAGTAAGCAATCTGTGATATTTAAATAAAGGAACCCGGTGAACAGACGTGATTAATCAGGCCCACTTGTGAATATCAATGGACAATAATAAAAATGCAGATGTAAAGACCATAAAATACATTTTAAACCATGAACATATTAATGGCCTTGTTTGGTATGAGATAAAAATAATGTCACTTAATTTTTAACGGTTCTCAATATTTTTTTAGTCTTGTAACCCAGAATTTCAGCCACATTCACAACCACTTACGATTCCAATACTCAAAAATTAATATTATTTATTAATAATAATAGTATTTTAAAGTAAATATAGTCGTTTTTCAACTAATGGTGTATAATATATAAATAACCGAATATTTTTTATTTGTTTAAAAATCAATTAGGCATAATTTTTATTGGTCACATGGCAATCCTGAGGAGTAAAATACTTTTTTTCGATGCCTTCGTAAAGCACTCATTGCATGAAATGTCACATTTTAAATTTTGTTTTCCTTTTATATCGCTCTCCCTTAACTCTCTGTCTTTCTTTTTCTACCCCTCTATTCCAGTCCAAATCCTCTCGAAACATATCAAATTATATTATTTTTGCCTTTTTTATAATCAATTATTTTTATTTACTTTAATAGATTACTTCAGCAGCAATCAGTTCTTCAAATGTTTATATTTATCAAATAAATAAATAAACTTCTGTATTTTTGTTCATTATACTTAGAAGTTAATAAAGTTGAAAGATTCCTTAACGATATTTCTTGATAGTTGTTCTATATCGAATTTATAAAATGCTAACGGTATAAAGGTTTCATTGACATTTTTTATTTAATGAAATAATCCTTTTGCTTTACTATTTAATATTACGCCTACAGATAATTTTCAAGACGCTTATAAGTAATCGATATATATTTAAAATTTATATCTACTTCCTACATAAAAAAACTAGTACGTTAATATAACCATGAGAACGTTAAATTTAACATATTAAACATGAATATTGACAACTATTACTTCCGTTTCCTTCCTGCTTCATCGACAATAATTGATAGAGATACGGTTCCTTCCCCTGTCGAAGCCTTACGAGGCGAGGCGAGCGGCTATCTCCCCACGACATTCAGCTATTGATTATATGACGTATATACTTTTAAACTTTAATTAAGACATTGCCTATTCAGGCTGATAAAAGCCAATATTTTTAATCATGGTTAACCGTGACATTAAAGATTTTTTTTAACTTGTGTTGGCGGTATTTTCGTCTTTTTTTTTTACTTGATATTAACAAGCGTAACATCTTGTTTTTAAATCTCGCCTCTATAGAAAAAACCGCCTCGAGATTTCAATACTGACCTTCGTCAGAATACAATTCAAATAAATATCGTCAAACAAATCGAAATCTGCATAGGTTTTACCAAATCGCGTCACTTCTATTAGGAGAATAATTATTAAAATTATGCTATCTTTTTTTGAGATAAAAAGAAAAACTAGGAAATTCTGACATAATTTTTATTTTTATAATATAATATACAAACTCATACCCTTGAACCAATTCCATTTCCTCTCAAAAGCTTTCATTTGACAAAGGTTGTTTAAATGAAATCTCATAACACAACAAATAAATTTATACTTTTTAATTTATACTAATTTATACTGCCGAAAATTTTACAAAAATAGTAATTATTTTCACAACACTACAGTAAAAATCTTAACCTATCCCTCAGTCCCGCAATTCGATTCTATTCCAATTTATAACTATCAAATTCAAACAGGATAACAAATTGCAAACTAATAATAATAAAACTAAAAATATAGTTCACTGAAAACTTCATAAAGAAAATAAATTGTTAAACTTCAACTCCAAGTGATAAAATCGAACAGAAAATATATTATTAAAATTTAAATATGAGAATAAAATAACACAAAGAAAATTGGTTAAAGTTGTCGCCTTATTAAGATACACTATCACGCTGTATCCGATCGACGTCACGTCATCGAAATTCGGTAAACAGATTACCGGGGAGCGCTTCGGAAAATAAAACGATTTTCCCGTCGTAAAACTCATTTTCGTGAATCGACTTAAACACATCTGCGGCTCACAAACTTCCTTCGTAGAATACAAAGCGGAGCTACGACATTCTCGGCGTAATACAATCACGTCGTTCCATAAAAAAATAAGATTATTATTCAATGGCTATCTACAGAACATAATTGAATCAATATTTAAGAACATTCCTGATTCACTTCGCCACAAAGCCGACTGCCATTAAGATCTAAAGATTACAAATGATAAAGTTCAATCATAATTACCCATCACATCAGAATCCATCCATTTGTCAGTCGATTAATAGATGATTAAGATAATCACTCAAATCCACATCTTATCGTCCTGTTTACACGCTAGTCACTAATGAACACCGATAAGCCCAAACCCAGAGTATCTAATCAAGTTTATTTCCATCTCCGAATCGTTAAATAATAGCCCGATTAAAAACAAAATGGAAAAAAGACAAACAAACACGGGCGCGCAAAAACCGCACCACGCGGCCGCAGATAAAATCTAAAAAAGCGAGATCGAAGATCTCGAATTCGGATTTATAATAAGGAGACGAGCGGCGGGCATCTGCATCGCGCCGCCGATTTCTTTTGTTGTGTCGGTTCGCCTGGTATATAAGAAAAGGTAATGAACGCGCGCCAAGTCATTTGGCCAGTGCGCCCCGCCGCGTTCGTTCGCTCAAACAGAACTTACAACCTCATTATGCCGGCTTTGAGTAGAGGAAAGATCGCTGCGTTCGGCGCGCTGCTGTGCGCTCAGATATTGATAGCCGGCGCCGCTGGGCCTCGCTACGCAGACCGCGAACCCTACAAGCGCATCATCGACGATAAAATCGAATTCGGCAACCAAGTACCAAAACTAATAGAGAACGTTCTGAGCGACGAATTCCTTAAGAAACAGTTCAACAACCGAGCCAGCCTCATAACCAAAGACTCGCCTCTCGACAACGTAGTGGCCGAAAACGTGATAGTCGAATCAAATACTTTGCAATTGGTATCGCCGAGGAAATACGCGAGCAGGCTCGAGGATGAAACAAGGAGACTGGAAGCCGAGAGCCAATCGGAGCCAAAGCGGCGGCTGGCTAGGGGATGGAACCTCCAATTCGTGAACGTGCCGAATGCTCCGCCCTACATACCTTACAATTCCTACTCCACACGAGGGCGCAGGTGGAGGAGATGCTGCTAGCTGAACGTGGGAAAGGAGTGGAATTCTTTTGTTTACGCGCCACACGGGACGGTTATAATGTCAAGGCTGTGTGTACTATGCTAACCACTTTACTACTACATAGGTGGCGAGCGCCTTGCTATGTGTTTTTACGTATTAAAATAATGACGGCGCTCACATCTATCTACGCGTGTGCTACAATGTTCTCTCGCGCTGCAAACTGATATCAAAACTGTTTAAAATGTGTATATTAGTTTGTGTAGTAGTGGTTTAATATCTATTTATAACTGATGGGAACAGTGACTATATATGTTATTTTAAATGAATTTCACAATTATTTAACGTTTCGTCTAAGTTAAGATTAACATAAGTTAGAGTAAAATTAATAAATGTTTATACAGTATCCCATTTGTTTTAATAACACTCCGAAATAATTTGAAGGATTGTTCAATATTTCGGAGTTTTACGATGTGACTAACTTGTAAATAAACACAGACACAATTAATAAAAAGGAATGACGGGTTTGTCTAACAGAGAGAGTTGATGTTCTAATGCAATAAGCGATTGCCGGTAAAATGCACATTGTAAATGCATTTGTGGAACAAGGTAACGGAAATGTTTATATTGAGGTTCAGTGGAGAAATCGTAGTGAAGGTGAAACGTATTTTCGAATAATTTGTGCAAGCAATAAAAATAGGATAGTATATTAAACCAAAATAAATTACTATATATTTTTAGTTTATTGCATTTGAACTAAATTAACATGTGACTGGTTATTAAATAAACTAGCAACTTTAGATGTTCATAACGTTTATAATATAAATAAACCAATCAAATACCTGTGAAAACAGACATAACGTAGGGTTCTCTAGTTATCTGCACCTCTTAGAGTATTTATTTAAGTTAACTGAAATAATGTCAGTTAAAACCTTCGATAAAATGCTAGTACCTAATTATGTTCAGATTTGTTAAACTTAGTTAAAAAATTAGGAGGTAAACACATCTCACACCGCTTTGAAGCTTAACTTATCGCGAACGGGGCTTAAGAGTGAAAAATGGTAAATTAAACCTTAATTTCATTTTAAATGAACTATGAATGATATACCATTTGGCGGTTTTTTTTTGTTTTTTTTTCGCCACCATTTTACGTCCATAATAAGCATTAACCATTTTTGTACTTGCAAATTTTGATGCATTAAGTCTAAAGTTATAAAAACTGTAAGATTGTTACCGATGGATGGACATAATACAATAACAATGGTTTTTCGTTTCTATAGCTAAACCTAAAAACAAACATAGTCGTTATTAGTCTTTTAAAAGATCCTTACTTTGATACAAATAACGGAATGTCGAGCAATTTCAATCTGCGTTACGCTTGTGGTATTATATTCTCATTTTCGATCCCACCTTCTCAAGTATTTACGTATTGATTAAATAACATGAAAATTCACTTTCGTGAAACTTAATTTCTTCTTAAACTTATTTATATAAATCTCGAGCTAAGAAAGTTAATTAAAAATTTTGATTTTAATTCCTTAATAGAAATTATTATTCACTAATTTCATAAACACATTACACTTTCCATTAACGCAAATGGTATTATTTCCCGTGATTACCTTATTAGATAATAAGAAGAAATGAAAATAAAAATAAATACTGCCTGAGTAATTGTCCATTTTATTACCGAATTTATAAAATATCGTGGCACTATCTTGCACGACGAGAGATTTATAACTTTAAATGTTGACAAGAAAAAAGCTTTTTAGTTAATTTATTCCCTGTTCACGAAAACGAAATTGGAAAAAGATAACGTGGACTTCTTCGAATGACAAATGTTAATTAGTTTTCCTCTCTCAAAGTCACGATCGTATCATGTTACCAAAAGGAAGAACAAATAATTTCGCGTTAGCTTAATAAATTTAATTTTCGTTAACGAAAATTAAATATTTAGTTAACCAAAATTGTATTCGTAACATACCGAAAAAAAGTTTCTCTAGTAAAAACGTAGTGTTAAATTATTTGCAACACGTCTTTTATTAATTTAGTACGTTAATCAATTATTAGAAATATTTTCTACATAATAATCTAACCTTTACATAATAAGCCGTCAAAGTACTTGTCGGAATGGGCGTAAAGAAATATTCTATAGTTGTTGAAAATACTGATACAAGTTAGAAGTACTTATTTCACTATTTGCGTATCATTTTGAAGTTTAAAACTTTACAAGCGGTGCTTAAAATTAAAAATTATACGTAGAACTTCAAAACTTCTCACTTTTTCATAAACTAGAGAAAAATTTTAAAAATGAGCAAAAAATTCTCCCTACTGCAAACCTTAAAAATTCGTTACTAATATTTTGCTACCTATTAATTGAGCCTTTTTTATGAAAAATCTAAAGAAGCTAGGAAATATAAAGCTATGTAATCAGAATCACTACAGAAACTTAAATACCCCAATTCAAATTAGTAAATATTTTAATGTAGGAGTAAAAACAAAAAACATGATCGCGTTTTTACAAAAACCGCTATATATATTGTTGTCAAGAGTAAAAGCATTTGTTAATCTTCAAAACCATTCTTAAGCAAAATTTTGCATGTAATGCAATTATTTAAGTATATACTATTTTCAATTCAAAAGGTTAAAAAAAATCCAATGAAAACATAAAGAATAAAACCTTCTAAACTGCCTAATTCATATTCACTAATAAAATTCATAAGCATCCAATTAACTGTACATATTCATAGTTGAACAAACAATATCGTTAACTTAAGCATTTATAGCATTTAATAAAATAAACCTATTTAACGTAAAGATTATTACTCACATGCAGTTACCGTTAACTCAGAATAGCCATCATAAATGAAATCAAGGTTAAGGACCTCACTATTGACCTATGCAAAGTGGACGATCTCTGACCAAGTTGAGGGAATAAGGCTTGACTTAGAGCAAATTAAACAACATAAATAAGCTGTATGCTTTTACGGTTTAAAAAGTTCTCTTTCACGTGAAATGTTTATTACGTATGTAATATGTATATTCCAAACAAAATATTAGAGAAAAAATAATGTATTTATTGTATTCACTAATAAATCTCCAACCCTTTCTTTTTCCTTAGGGTGACCCAAATTCCGTATTTTCGAACGTTGAAAATTTCAAAATTTATGCAAATGCGTTTCTTCTTTCATTTTCTAAAGCAAATTTACTCCGTCTCATAATAAATCCATATTATGTACTTGAAGGCTTGGCGTTGATTGTTATTAATCGACATCCTATTTATAGTTTATAATCAAGCATAATGTAACTTTCGACTACCTATTTAGAAAAGTACCGAAACCTTGGCTAAAATTTTTTAATTCAAACGAATATAATAGATTATAAATGAATATCCCCAAATTATCACATTTCAAATGCTTACACTTCTACCAAACACTTTTATACTATTCCACAAATGTTTATAAGATAAAGTTTACAGTCCCTGTGACGTTACAACATGAGGTGTTTATACAGAAAAAATGATTTTTAATATTAAAAACAAAAGTAGCCAAGGAAAATGAAGTCCGAAAAATGAGTAAAAAATCAATTGCAAGTATAATTCTTTAACTACGTATTCAACTCTATTTAATATTGCAATAGTCCATATCGCAAAGTAAATAAAGAACAAATTACTTTGAGATATGGACTATTACAATATATATAGCAGCATTTTTTTTTATTTAATCATCGTAAAAATTGCTGAACAATTAATATGTTTAATGTACTATAAAAATATTTTTGATTGACTATAAAAAATCGAAGTAACCACACTTATAATTAAACTATTTGAGCATAAATTTAAAACACGACCCATTTGACTTCCAGTCTAATTTTAGGAGGCCTAAACTAATTATACATAGAAACACGCAATAATCTCCGATTACGAAAAAATATTGCATGTTATTTTCATGTTCCAATAACTGTCATAAACACAGACGTGACCGACCACGCGTGACCATTAACCTTTCAGCCAACAATATGCAACGTTTAAGTTCAGCGTTCCTACAATAGTAATACACTCGTCGAAATGTTCTTTATCAATTCCGAAACTCAATATATTCTATATTTTTTCTGTTGTTTTCAATATTCTATAAGCAAATAACTGATTTTAAAATAACCTTATTACAACAGGAATCTCCAAAGATAAAAATTAATAGCTTCGATTGTAAGAAGACACAGTTACTCTTTTATCTATGCTTTTATTCTATCTTATCTATGCTTTTATTCCTGAAAATTTTACTCATAAATATCTACATCTGTCTTTCGGCAGCGTTTTGTAAAGCCCTCTATATTCCCTATATTTATTATATAAATATTGACTATTGTCATAACAATACACAAGCTGATAAGCATCTTTGGCCATTGCTATTAAAATATTGAAATGTACCAACCACAGCATATATACACACTAACGGTTAACAGAGAAATGTATTTAAACGTATGCTAAACATTACCTACCTGTAAAAGTGTACATTATCTGATATTGAAATAAACACATTCAAAGTGACAAAAATATCAGAAATCGTGTCTCGTAGTCATTAATTTATCATTAACGCATTTTGATAAGCAGTTTACTGCAGTATGAGTCACACGGATTTAATATTTAGAACCGGACCACACTTCTTTTAATAATTCACGAAGGCGACATATGAATAACCTAACCTATGCAACTATTTAAATGATTCGAGAAAAGGAGAAACGGTTTACTTCGAACGTGTTTTTGAAGAAAGCAACTTTCAAAAATGGATATCGCCATACATTTCTCATTGATCCAAAATATAAATATTAAATTTTGTTGATTATTTACACCCACTGAATGTAGCATCCGCCATATCTTTAAAAATACGTAAATACCGTATTCGTTGATTCGCTGACTTGCTACTGGCCATCACAAAGATAAAAATAATGGCCTTTCTAAATTCCACGTGAATGATTTACGTTTTACATTTTTCACGATGTTTGTAATAGTTGGTAGGAAAATTCGTGGAAAATATACTAAGATCGGTTACAGAACCACGGGAAAACATTAAAACTATTAATTTATGTTTTATTACACAAATTTGATTACGTATATGAGCAAAATTCATACTACGAGAATTACGTTGAGCCTTTTATAAATATTTAAGGGCCCGTATCATTTTAATTAAACTATTTACAAATATTGTTTTTGAGGAACATATGTATTGTGTTTTCCTACTATATCTTTCACAGACCTAAAACAATGGTACATATTTAAAAAAATTATGACATCTAGAATCATCGCCATAGTCTTCCTACAATCTTTACATGGCTTTCGAAAGCCTTATTTCTTTCATAATTTTAGTTTAAGTAACTTCGGAAACAAGGGAGGTTGTTTTGCCAATTGTTTTGCATATGTCTCAACATAACTCTGAACATATTTAAAATATGAAAAAAATATTTTTGAGACCGTTATAACCTGCTCTTTAAAAAAAAAACCCTAGTATAAAAAATAAATTTCTTAATACCCAAATGTGTTGAGAAATGGGTTAATATATTTTATTAAATTACCATATTTCAAGTTTCTATGTCAAGCGGTTTCTGAGAAAAACAGCCGTGATAGACAGAAGAACAGACACGTGAGTATTTTTATAAGCATACCAGTTTTCTTTTGAGGTACACAACCTAAACAAACCGTAGTAATTAGTAAACATGGTGTGCATGATCATGATGGTAAAAGAGTACACAGGAATTGAAAATATTACAAGCGTCCATTTAATGTGTTATGATGGTAGTATGGATATATATACATATATATATATATATATATATATATATATATATATATATATATATATATATATATATATACATCCATACCACCATCGCAACACATTTAACGAGTTTATGGGAAAATATCTCATTGTTGATTTTCCCAACTATATAGCCGGACTAGACTTTTTTAATATCGCTTCCCACTGGCTCCAATAGATGGCGCTAGACGCAAGTGAACTCACGAAATCAGTTGTGATTCTTTTCTTAGGCAAAATATATTGTCGAGAAAATAAGACGAATATATATTTTTCACACTACTTCAACACGAAGATTCGTCGATTTTCAACGTATAAATCTCTCAATTTTACCATAAACTGCAAAATTGCACTAAATAAAACCAGGTGCGGTGTTCATGTTGATCGGTCTAAACCCAGTAGGTAGACAGTAGCTAGACAGAATTGAGCTTCATCTCTAGTTAAATCAATGTGAATAGCAGAAACTTTGAAAGCATTTACCATTAACTAAGCACAGGTGTAAGAAACCAATCTGATTAGTCCAGTGATTTATATTAAAATTTTCTATTTCAATATCATATCGATATAAAAATTGTCATATCCCTTATATAGAATTTTTATGTCATTTTATATCTAGTCTTTAATAAATGCAAACTTTATTCACTACGAAGACTCATTTATATTATTTCTCATTATCATAAAAGTTTTCTGCATCCCTTTAAAGATAAAGATGCAGAAATTGCAAACATTTTTTTTAACATAGCAAAGTCAATTCGTTCTCACGATCATTTAGCCCTGTATATACTCATGCTTAACCAGAGATAAAAATAATCGTCTCAACCGATCTATATTTACTGATATCCCCCTACGGTAAAGAGCCAACGCGCTGCTACCAACAGAGCCGGTGCACTTGCAATCGGTTCATTGATCTCAAATTAAGTACAACCGGTTGTCGGCGGATTCAGCTCTCAAATATTACAAAAGAGATGTAAAAATAATATTAAAAAGCGCGCAAGCGTAGTATGAAATAATATATGATGGAGTCAAGGACAGGCCGCTCGGGCTTTTTGCGTCCTCATGCAGTTGGTGGCAGGCTAGTGTGATCCTTTTTTAAATATTTGAGCGTAATTTTGTCTTATGATCTTAAGGTTATTTTATGGTAAATCGATGTAAACGAGGTCTTAAAAACCAAATTGGGACAAGATTTCTTCAATGTACTACCAAAATCAATGAGTTATATTCAAAACAGTATTTTGAACCATATTTTTGTACGTATACTAAATTTGCCCACAAAATAAAACTAACGAAAATATATGATTATCTCTGAAATAATATCTTGTAAAGAATTATGGACCTGTCCATGAAAATAATGTCTGGCGTATTCGGTACGACCATGTAATTTATAACAAATTTAAACAACCTGTCATTGTTAAGGTCTTTAATGTCTTCCGTATTAGATGGCTTGAATATGTTTAAAATAGAGAATTTTTGGCCTGTAAGGAATCTAATTTTTGGCGTTAGAGACAAAAAAGGACTATCTTCGACCTGGTGCTTAGCGATATTTAGAGTGACTTAAAAATATTAAGAATTCAAAGACCCATTTGCAGACGATTAATTCTGATAAGAAGACTCTCCTGGCTTGTGACGTGGAAGAAGAAAAAAAATATTTTACAGCAAGGAAGTAATGACTTGCTCAAATTGTGATAAAAATTACGAAGATATTATATTCGATAATACTGAAATGAAATTTTTCCATAAAATAATTAACTTATTTCCGAGAATTTAAAAGTTCTTCTTTTCCTATTTTAAAATATTCAATTATTCTTAAAATATAAGAAAGCAACTTTCAAAAATGGATATCGTCATACATTTCAAAAATGGATATCGTCATATATTAAATAATGCTTCATCCATACATATTGCAGAATGGTAACAAGATTTTGTCTGTCCACACATCGCACACCAACAACTGAAACTTTTTTAATAAACTTTATGGTTTTATGTTTCAAACGCATGGTTTACACCTGCATAAGAAATAATTATACTATTTCTTATGAGAGTTGAGCAAAAAAAAACAAAAACCCCCATAGACATTTAAATGAATTATTAATTGCAACATCGATTTCTTGCATCAGAGACCATGACAACATTGTTTTATAAATCTCCGCTAGATGGCAGTATTAATTTAACTTTCAATGAATATTTTAAAAATATTAATACATTTATTTACGTACCATCATTATTTGCCAGACTCTACGACATACTTGAATCTATCCAAAGAATGAAATTTTGATCATCTAGAATTAAACAATGTAAAGCAATTTTCTCTTACTAAGGGTGGATAGAATTGCTCAAAATTACAATTTTACATGCTATTCTATATATCTTACTACTATCATTGCCACATATTTAACCACTAACCTCTAAATTTAGATTATTGAAACTAAGGGTGCAAATGTTGCCAGGACAGTGTTTGCCAGGGAATCCTTTCATGTAAGCTTAATGCATGAAGCTATTTCAAAAAGTTTTTTTATCGCTTAATGTTTGGCACCCATTTTTTTTCATCAAACAAAATATAGCTTATATCCACACATCTTTTCGTGAATATTGACAATTATGCATTCCTAAATGAGTCACAAAAGGGCATATGATTGTGCGATATCGCTTAAAAGACGCCACTAACCACCAAACCGCAGTCGGCTACGACTACAGGACCTCGGGTTACTGACCCTATTGTCATCAATCTTAAAATCAGAGGCTGCATGTCAATTAAATACATAAAAGACAATTATTTTACCACTCAATGACGTCAGCGTCACAGCCGATGTTGAGATGACATAATATTTAAACACGAGTCGCTAAACCATAAGCCAATTATTTTGCAATTACCACAAGCGTGACATGCTATGGAGGTTCATTACATACTATATGTTTTCTGACAGTAAACTTTGATGAATAAAAGTCTTTAAATAATAAGTCATTAACCGTAACTGAAAACAATCTAATCAAAAATTTAGAGAAACGACCAACCGTTTGCAGGTCTCTATAGAGACATAATATATTTTACCAAGGTTGATTTAATACCTCATAAATAATTTGGAGCGTATCTAATTTATATAAAAGAACACATTCATCTGATATGGTAGATTATTAATCTATTGTAATTTGTTTGTCTCTGTGTTAAGAAATTGTATCGTATTTTAGTGATTCAGACGTCAAACCCAAATTTTATCTTAACTTTGGCTCTACGGAAAATTCTAAAAATAGTTTTTCTGCAAAATTTCTATCTTTTTCCATAAATACAATTATTTTTTTTTCTAATAGTAACTATTTATTCATTATTTTATTTATATTGTGACCATTGCCTCTATCTAAAAAAGATAAACAGTCATCCAGAAAAGATATCACGCATTTAACAAAAAGATACCGAACTCGAACAAGCTTATAATGAAATTAAGATCCTTAAAGACCTCATATAATAAAAAGTAACGATATAAAAAAGATAACAAATTAAAATTAATAAAATGTTTCTATAGTAAACGTAATAAATCAATAGCGGTATATTTTTAATTTATTTTCTGGGAAAATGTTGTTTTCTCCACTTTGAAACTACACTCAATATAATTTATAACTTTACTGAACTGTGACTTTCCATATTCAATTATTTTATCTTTTCATAATCACACATTACTCTAATTTATTGTTTCCAATTTTCATAAGCAACAAAAAGCTTCTACACATCTATAAAGTTTCGATTGAAAGCTATCTCTGATTCGATTAAACAAATAAAAGCCTAGATTTTCTTAACTTTGCTAAAATATAGAAGAAGGTTATCAGAAATATTTAATAATTTGCTCTTAAGCTCTACGCAATTTACGCATGAAGCTATTTCGTGTATTCGAATTGCAACTACTGCAGCTAGATTCACCGGGTCGAGGTGAGAATTTGCTCTTTGTCATCGCGCTGGAATGGCATTTCAAGAAACCGCAGTCGTCGCTCATCACACACGAGCCTGTGTAAAGAAGTGGGCTGTGTAGAGAATGCGTGTGTGGGGAATGAAATTTAACAGACGCGCATCGGGTTAGAGGAAAATATCAAGAATGTCAAAGTACAAAGAACAAAGCATCTGAGCTGATAATAGCATAAGATATAAGAGGGAATGCAGCATTTAGACTTAAAGCTCATATAGTTGTCAACGCGGTTGATAAAGCTGCAAGGTATAAGTTAATGGCTAAAATCGATGTTGAAATGTTGAGTAAAATAGTCTACGAAACTGCCTATCAAAACGTAATATGCGAGAAAATAGGAAAAAGTAATAAACGAAATATTATATATAACTTGTTTTAAATGATTTATGTTCACTTCGATACGTGATAGTATTTTTGCTTCCTTTTTATACATTTTTCAATATATTTCCAACGATTTTCTCTTAATGGAATTAAAAAAAAATTAAATTTAAATTTGGACACGTACGTAATTTACATTATATATTCCACTAGCTATGCCTAGAACATCGTTCGTATGAAATTCGGAATAAGAAGAGTTATTAGAATTTTTTTTTCTCACATAAGTTGCTCTTGGGTATAAACTATCACTATACCAAATTTCGTCGAAATCCGTTTAGTAGATTTTGCGTGATTGACGAGCAAATTGAGACATGCGCATACAAAAATTATAAAAACAGGTTTTCTGGTTTCTATTATAATTCTTGATGCTAAATCAGTCACTCTTTAATATATTTTCCATGTACAATATTCACTCTGTTTCAATTTTGTTATACGTATATACTAAACAACAAAGATTAAAAGAGTGTTTTAAATTTCCCTAGAATTTTTTTCTTATTTTTCGAATTACAACTATGCTTTTGTTTCTATAAGTTTAAAATGCAGAAATTTGTTCACATAAAACTCCTATATAATACTCCTGATACATATATATATATATATATATATATATATATATATATATATATATATCCTGATATATATGTACTTAATAAAGTTAAGCTAGCAAAAATTAAACATTGCCAAAGCTATCTTACGAACATACTTTCAGTCTTCAATATGTGTCGCAAAATTCCAAACTTAACACGAAAAACTCAACTACAAAAAGAAAATATAATTCATATATTCGATCGATGAAACATGCAATTTTTTTCTATAACAAGTTGCAAAACGCCAAAGGCAGTATAAGCTTTGATGTTAACAAGAACGATAAAAATGAATTATATTTAATTCTACTAGAAAGGTCTGCAACTAAAATAACATCAACCTCTATAAACAAAATACTTTTGAAAGCCTAATCCCTCGTTTCCGTGTACCCTTGAAGGCTCAACCTTCCATGGATCATCCGTCATTTACCCACAAAAGATAAAGCAAACTAACAAACCCTTTTCCGTATTACAAAAATGTCCAGTTTCAAAATATTGGCTTCTTGCGTATGGGAAAACAGATAACGAAATCCGAAAGCCCATTCAGTGTACCGACAGTTTCCTTACATAATAAATAACATTTTCTTACTAATTTTGTACTACAGCCTTTTTAGGTAATTTAAAGGCTTAATTAGATTTTTCTTTCATTAAATCAATGAAAATATAATGAACTAATAGCTGGAAAACGCACTAATATTATTTTTCTATTATGCTTTGATTACCAATCATTGGTTTACCTCTTTTATAGCTAAATCGTTTGTATAAACTTTTGCATTAATTAATATTTCATTAATAAAATTTCAAAATTTATTGCATGTCAAATTATTTATTAAAATAGTATGGATAGAAACCTTACTAACAACTATAATATTATAATAAAAAGATTTGCAAGTCAGTTACCAATCACTATGTCAATATACATAATTGAATCCCAAATTACAATGCAAATTGCGACATCTAAATTAATAAATTGAATTAAAATTGATGAATTGAATTAAAATTGATGAATTGAATTAAAATTGATGAATTGACTCATCAATTTAAAAAAGAGACAAATTTTGAAAGAAGTCAGTATAGAAAATAATCAGTCAATAGATTTGAATAAGATAAAAGAAAATTGCCAGAACAAAATAATATGACTTAAATATTTCCTCAAATATGTTTTCTTCTATAACAGCAAAAATTTCCTAAACTTGATTCCTTCGAAGCAGCTGAAAACACTTTATCAATAATGACATGAATTCAAAATATATCGATATCTTACGTCGCTTAAACTTCCAATCAATCTTAACCAGTATTTTCATTTAGCATTTAACAAGACTATACATTGTTTGCTAGAAAAAAATGCTAATCACCTTCACGTCTCAACGAGACAGCTTCCCTGTGCAGCCTCATACTTTATTATGACACTCCTAATAATCAAATACGGCCACTCCAAATACGGTGGCGGGCAAAAAACATCACAAAGCAAACAAATTCCAGTTCGCAGCTTCGCCAATTGAACCCGAAGCCGATCTGGACCGGGTCGTCGTACTGCCTAACGGTTCCTAATTATCAATGACATTATTTTTTGCGCCAAACCGTGTTTGCAATTACATTATTCATACCGAAGAGACGACGAGATGACGAGCTGTTGGCTGCCTTCCGCGTGGGTGTTTGTACAGGAATCAAATCATGTCGAGCGGTGACGACGTTTAATATTCCACAAAATTAGGCAAACAAGCGGTCGGTTGGTAGAAATTGTGTTTGCATATTTTTTGACACTAATCGAAGTGGCAGATTTATTTTGCCTACTCTCGTAACTGTTTACAATATTTTCGGAAGCCGTTTAGAGATAAATGTATAAGAAACTACAATTTTCAATAACCTGTGAATTAAAAATAACTAATTTAAATATTCGGCAAAATTAGGCAAACAATCGGTCAGTTGGGAGAAATTGTATTTATATATTGTTTAACATTAATCAAAGTGGCAGATTTGTTTTGTGTCTTCTCATAAACGTTTTCAATATTTCCGAAAAGCTTATAGGGAGAAATGTGCAAGAAACTACAATTAGAAATCATCCGAAAATTAGGCAAACAGGCGATAGGTTGGTAAAACTTGTATTTAAATATCTCTTTACCATTAATCAAAGTGGCAGATTTATTTAGCCCGCGCTTGTAACTGTTTTTAATATTTTGAGAAACCGTTTAGATAAGGGAATGAGCAAAAAGCTAAAATTTCCTTTAAGCAGCAATTAAAAGGAACGTGACAGAAAATTTCCCGGTCCATTAATGTCTAATTAATTAACAAAAGTTTCATTCGCACCGCCATGCTATGAACCACTTAAATTGCTATTTTCCAGCAATTCCAAATACTCTTTAAGTTACTTAACTTAAAAAAACTGTAAATCTATGTCTAAAATAGTCAATGAGAACTTTATACCAAAGCCTTTGCGAACTTTACACCATTATATAAAATCGTGCTTGACTTTACATTGAATATTTTTGTAAAACTGTGTCTAAAGGCATGTTTGAGACAAAATATAAGTCAAAACCACTGTTCTCAGAATGACTGCGTATTTATTTCTTTATCTTAGAGCAACACGAAAAACTAATCGACCGAATTAAATTTATACTTCATTGCAATGATTTTTGAAGTTTAGGTGAAAATTTTGACTACATTTTGTCTCTCTCTAATGTTTCCTAACCGACTTTTAGTTTTTCCATATATGTTTTTGCTTCCGTACCCCAAAAGAAAATAATAGAACTCGTTTAAAGGATAATAATAAAATCTAGTATGTGTAAATTGCCGTAAACACTTAAAATTTTACGTTGTAGCTCCACGCATATTTAAATAGCTAATATTCAGAAATATTTACGTGATTAACTCTATGCACAGAATCGCCTGTATGAATAATCGATATACCTTTGTTACATATTAAAACTTATAATGTTCATATTGACCATGCTACCGAAGCCTCAAATAACAACTAGTAATTATATAAAATTAACTATATGGCAATTCTCAAATGTTTCTGAAGAAATCACTCTAAGTTGTGATCCCAATGAAAAAGGAAAAACACTTTTTACAGAAAGACTTGGAGTCTTTCTTAAAGTTATCTGTAATTTTTTTTAATATACTTAATTTGATGCGTGGAGTCACCTATATAAATAACATAGAGTTTTTTGTTACATATTAAAACATTTACTTTACTTGTACAATAAAATATGTACCTAATGTTCATATTGACCAAGCTAGTGAAAACACAAGTAACAGTTAGTAGTTATATAAAATAAACTATATGACAATTTCCGAATATTTCAGAAGAAATCACTGCCTAATTTGTGATCCCAATGAAAAAGAAAATCATTTCTTTTTAAGAAAGACTTGAATTCTTTCTTAAAGTCTTTCTTTAAAAAAATGTTTATTTTCTTAATACACTCAATGATGAACTTGATGCATGGAATCACCTATATGAATAACATACACATTTTTTGTTACACATTAAAACATTTATAGTACTGGTCGTACAATGAAATAAGTACCTAATGTTCATATTGACCAAGCTAGTGAAACCACAAGTAACAGTTAGTAAACAAATACAATTACATTGAGCTCCATTTGCTAATTTCCACGTATATGTGGAAATTAGCAAATGGAGCTCAATGTAATTCTTAACAATATAAACACTAATTCCTTATTTTTAGATTTTTTAAAAATAACTTTATATACTACAATACAGTTGACATTGTGTGATTAATTTATTAATTACCGAACGATATTTGATATGCTTTTTAATTATCTACTCTTATAAGATGATATCATAAGAGGTTGCTCTTCGCTTGAGTACATAGAATTATCGGCTGCAAAAAGTACATCACTTTTTTAAATTGACCCCTCATTAACATTCACTCCCCTCGAAACATCCATTAGCTCCATCGCATGGCAACATTGCGACAAAAAAAAACAAAACAAAAAGGCTTTGCTTTAATCGGGGAAAGTTTTCGATAACGTTAATTAGGGCGAGTCATTTTTATTTTACTTATTTGGGAATTTCCGCCCACTTATTTACGAAATACCTTTCCAACACATTTATCGAAAAAGGCATTTTTTCACCCACTCCTCACCCACTTACCGGCTTGACAAAAACGAAGTCAAAGTCGTTTTTAATTCCATTCTATTACTTCTCATTGTGTGTATGTTTCGAAACTTTATTTTCGTAACCGAAACGAGGCGACGAAGCCTCAGGCATAATGCGCGCGACGTATTAAAAGTCACGTGCCGAGTGATTAATGAAAATTTACATTTTTCCCCGCTCATAATGTAATAAATGGAAATTTTAAATATTCAGCCATTTTTGTTATGTGGCGTAACTCTTTTGCGGTTAAATTTGAACTTTTATTTAGAGGAGTTCACACCTTGGTCGACGAAAGTTTCCCTTGTTATTTTGTTAATTGTTATTACATTATTTTTAGCGATACATAGTCATGTAATCAAGTAAATGGATTATATCAGCTTCAATATTTTGTAAGAAATCTTTCCTTCAAACATTTTAATTTAGCCCCTTCTTCGATTACTAGGTACAAGAGAAAAACTGTGTGGGTATCTATTTCACAGATATACTCTATTGTTAATTTAGTCAATTTAAAAAAATGTCAAGCAAGCAAGATATATTTGGAGAATAAATCTGAAAATTGGACAAATATTTCCTTTGCAAACTTACGAATACTCTACACAGTTTCAAATTTACTAGAATTGAATTTAACAAAAAAAACGTTGTCTCACTTAAAAAAACACACAAGTCTCATTTTATAAAGCAATTCCAGAAATTTGAACTAAGTTTTTGAAAAAAAAAACCAAATTCTTTTTTATTGGATATCTCAGTAGTGCTTTACTAACTACTTTAATGAACATAAATATTCTTTCGAAGTCATTTCACGTTGCAACTGAAACAAAAGCGCAGCTTACATGTAAATAAAACATAAAATAACACGTGAGATGACTCGAGTACGTACATAATTGATAATACGAATCCTATTTAACTAACCATGCCACAAGCATCATTCCTCAGATCCCAGCAATTAGTAGATTACCAGCAATTAACAGATACAAACAAGGATCGCAAGTTCCTTAGATAAACGTTTTCTCATACTCCTCTACTAGGAGAGTAGCTACTATATGTATAATATAATAGCAATTATAGTAATAAATAGCACTTACCGCGATTATAACTAGTTTTTGAACCACTCAAAGCTACAGTGTGCACACATCCTACCCTTCATACTGGACTTTCCTTAATGATCAAAAGCTAACTTATATTAAAAATATGCAAGTATAATTCGAAATTAATTCCAATATGTTGTCAAATTTATAAAGTATTATAAAACTTTAAAAGCTTTAACGTGTTTTAGACGTAATAAATTATGTATTAGTTTGGTTCATTAATCCACGGATAAAAGTATGTATTAGTTTAATCCGTTAGTATATATTGGTTTGGTTCATTAATCCATGGATAAAAGTATATACTGATTTGATCTATTACTATGTATTGGTTTGGTTCATTAATCCATGGACAAAAGTATATACTGATTTGATCTATTACTATGTATTGGTTTGGTTCATTAATCCATGGACAAAAGTATATACTGATTTGATCTATTACTATGTATTGGTTTGGTTCATTAATCCATGGACAAAAATAGATACTGATTTGATCTATTACTATGTATTGGTTTGGTTCATTAATCCATGGACAAAAGTATCTACTGATTTGATCTATTACTATTTATTGGTTTGGTTCATTAATCCATGGATGAAAGTATGTATTGATTTGGTCCATTAGCATGTATTTGTTTGGTTCATTAATCCATGGATCAGAAAAAAATGTTTTTTTTTCTGCAATAAATATCTGATGTATTTTAACCGTTTTTGGTGGTTCCAAAACAAATCATTTTAACATGTATTTTTGACTATAAGCGAAATTTCTAATATTTTTCATATACTCTAATCTCCAAGTTCTTCGCTATTTTTTTGAGTTTTATATAAAATTACATAAGAAAAAACAAACAGGTCTAATAAATATATGTTGTTCAGACGAGATGCGTACAACTCGAAAACGAATCACGTAAGTTTTTTGATAAGTTCTGGCTATGCTGTAATAAAATATACCAAAAAAGGAACGTGGAACCAGCATATGACTTGAAGAATTTTCCTTCGTACTGGTGACGTCAAAAAAAGTTTTTCACAGAATAAATGGCACATCTATTTTTGATTTTGTTCACTTTTTCTTATACTACGAAGTTAACATTTGAATATTTAGATATAATATATTTACTTATAGGCTGCAGACTATCTATTGACTATTGAGTTGTCACGAAAAGTAATTTAAGATAGGTTTCAACATTTCTAAAGCTTTATTTGGACGAGAAGAAAAATACGTATGATGCAGAAATAAAAGAATTTTTTAAATTAATTGAATTATTTACGAAATATTATTTTACAAACATTTTTTTACTTCGGAAAAAGCCTCCGACAACACATACTTATTAAAACTTTTAAATTTAATTAAAGTTTTATTGCTATCGAAACCGATACATATATTAAAATAGGTTTATTAACTTGTTTAAAAAAAATTAAAAATGGTTTGAAGCATTTATAAATGAAAATAACTTTCCGTATTAATTTATTTTATAACTTTAGAGCCAATATTATTTTTAATACCATTTAATACTGGAAAATCAGTTTTTACTGGTTATTAAGGTTAAAGGGAATAACAATTTTAAGTGTAATTTTATATTTTTTCACTTTAATCGCGCTACGTTACATAGCATAGTACAAAAGTGTCTAAGGCATTGCAGACAAATCCTATTGAAAACCAAATAGCACCAAAATACTCAGAGAATACCAAAATATTTCAAAACAAAACGTTCTTCCACTATTACCAAAATTATCAAGGGCAAATTCATAATACAATCTTCCCTTCCGTCTCCGATTAGCTCTTAAATCCAATTAATCTTATCCTAAATCCCAACTGAAATATTCATAGAAATGCTATTACGACTTAGGTCTGTTTAAAAAGTATCGCGAATTTTGAATTTCCGCGGGCTATGTATATTCGATTTTTTTTGTGGCGTTATGTTGGTATACTACGAAAATTGTATCCAATTCAAGATGAACATTGAAAATGCGACTATAAAAACATAACACTTTTCTATTTTTAAACTAAATTGACGATTTCGTAGAATTCCCAATGGCTTCAAAAGTAGAATACCATCGCTCAAAACGAAGGTAGGTACTCGTTAAAAACAGTTATAATGCCGAGAGGCGTAACTTTTAGTTATTGGTTTTGTCAGTATTATACCTAATGACTGTTCTAATCGAGGTATAATAAGTGTACGCTACGTACACATAAGTGTATGATAACTGCATTAGTGTACGATAAGTGTACGCCTGGCTAAATATAACGCTACCTACATAGTGAAGTACTCTGAGCACATTAATTTGTGATTTGTCTTTTTTTACTCTTCTGTCTGAGTATTATTTTAGAGGCAACACAGGGAGAAGGCACCATGGACTTAATGAATTTTAATGAAGACGTACATAAAGTTTCATTATATAAATTTCCAATTATTTAAAGAATTTTTTTAAAGTACTCTATGTAATATAAGCTTTATTAGAGTTTCGTCGCATAAAATGAGATAAATAGGACCCTATAAGTGTCCTATTTATCTCATTTGGCATCCATCCGTTCGTATGTCTATCAAAGTCCTTTTTCTCAGAAACGACCTAAGATATCAGTTTAAATTAATGTAGTATATTCAGGTCTATAGCCTTAATTTGCTATAAAATTTTCAAGTTTTTGGTTCACGCAACAAAAATGTAACAAGATTATTCATAAAACTTATCTTACATTATTTTATGTAACCAAAAAAACACTCTTACAAATGTATGATATTGCATATTAAATATATTATTTATATGTTAATTATAAATATTTGCTCCGAGACGATAAATTTTAAACATTGAGGATTTATTGAAGCTTAAAATTCAATAACTAGAATTATAGCAGATTTTCTGCAGGCCATTTAATTAAACTTACCAAATAAAATGTTCAAAAACGTAGACTTCAATTACACGGATTTAGTAAATTTTCTCACATATAAAGGAGGTCAACGAAACTAAATAAAACAAAAATCATGTTCAATAATACTTTAAAAAAAAAAGAAACGTGTGGCGCCTCCGATACTCAATCCAATCGGCCCCGCTCTCCTCCTCCGGTAATACGCGCAAAAAGCTCCGTCGAAAAGACTTCGATAATTGATAAAAAAATAACTACAAAGATGACCCGCCGCCTCTTACATTTTTTGTACCTGCCCCTCTGCCCCCTCGCGACCCGCAATTTGATTCCTGGCTCCTCTTAATCATTGCCAGCAACTTTTTTCTTCGTTTGTTATATTACTCGTCATTTGGCGCGTTCAACCGTGGAGCAAGAGCTTTTAGCACATTCCACTACGAGTGCTGGCAGCGAGTTGGAGTGCAAATGTATTTACACTCGCGTTCCTGCCGGAAATATCTTAATAAAAAGCTTGAAAACTTTTCAATTACTTCCTGTAATTCGACTCTCTCTTAACATTATGCTAAGATAAGTGACTGACCTCGGTTGAGAAGAACAAGTTTATGACTTCGAATTGACGTGTTAGCTTGCAATCATTTACGTAAAGTATGATCAAATGTCACGTGATAGTGATTAATTCAATATTTTCGAAATACGATGGCGAACGTTAATTTCATTAAGTAATAAAAAATATAAACTGTCTCTATCTTTACTGTACCGTAAAATGTTTATAAAAATCGGTGAATTGATAATAACTAGTGGCATATTAAAATAAATACGAAATTCAATTATTTTTCGCAATTTAATTTGTTTATTTATCGATGAGACACTGAAAATTAATTCCATTCCATTCTGCTGACATATGATGATATCATAACAATTTCAAATCAATTTGTGTAAGTATTTCAAAACGCTCCCCGTAATATTTTTTGAAATTAATATTGAAGTTTGAACCACAAATCACAGATGGCTCTGTTCATTATTTGTAGACTTCGAAAAATTTAATATCCTGAAATAATATTAATTTCAACACATTTATCATAAATGAACTTAATATTTAATTCTTAATATTAAAACTCATTTATCATAAATAAAAAAACATGAGTAAAATTTACGTTATATAGGATTAATGATAATTATCATTATTTCTAGATCGAGTTTACAATGAATGTATATGTAATCAGGTTAGTTATAAATGATTAATTGGCAATGAAGAAGTTTCACTTCAAAGGTATAAATCTCGCTACGCAAAATTTTTCCAGTTTCCAACTAAAATGAAACCATAACTACTGGCTGGATCCTGATTATATATTAATGACAAAATTTACAAGATATTCTTAATTTCTGGTTCGACTTTACAATTTAGTAATAGCACCAAAGACTAAAATTTATTTTAATGGGTCATCGTTTTAATTTTTTTGTAAATAATTATTTTTATAACATTTTTCATCGTCATTTATCATGATGAAAATATGGAACTATTTTCGTAGAACTCTTTCCGTAGAATTATTTTCGTAAAACTAACAACATCCATTAATATTTATACTCAAAGTTCATCGAATAATGCTACATAATAAATACCAATAAATGTTTTAGGACATATTATAAAACGTAAGTCACAAAACACAGACAACTCATGTTGCACGTGAGTCGATTAACTCGAACTATTTAAAAAAAATCGGCAATCCAATATGTCCCATTGTCTGTCTTTTGTGACTTACGTTTTATAATATGTCCTAAAACATTTATTGGTATTTATTATGTAGCATTATTCGATGAACCTACAGTTTAAATATGCACAGAATATGGTTAAGTGGTTAATATTTTAAACGTATACCCATACAGATTATCGGACACCATTAAAGCCCTCATTTGAGTTAGAATCATGAACAGCAATTACAAAGTAGAACAAACTGTGTGCTTATATACCCGTACAGATTATCGGACATCGAATACTGCTTATATTCGGTGTCCAATAATCTGTATTATACCCGTACAGATTATCGGACACCATTAAAGCCATCATTCGATTTAGAATCACTAACAGCAATTACACAGTAGGTCAAACTGTATACTTATGTACCCGTGCAGATTTTCGGTCATCTAATAATGTTTATATTCGATGTCCAATAATCTGTATTATACCCGTACAGATTATCGGACACCATTAAAGCCATCATTACAGTTAGAATCAATAAAACCAATTACACAGTGGATCAAACTGTGTGTTTATCCTCCACCAGCTATTTTTAAATGGACTTTTCAAAATTTGAAAAATCTGATATCAAAACTTCAATTACGATTCGTCGAGTACCAATCACGAGAGCTGATAGAGCCCCAATCCTCATCAGTGTTTTAGAATGTTCCATGTTATAAAAATATCTCAACAAACTGACTCAAGGTGAACAATTTAAATTAAATACTCATGAAATTAAATTTAATCTTCATAACTCAAACTGTGTCCTTCTGGTGTATTTTCGGTTATTTTAATTGAAAAAGTCACAAAAGCCATACATCATTAAACCACATGTTTGAATGCAAGACTTGATTTAACCAAAATTGTATTTTATTACATTCTTTAAGTTCAGTATATAACTAAACTAGTCCATTCCCTTCTAAATCTAGCTATTTTGCTTTCGAAATGCGATTTAATTCAAGCCACGTTGCAAAACTTGCCACATGGTAGAAGTATAAAAAGTCGTTATTTAAAAACAAACCTTTTTCGTCAATTCGTTACTGCGCCTAAGAATTTAACCACGTTTTTCTGTAATACGAACTTACTAGATTTAAACTGCAAATTTAACTGAACCGATTCTAAATTAGCTTCATATTTAAGATTTATTTAAAATTGTAAATACAATATAATTCGGTGACGAAAATTATAATGTTCAATAATGGTTAACATTAAGGTGCAAAAAAAGTAAAAACTGATTGGCTTGCAAAGTTTCGGAGGGACTTAATAAAAAACCTGTCAAGCACAAATGGAACTGCCACTACGAAGGCTACTTACTAATTTAGATCTTTACAAACATTTAAGGATACTTCACAATATTTTCAATTATTTTCAAATTATTTTCAAATCTTTTACAATTATTTTCAACCAATAATTTTTCACAACGTAAATATATTATCTGCTGTATATTTTTAAAAATTCGTAATTGCGCATAGAATTATAAATCAATAATAATCAATTTTTGGATTTTTTTTTAATGTGCTATAAGACCTCCCATTATACTGACTTTAAAATTTATAGGTCGGCTAGAAGACCCTTTAAAAAATATTTAATTGCACAAAGAATTATAAATCATAAATTTTTGGATTTTTCCTTTTATATTTGCTATAATACCTCACATTATACTGACTTTAAAATTTGGAAATCAACCAAAAGACTCTTTTAAAAATCTATAATAACATATAGAATTATAAATCTCAATTTTTTTTATTTTTCCTTTTATATGTGCTATAAGACCTCCCATTATGCTGACTTTAAAATTTGTAAGTCGACCAGAAGACCTTTGATGGTATAAAGACATCCCAAACCATTTCTGAGAAAAAGGGTTTTCGCCGACAGACGAATGGATGAAAAACCTATACAGGTTCTGTTTTTACATTTTGAGGAACCCTAAAAAACAATCAAAAATGAATCTGTTCAGAACTAGTAGTGTGAGGGTATTGTACACACTTAGATACATATAAAATTATATATATTATATATATATTTAAATTATTTTTCATCGGATAAATACATTACCTAACATAAGTTTCACGAGCGTAAGACAACTTGGTTGTCGGATCTATTCAATTAATAAATGGTACTTGACAAAAAAATTGTATTAAAAATAAGCATTTAAGTACTCACTAGAACACTACAACGTTCTTACAGAACACAATGCGTACTCGCCACAACGAAATAAAACATGCTCACAAAAAATATGCATTTAAGTATTTACTTATTCTGCTTTCTTTTCAAATGTCTGATACACGCGGTTAAAAGGCAAAAGATTTATCCTGTAGAAAACTCGGGAAAGTCCTAACTCATAAAGAAGATGCTATATTAGAATATGTTATCTGCTAAACATGTTCGCTTACATTATGGAAGACTTCTTCAATAACACTCCACCAATCCCCACCAAGGCGAATAAAAAACTTCTGATGATTTCACTTAAGAATGGACTGATAGGAAAACCAGGGTTTCGCTTTTAACCTGAGACCCTAACAAGAAAACCAAGAAAAACAATAACAAGAGGACACATATGGAAAAGAAATTAAAACATAGTAATCACAAATGTGTAAGATGAGCGATGCCTCCAAAATATGAATATATAGATACAAGCATATCATGTAGCCACAATGAACTCCAGTCAACGTTCACTGGAGAAGACTGGATTTTAGATGAGGTACTCGACAATTTATAGCCAACGTGTTCTAACTACTTCAGATGCCTTACACATCGTGATGTAGATAGCCTTGAAAAGATAATAATAGTGGAAAATATGGAAGGCAGATGAGCTTGGCACCGACAGCCAACCCAATAAAGCGAACAAATTATAGTAGCAAATTGTTCAAAGCCACAGGTCTCTTTATAATTCTGTTGAAAAAATAAAATGCAGAAGTAATCAGAAATTCAAGACGAGCAGCTTTAAGATTATTTTTTTCTTAAATGCCAGCTAGCAACAATATGGCAATCCACTCTGTCGAGTTAAATATCTCTCTTCCGAGTAACATCTTCTTTTCCTTTTTTTTAACCCATGAATGGAAGTTCACGTAGCAATATTTTAAGGTCAAAAGAGGTAAGATTCATCAAGATGCAAGCTATATTCCTCGTCGTTTTGATGAACTGTTTGTATCTAAGCGAGCCAAGGTTAACGTGCTTAAGAGACAATAGTCCAATAAGTGAACGTAACCTAAGTGTTTTGAAGTAAATTGTTAGTCATTTAATTCGAAATTTGTAATAGTAAGTAATATATTTGCATAATGTGGACTAAATTAACAATATATTTTTGAAGAAAACTTGAAAACGAAAATGTTTACACAATTATAAATTCCGTAATTTGCTCGAACAATTCAAAAAACGCAGAATGTGAAAACTTTTAAATAACTTCATTCAATTATGAGTAATACAAAAATATAGAAATTGGTTTTTATTTTATGAATACAGAAAGCTTCGGTACATACTTGAAAATATATTACAAGACTTCTACGGGAAACTATTGTATACACCTGTGCAGGATAAAAACGCTTTTGGAGAAATAGACGAAAAAGACATTTTGTCGAACTCAGTTAACTAACGCTCGACTTGAGACTTGCTGAGTTTTATTTAAAGAATTCTTGAAGAAATAGAATGCCTTAGAATTTAATTTACTTACTTGATGAACTTTCTAATGATGCTTTGTCTTTCTGGAGAAATGAAAGGTTGCTTTTATAAGATTACTAAATGCAGAAGTCTCTTCCACGTTCAAATATTAAATCTTACAGTGCTTACTCAACGAAAAAATAATTGCATTGAGACTCAATCCGATAAGATTATGGAAAAGAAATCGTATAAATGTTCTTTGTGGACTGTTCATGGGATAATCATCCAAATTCATACCAGTCTATCTGAATTGACAGAAATTATTCTTATGACAGAATCTAACATTGTTAGACAAAAAAATACAAAATGGACTCCAAAAACTTGATCATTATGGTCATAATTAAAGAGAAAAGTCGTCGATACACCCACCGATACTTAATTCAATTCTTAATCCGCTCTATCCTTTATTTGGAAATAAATAATTATAACACGATTTCAAAATAAAAGGCTTACTCTACAAAACAGAGTTAAGAGAAGTAAATATACTTAGAATAGTCAGATTTTCAAGCATCAGATAATATAAGCACATATGATCTGATCTTGCAGAAAAACTGCCCACTATCACTGTAGAATTCCACGGCAGTGGAAATCGTTACGTTCTTATCTAGAAACATAGGAACACAGCGTTTATCATCCCCTAATCCACATGGGCCAAATATTTCATGAAATTTTAAAATAGATTCAAAACTTAGTTCCATTGAAGTTTAGAAAAAGAGTTAAAAAGCCAACCCAATACCAAATCTTAATTAAATTGTACACAATATCCTTTCAAAGGATTTTTAAATGATTTACAATCATGTCATTGTTACTCCACTAAAACTTTCACTCATTGCACCACAAAACTACTCAAACAATGCTCCAACGTCAAACATTCATAATAACAGCCAACTTAAACAAAACACTCCGCCTTCAAACCGCTCAGAATAAAACAAACAAAAGCTACACCGACTCTGTCTCATCCGAACAAAATCGTTCCGTTAACCCGACAACCTCATTATCATACTCCATTCTCGCCGCAACAATATCGAAATTTGTTCCGAAACGAGAGAAAGCCATCACTTTCACCGAAATATTAATAAAATATCGATACAAAATGAGAATACGAAACCCTATAAGAGAATATTAATAACGCAATTTCTCGCGTGATGTATGGCGGCGCGCCCTATCGAAAGTGAATCGATATTAATAATCTAATTTTAAATATTTATTGTAAATATAATATGCGCATTTATTAATAGAAATTTATGCGCATAAATTAGAAAGATTCGTGTAAAAATAAGCGCGGCTATGTCGCGCGCGCATTTTGGAGGTCGGATGCGGTCGCTATAGGTTAGCTGGGCGAAGAGCTCACGGATTTAAGTGGATACCTGAGCGTATATTTGTTTAAACGCGTATGTATTTTTAAGGAGTGCGTCTAAAATTCTTATTCCTAATAATAATTTTGAACTAATAAATGTATTTTAAGTAAACATATTTTCATATTTGGCTATCACGCTTCTATTATGGTTTATGCTGTAGATAGTTTATATTTTTAAAAGCACATAAATATTATGTGCTTTTATGTCTCAGTCGACTTTCTGCGGCGCGTCATTGCAAATTTGCGCTTACCGTACATAAAATCTACACAAATGTACTTTAGTTTATTGTTATTAAAATATGGTAATTTAAAATTTTGAATTCCCCACCGAGACACTTATATAAATACAAATATATAGAATTTCCACATCCGATACACATGGACTATAAGTGAAGTTTCTTTATATTTTATTAGCTATGCTCCGCGGATTCTTTCGTGTGAAATTATACTACAATCAAACGTATATTTCCAGAGATTAGCCCATAAATAAGGCAAACAAATTTTCCCCCTTTATAAATTAGTATATATTATTCTCAAGGAAAAATTTGGACATTTACTATAAGATAGCAGTGTAACATAAGAAAAAAAAATTTAATAAAATGAGAAATTTTGAAATCGAACGTATAATTCCAGAGATTAGCACATAAACAAAGCAAACAAATTTTCCCTTTTATACGTTAGTATAGATTACTCTGGAGGGGAACATATAACATCTACTATAAAACAGCCGTTTATCATAAGCAAGAAAACTTTATTGTCAACAAATATATATAAGTAAATAATAATTTATGTCTATTTTTGTAAATATCTTATTTTCTTACCGATTTTTTACTTTCAAACATAATGCATATTTTTTTATTAGATTATAACGTTTACGTATACTAGGGCAAATCTGATATACATGTAATGAGTCGTTATGCGAAGGTTACGGGTTGGACCTTAACTTAACCGTCAGTATCCTCGTTTTAAAGTAAATAGGCCTGACGTAATATTTAACTGAAATTCGTTGAAGGTTAATCTGCGGTAAACTGTTGAAATATGGCTACGAATCATGCGTGCCTCTCTTTACTGTGGGGAGACCTTCCTTTTAGCTATAGCTATATTTAGCGACAGCATAAGTTAAGTACAAATGTATTCTTAATGTAATGAAAAAAGGGACTGACCTTTTTGTTAGGAATAATTTGCAAGAATTACGGTCGAAGATTATTACAATCTAGATCGTTTGCATAAATGTACATGTAGATGTCAATATAATGAGAAAAGGGATTGGCTTTTTTGTTAGGTATAATTTTAAAGAATTACGATCGAAGATTATTACAATCTATAATCGTTTGCATAAATGTACATGGGGATGTCAATATAATGACAAAAGGGATTGGCCTTTTTGTTAGGTATAATTTTCAAGAATTACAATCGAAGATTATTACGATCGTGAATCGTTTTCATAAACATACATGGGGATGTCAATAAGTTTCTATGTGTTTAGTTTTTCTTTTTCCTCTTCCTCATTTTTTATTCTTTTTCTTACTTAAATTAAATTTAGTCTACATGCAACCGAATAGACCATCTGGAAAAATTTTAATAAATATGATAAACAATACAATACCATTGCTAAATAAGCAACAAAAAAATGATAACAAAAAAGCAATCAGTGTATTACCTACTTAACAAAGAGCATCTTAGTTCGACTGTCAACGAACTCGGAATCGATTCATACATAAAATATAAACGACTTGTAAGTAGTTCCATAGACGCGCATAAACAGCACCGGTGGTTATATTTTATAATACGTATGATACCCATGAGATTAATAAAAATTCATGGTTAAATAATGACATGATAATTCCGGTAACATACCTAAATGGTGTTTCTATTTTATTTGTTTCCGAAAGCAATTTTTTATGAATTAAAAAGAAGACAGTGAGATCTACAACACTAGAAAATATTGAAAACTTCAACTACCTGAGTTTCAATATCTCCAACAAAGATGGACGGGAGAATGAAGTGCGTCGAATAGGCAAAAAGCACAATAATACGCTAAAATTAAGAACGGAAAGACAGAAACATCTCTAGACGTACCAAGTCACATTTAGTACGAACTCTGACTTCTTCCGTCTTTCTGTACTTCGATGAGTCACAGACATTGAAGATGGCCAATCGCAATTTGATCGAAACCTCTGAAATGTCCTGCTGGAGGAAGGTTCTCAATATATCATGGACAGAACACTGAAACCATGCCTCGATTCCGAAAGGGCTTGGAATCAAAACGAGATTGTTGACAATTTGTCTCTGAAGAGCTCTCAAATCCTTTGGTAATATTGCATGAAAGCATGCCGACAGCATTAAGAAGATCATTGTCACTAGAAAGGTTGAAGACTGGAGACCCCGGAGTACGGCCCTAAATGCTAGATGGACCAGATCCGAGAAGCTCTTGACAGGAAATTATGGCGGAGAGAAATTATCTTACCAGGAAAGAATACAAGAAAGTATTGTAGAACAACACAAAAGAAAAAAGTATCCCATTCTTCGTTATCTATAAATGAAAGCATGCCGACAGCATTACGAAGATCATTGTCACTAGAAAGGTTGAAGGCTGGAGACCCCGGAGTACGGCTCTAAATGCTAGATGGACCAGATCCGAGAAGCGCTTGACAGGAAATTATGGCGGAGAGAAATTATCTTACCAGGAAAGAATACAAGAAAGTATTGTAGAACAACACAAAAGAAAAAAGTATCCCATTCTTCGTTATCTATAAATGAAAGCATGCCGACAGCATTAAGAAGATCATTGTCACTAGAAAGGTTGAAGGCTGGAGACCCCGGAGTACGGCCCTAAATGCTAGATGGACCAGATCCGAGAAGCGCTTGACAGGAAATTATGGCGAAGAGAAATTATCTTGCTAGCAAAAAATACAAGAAAGTATGGCAGAATAACACATAAGAAAAAGTCTCTCATTGTTCGTAATCTATAAATTATTAAACAATAACATCTAAAAACATATTATAGTATGTTAAACTAGCTGCCTATTACGATATTTATTTATAAAATATTAAAATTTAAACCCTGTTTTCCCAAAATTATGATTTTTCACTTGTGTCTATCGTTCTAAAAGTTCGATATTTAATGAGCACAAATAAATTTCTCTTATAAAATGCTACAAAGGTTATTACTAAATTGTTATTATTACAAAAGATATTCATTATTAAAAGCTTTCAGTTACAGCTTTTAAAAGTAAACTTGGTATAGTCAAAGCCATGATGGTTTTATTGCGAGCGAGCGAAACTGGACAGAAAATTCTTGGACAATTTATATAAACCTTAATCACAGTATAGTTCCCTGGTAAATTTATCTTTGAGTGTATTTATAATTTCGATGACTTTTATCTTCGGTAACTTTGAAGTAACTTATGTATCAAAAGCTTTCCGAACTCTTAGCAAAATCAGTTTTAATTACGAATGTTCTACCACCGGGCGACAGAAACAGACTCGACCTGTATGTACAACCGGATGTACCGTTTGTTGGCCGTTTACATTATGTATATTAACATGATTTATGATATCTTTATTAATTAACAATGCAGCGGAACCGGCGAAGCTTAGCCGAAATAATTTCAAGGTGAGATTGAACGATTTATCTTTAGTGCCCGAACACAACACTACCTGGCGCTTCAATACATTTATCATGTTTTTATGGCGGACGATTAAAACGCGAACCAGAATTTATTGCTTGGTAAATTAAAAATGTTGTTTAGTAATTATTTTAAACTTTAGATATTATTTACTAAGAAACAATGAAACCCAAGAAACATGTGTATGCCAAAAAAATTATATTATGATTTAATAAAAATACTATTATATTAAATTAACCTTCATGACAGACCAGCGATTGTAACTGGTATGAACATAGTGCTAAATCGTAAAATTCCTGATATTTTCAAAAGTCAAAAACATTTGAACTAAAATTTTGCTAGGTATGAAAATTATCTTATATTAACTGCAACACTCATAAATAAGTTTCCGTATTTAAATATGAATTTTTAAATAGTAATAGAAGAACTTCTAATATAAATATTTCGGAGGAATTATGTCTATATAAGAAATCAATCATTTCTTCCTAAAATTTATGACTACAACATGGATGACTACTGTAATGACCTACGGTACCAAAACGTAGATATTGACGATCGGTCTGACCCAGAAATTTAAGGTCACTTAGGGGGTAATGAAATAAGCTATGCTGAGAACATCTTTGAAGGTCAAACTCTGAAATAAGAAAGCCTAACGGAGAACTAAAATAAACAGCATAGCACTTAACATCAGTAGACTGTGCAGCAATGGGTAGGTCATATTTGCCAAAGAACCGATGACCTATCAGTTAGGCGAGTCCTCAGTAACACCATGAACTTCATAGTGCAATGTGGGATATCCCCAGTCAGATAAACTGACGATCTAAAAAACTGGAGAAAAGAGGAGGATCGAAAAAGGCTCGTGTCCACTAATTGGTAGATACATGCTAATGATGTGATGTATATTTATGATGTTATAATATTAAAATTAATACTAGAACTTCTAAACAAGTATCATTGAATGAATGTTTGTTAAGTAGAAACAAAATGAGTTAATTCTGTAAGTACACAATACATGTTCTTTGTAATATTAATGCAATTATTTTACTATGTAATATAGTAATCATATCAAAAAATAATCATATCAAAATTACAAATGGTAAAATATATAATATATATTTTACTACAAATAACAACGTTTTGTTGCAATTTATTAAAACCATAAAGTCCTCCACATATTACATTCTTATATTACTATATTATTAAGATTTTTCACCCCTACGCACCCCCTATATATAATTATATACATATATATATATATATATATATATATATATATATATATATATATATATTCATATATATTTCAGAAGATCAAAGAACACGTCTGTTAAAAATGTTTTTATAAGTACTCAATTCTACGAAAACATAAAAATTTCATTTTGACAGATATTTTTTATAATACAAAACACATGTACAGCCTAAGTGGAACTTGCACAACGACACATATAAACATTTAATGGTACATAATATACATACAATAATATACGTACTGTAAAGCCCGAGTGGAACTCGCACTACGACACATATAAACATTTAATGGTACATAATATACATCCGTACACATATAAATATTTATAGACATTTAATGGTACATAATATTCCTATTAAACTTTTTACAAAATTTTAGTTTTCTACTGTATCTTTCACAAGCGCATATTTGAAAAAAAATGTTATGCAATATAACTATACATTAACGATTTTCGGTTACAAATTAATTTTTTTCTTTACTTTTGCTATGAGACATTGCTTCTTGCCAAATTTCATGAATCTGAGTCAACGGGAAGTACCCTACAGGTTTTGATTTACTTGCGAGTGTCAAAAAATCAGGCACAAATGGCGTAATTTTTAGGTTTTCATATTATCATATTGACTTAAAATTTTTATTTTCGAAAGGACCGTGGACCTAAGTATTTGATATTAAGGATTGTAAGCTCCAAGGAACCATAGACCTAAGTTTTTCATATTAATTTCCACTTGATACCTCCATGCGTTCCTGAGAAAAAGGGTATTGACACACATACAGACAGGAGGACAAGAAATGATCCTATAAAGTTTCAGTTTTTCTTTTTGAAGTACTGAACCCTAAAAACGATACAAAATACTCCATTTATTTTATTCATAAAAAACTCTCAACAAGTATAATTTTAAAGCTTTAACCCACTTTGTTACATTTTTCATTTGTTACATTTTATAGCTTTAACCAACTTTGAAACTGACATTTAACTATTCATTCTTTTAAAGAAGTACATTTTAATTCAAACCCTGTTATCAGTTCTGTTACAAACAAGAAGTCTACTCAATTATTGACAAATAAAAAAAGATTAAATTATAAACCAAAAAAAAACAAGTGTACAAGATTTTGACCAAAAGGCACCATACAGAATATTATATATTAAATATCACGACGGACTCGAAACAATACCTAACTCATATTCAGTAACTACGAAGTTCTCTCATCACGAGGACAAGATCTGGTTCACTTCTAAATAAAAATACCGTCCAAAGCCCCGACACCATCAAATTTTTATTACTAGCAACGTTCTACAAAGTTGCAAGACATAAGCAGGCCAAGACACGCGCTCGTAACACAGAGTCTGGAGGAAATAAAGTCTAGCGAATACAGCTCAGTCGTTCGTATCTGCTCTTTTATGGACCAGCGTAGGTCCGTTGGTATTACGACAGAAAAATTGCTTTTTATTACTGACATTACGACATGCATAAAGGTCGGATCCTTCAAGTAATGAGACCTGTAGTTAAGGCGCTTGTGTAATAACGCATTCGCACTTCGTGCGTGCTCATTCTGTAATGCAAGGTTCGACAGAGTGTACTTTAAATTAGATGCCCTCATCTTTTTAATCTATTTAATAATTATTGAATCAGCGTTTACCACATGAGCCTCACGTGGATCAATCTTTGTCACCTTAGGTAAGTTTATCACTTTTTAAAATCTTACAAATCACGAAACAAATTCCGAATCGGATTTTCTTCTATTTTTAGCTAAATTCTATCAAATAGTTACAAAATATTGGTCTGTTGGTTAAGAGTTAATCACCTTTCAAAGTACAAAACCAATTTAGAATTAAATTTTCTTCTATTTGTAGCTTAATTTTATCACCAATTCCGAATGGGATGTTCTTTTATTTGTAACTTAATTCTGTCAAATGGTTACAGAATATTGGTCTATTGATTAAAAGTTAATCACCTTTCAAAACCTTTCAAATCAAGAAACCAATTCATAATGGGATTTTAAAAGTTTAATTCTATTATAGTTTAATTATGTCATCTTTCATTTATAGTTTAATTCTATCAAATAGTTACAGAATATAGGTCCATTGGTTAGAAAGTAATCACCTTTCAAAAGCTTTCAAATCACGAAACCAATTCCAAATAGGATTATCTTTTATTTATAGATGAATTCTATCACAGAGTTACAGAATTTTGTTTTTCACGATAAAAAGTGTAAAAACTAACAATCAAAAACAAGTTACAAGTTTTATCGTCCTGTTATCAGTAAATTCTACTTGCTGATATAATGGGCACGGTCAGATGTAATTTACTTCAACCCCGACGGGAATCGCATTTGACGGTGCTTTTTTTTTTAAATCTATACATGTAATTAAGTTGTAAGAGATGTATGTGGAAACTATAAAAAGGGTGATGGATTTAGCACACAGAATGGTAGTCGAAGTCGGCAAACCTTTTTTGGAATTGTTGTCGGCTGTCCATATGTTATTTTGTGTGTTGTAAACCTACCGGAGGAATTTTTTTTAAATTAGGTTTTATATAGTTTGTAATCAAGAATAAGTAATATGTGAGAGAAAGAAAATTTTCTTATCCCGAATTTCCCGCGAGTAAAACCGTGAGACATAACTAGTTGTTAAATAATTACGTTAATACCCCTCGCTCTTTGGTTTGGTAACGCTTTATTCTATTGACTGTTACGTGAGAGAACGGAGTCATAGTTTATTTCATCTGCCTAAAGCGCGTACGAATATTTTGCCACGTTCACCTCTTTTGCACGCACTTATGTTAATTAAAGAGATATTGCGAGAGGCGTCAAATCTTGATATTTGTTTCTGCTTCATTGACCGCTTTAAGAACGCGATTAATTAATTGCTTGGTAATTCACGTTTGATAATTAGTTGATTTTATAGTAAATTAAATTTAATGAATGCTTTTTGTTTTATTATTTATATTATTATGTAAAATGTAAATGTCTGTGCTTTTAGTGTTTGCACATACCCGGTAATTTGGGGTAACCTGTAACATGGACATGGGATTTTTTGATAAATAAATCAATAAAATTTACCATAATATAACAATTTATAAAATACCTTTAAAGTCAATTTATACCAATCAAATAAAACCAAATTAAGAACAATAAATAAGCTCGAAAAAAAGCATTAACAACCTACATGCAAGCTAACCAGTAACGTGATCATTCAAAAACTAATTTCCCTGCGTGCTTTCCGAAAAACAAAAACTATAGTCAAAAAGACTAAAAAAACATAACTCTCAGAAATTTTGTTAAACGCGCAAAACGTTTAATTTCCCTACAAAAAAATCCAAATCTCTATTAGCCTTGCTTTTCTATCTATCTACCAGAGAGCTATTGAACAGTTAAAATCTGGAATTCAGAAAAGCTTATAAATATTCGTGCCATAATTATCTGAATTCTGTTACCCAAAAAATATAACTCTCCCTTAAGTCTCTCGTAATCGTTCTCGTCACACGCACACTGTCCTAATAAAAGACATATACAGCAATAGTAAAACTTAGGTAGAAGCGGGTATAAAACCTTAAAGAGATACTAAACATTAAAATATAATACCTAGAATTCAGAAAAGAAACGTCACAAATTTTATACCAAATTTATCTAAACCCAGTTACCCAGACAATATACTTCTCCCTTAAGCTTTTGCCATCGTTCCCGTCACAAACACTATCCTAATAAAAGACATATACAGAAATAGTAAAACTTAGATAGAAGCTGGTATAAAACCTTACAAAGCTACTAAACAGTGAAATATAATACCTAGAATTCAGAAAAGAAACGTCACAAATTTTATACCAAATTTACATAAACCCGTCATCGTTCTCGTCATACATTTAGAAATAGTAAAACTTAAATAGGAGCGGAGATTAAACTTCATAGATATTTATTCACACTTAACTACTTATTTCATCATCAAAACTAACGTCTATTATTTAAAAGAATATCATTATATAGCCTTATCTGAAAAGCTTTTCTCTCTAAACCGTTTATAAGAGAAAAACACAGACATAGAACAAACACTAAAAAGTAAAAACGCAAAAAACAAAGCGTGTCCATGAATTTATGTAAACAATTAAACACAGAACTTAAGCGTTTAAGTGTGGTGAGCAAACGCCGCTTGCAAAAAGGATGAATTAGGCTTTCGTGCTAGGGAGAAGAGGAAAAAAACAAATAAGAGAAAATCTCGTCGATAGACACGAGCTAAGGGTGGGCAGACAGGGGTGAAAGTAAACATAGAGAGTATTTCCATTCCCATACAGGCCTTATCTCTTGCGATATTGTTGTTTGCAAATGGAAAATATTTGCGCTTTTCTTTGAGCGCATGATATGATACAATATTAATTTTTCGTTCAGAGAAAATCGAAAGAAAATGTGGAAAAACATAACGAATCGCGTTATGGCAAGTCGTTAATAATTTATAGAAGTATTATGTATATCTGTTAGAATATACGATTTCTAAACGGTATTTAAATTTTATTTAATCCTGTATCTCCGAAAATAAATCGAAAATATATTTTGATATGACTCGCCTTAACTAAAGCTCTCACATAAAATCAGCGCTAGCACCATGTCGATAAAATAATTAGTGACTCGAAAATTGTTGATAATGAATTTTTTTGTACAGACAGAGAGAAATGTAGTTATGACATAGTTGAACCATTTGTACCACATTTAGGTAGTTTTGAGTATGAAACATAAAGAAAAACAGAAAAAAAGACAAGTTTTTCTATTAATGTAAGAAACAGTCATTTATAAGGGAAAATATTTTATAAAATGTAATTTTTTGTAAATACCATAAAAAGGCATATAAAATCTTATCCTCAAGTTTAACACAAAAATAAAATAATATACAATTTTCAAAAAATCATAGCGGCAAAAATTACTATGCACTACTATGCGATAGTATTACCACTGGATTCATTGTTTTATTTTCTTTCCAATGATATATAATTGTCTACACATTTATCTCAGTTTAACCTGATTGTTTACCTTAGAGTGGCGCTAGTCACCATGTCACTCCACAAGTGACATGCGCGCTCGAGAGGTTAAAAAGGATTGAAGGGACACAGAAAAAGTATAGAGTACATTTTTTTATGCCGATACTTTTGTACTCGTTACCTATTAATCGATATCTTTACTCATGTGAGTATCGTAACGAATATCTCTCCAAATTTAGTCTTTAACATAATACTTTAGAAATTCGTTTTGAATCGAAACTGAAGCTTGCAATATAATAGTGTTAAAATATTTTCACGTTCGTGATACCGCATATTTTTTATAATTTAAGAAAAAACGTTGTTTGTTTGTCCCAATGCCTGCAAGAAAACCAACTTAGCGCTAAAGCACGTTTCAGTGCCTAATCACAAGCGAGACTATTGGACAAAATCTTATTAAATTTAGTGATTACACAGAGAAAGAGTGAGAAGCTTAAAACATATTTTTTAATTCACTTTCTTCTGTGAGCGTTTCGCTGGTCTGTTTCACGGTTTCGTACTACATTAGTTTTTATCTCTATATATACAAATACTTTTATTAATTAAATTCTAGTTTTATGATTTTTAACTAAAACTTTCATACAATTCGCCTTAAATCTCCATAAATGACTATAATTTTTTGATGAATAGAAGTTAACATGACACCATAAAGGCAGTAAATTATATATTGGATGGATTTGAAATATGTATAGTAAGTAACTCGTGAAAAGTGTATCTTATAAAACATTTAGGAAAAGTTCCGATACGTCTCGATATCGATACTTTGGAATCGATACCATATTCCTTTTCAGCTCGCTTGCAGGCTGAGTTAACACTGGAAGCAAGGTATTGCGTAGGCGTGCTACACATAGGCGACTAAAATTAAAAATCATATTATATGACAATTTTTTTTTTATTATCATTTACATAATATCACATGGCGCCCATCTCCAAACATAAAGTCGAAGGTATATGCCAAAAGACTCGAAGAAATTGTAATACGTATGTTATTATTTCTCTAGAAATATCTGAAAATACCATTAACGAATAAAAGTACTAAAAGTATTTTCGAGGTATAACGACACCGTTAAAATATAATAACGTAAATTAAGTACCGTAATTGTAACGTTAAAAACTTTATTCCTGTAGTTTCTGAGCATATCTTTCTTAGTATATATTTTTAAATATTATTATAAAAGATAATTTTCTTTGTATATATTTTTAAATATTCAATTTAGAATTATGGGAAGATAATTTTGTATTCCCTTTAGGTGGCCCTTTCGGTAATACTATTACTATTGACCTTTTGCCCTTTTCACGATACTCCATACGATATATAAAGTTTAAAAAAAATTTTAGTGCTTTATTTACCTCGTCTTCAATTTTTCATTGAATATTTTAAAATAAAAAATAAATTTTGCATTCCCTTTCTGTGATACTGTTGCCCTTTCGGTAATACTGTTTCTATTAACCTATTGCCCTTTCGATGATACTCCATATGACGCATACAATTTAAAAAAATATTTAATGCTTTATTTACCTCATCTACAATTTTTCATTGAATATTTTAAAGTAAAAATTAATTTTGCATTCCCTTTCTATGATACTGTTGCCCTTTCGATAATACTGTATCTATTGACCTATTGCCCTTTCCATGATACTCCATACGATGTATACAGTTAAAAAAAATATTTAGTGCTTTATTTAACTCATCTTCAATTTTTTCATCTTTAATTTAAATTCATCTTTACTTTAAATTCATCTTTAATTTAAATTCATCTTTAATTTAAATTCATCTTTAATTTAAATTCATCTTTAATTTAAGTTCATCTTTAATTTAAATTCATCTTTAATTTAAATTCATCTTTAATTTAGATTTTTCAAAATATGTGCATTAATAAGATACATTACTGCGACAAACTTTAAGTTTCTATATCACGTGTTTTCTGAGAAAATCGGCCGAAGACAGACAGACACGTGAGTGATCTTATAAAGGTTCCATTTTTCAGCATGAACTATAACGAGTATATTTTTAACTCATAAACGAACTGCTACGGACTCCATTAATCAGACACAATACTGGACACATATAAGACAAAACTAAGAATTCACAAACCTGATGCGGCATTGGCGCTGGGGGTGGCTGCAGGGCGGCGGCGAGGGAGGGGCGGGCCATGGGCAGGCGCATGGGACCTCCCAGCGGGAAAGCGAATACTTGGGCGGCTGGGTCCGGGATTTGACGGCTGGTGAAAGAAAATTAACAATACGTACTATTTGCGATACTCTCATAGACATTTAACAAGATTGCTGATCTTATGAATAAGTTACTGTTTATTGAGTCAATGTTAGAATATATTTCTTTGAAAACAAATATATATATATATATATATATATATATATACATATATATATAAATATATATATATATATATATATGTATATATATATATTGATTACTGACTTAAAATTAAAACATTCCATTTACAAAAATATTCATTAAAAAAAGTTTTCAAAATTTAAAGATGTTAAAACAGAGAATCACACACTTTGCATCTCCCACGAATTTGTTTTGGCACTTTAATTTCCTCAGTTAAATTATTACTAATTTCAATAATCTGTTATAACTGTACAATACCTCTTTAAAAAATATATTGCCTTTAGTCCATTAATAGTCAAGAATTACAGAAGTACTTAAGGATAGACACGAACCCAGATTTAAATTCCATTAGAAACGGACATCAAAGGTAATGCGTCCTCAAGTAGTTGCAAAAACGTAGAAAAAACTTACGATATCGTAAAAAAATGAAAAAACGTCACTGCAATTAATTCGCACAGGGATAGTTTATTTGTAACGAAACAAAGAAGAACGATTATTTCAATAATTATATAAAATAACTTTTGGAATATTTCCACATTTATACTATGACTTGAACATTTAAGAGCTACCAAAAAAGTATGATGTATTTAACGTCGAGATATAGAGTTGTACGATACAAAAATTAAAATAAAACAAAAGAATTTAACAATAATCTACAGCTCCTTTATTGCACTTTATCCTGACGAAACGGGGTACAAAAATACAATAATGATACTGAACTAAACTTTTCCTAGACCATATTTTATTTAAACAAACCCTACGATAAACAAACTTTTTGAAGAGACGTTTTAAAACATTTTTCACAACACTTGACAGCGACATCTAAGACGAATTCACATAATTCATTTCCTCAAATTCTACCATAACGCCCTAGATGGCGCTAATCACAGTTATTGTTTTACATTGTATTGTTTTACTACTTGGTAATAATTATATTTCCCTGCACACACACAATTTTGTTCAATTTTCTAAAATTACAGTATTATTTAATTCAATAAACCAATCATAACATATTAACTAAAGTCAATAATTTATAAATATTACTATTTTAATAGGGCCTTTAGTGACATCTATAACGTTCAAAGTAAACTAAAACCATTAAAATGTATGTAACTAAACCTTTGTTTAACGATGTTATTTATTATCACTAAACAATCGTTAAACGAAGATATTATGACGACTTAATAAATATAAATGTGACATTTAACTAAACCGAAAAAATAATAATCGATACTTCACATTATCTTACAACTCAGTTTTACAATATAAAAACGATATTTTTCGATGATAAACATTATCGCTAACGATAAAATTTGATCGCGGTAGTCGTGTAAAACGATACTTAAATGAAAATTGTTATTTTATCGTTGTCTTTTTGGCGGTGACATTTTTTAACGAACGATATTTATGTCAAACAGCGCACTTGTGTATTTGAAACGAGATTATATTTACTTTTGTTGCCGGATACGCTGTAATATAGATGATTAAACAAAACTATGTAAGCTTCTTATTTAGGTATGGCCAGAAATCCGTATTAAGTTTATAATATGCGATATAGATACAGTATCGTAAAGCGGATATATGATTTCATGACATTAAGTAATTTTCATGCTGGCAATACTTTTTATTAATTTTTTAAAATCTAGTTCGAAATTCGATTTTTATTAAGTTCAAATGAAATATATGCGTGTATTAAATATTCTATTTGTGGCAATAGGAAAAGATTTTACATTTTTTATGATATTAACTTTTTTTAAGAATAAAATCGCATTTATAATTATTACGATCTACATAGGAAAAATGATTTAAATTAATTCACACCCGCACACTATAGTAGGTCAAATTTTAAGTTTTAACTTTCGGCAATATTTTCCATATAATATCCTATATAAATTATCAACTTAAGGATAAAATTATGACAATGAATACTGTAAGTTTTCATTTTATTATAAAAAATGTATTATTACAAGAAAAAATATTTGAAGCATTTCATCTTTCTCATATGATTTTTCAGTTAATTTTTGAGAGCAAATAAACGAAACTTATCTTAAGAAAATTTACATCAAATAATTTTTTTATGGAAACTGGGGTCATTGGTTAAAATAACTAGAATTACGTTACTGAATTATTCTCTTTGGACTAAGATAAAAATATAGGAATCAAAATCTGGCATTGAATAAATAATAAATCTACTCACGTCTGCTCTCCATCTCCAGATTCGCAGATGATGGCGATGCGGTCACCAGAAGGCCGCGGGGCGCGCGCTCCGCCGAAGATGTTTAAGATGTTGAAGGGGAAGGCCTCCTCGCGCCTTCTTTCAATCATGCAGTTCATACGACCTCTGTGAAAATCGGAAAATTGTTCCGGTCATTAAATTATATCTTCTTATATATTTATAAATTTATTAGCTGTGTCTCGCAGTTTTCCTTGCACAGAATTATCTAATGATGCTGCTCTTCGCTCTCAACACCCACCCCCCTCCATGCCACTAAACGACTCCGCCCCGTTCGCCAAACAAAATCAGTCGTCAAGATCGATGGTACCTTATCAGAAAGAATCAACAAATAAGCCGGTATCTTTCTACCTTACACCGTTTAAGCAGTGTTGCCCGACTACCTATTTTTTTTTAGAATAACATCGTCTCTAAAATCATTACGAACTACATTGTAATTTTTTGGCAGATATCATATTTTCCATAGACAATATCCTATCGTTTTTATACGACTATCGCTATCGTGTTTTATAGTTACCGATAATGTGTATCGTCGATAAATATCATTCTTATATTGCAAAATTAAATTTCATTTTATATCACTGCTTTTTATGAATCGTAGCATGGTTATATATAAAATACATTTTTTTTAAATTATGGGCTTTCTAACGCAAAAATATTTTTTATATTTGACGTGTGTTTTCAGATAGAATTATAGATAGAGATTGAAACAAACTTTCCCACTTTGTACCTTAATTTAGATTAACTAATATCGAAAAAAGTTATATATATTAAGTAGTATATTTATGAATATGAATCATAGATAATACTAACAGAGATGAGATAGAAGGGAAATGAACGCGACAGAATTACATACACGAATATTGGTAATAAATTACAAAGTAAATACGACAAAAATTAACAGTATGCTCTCTGTAAAGAACACAATTTTACATATGTACCCTATAGATATCATCATCATCATCATCATATATATTAATACGCTAAGGTTAAGATGTTACACTCCCTTTTTAGAAAAAACCTCACAACTAATCCACATAAATTATATATCATTTTATAGATAATTGCTTGCTCTACCGGCATCCACAACTAAAAAATTTATTATTGCTATTGTTTTTGCAAATTAATTAATTATTAAAATTATATACACAAAACAGCAATGCTGTCATCTAACGGCTCAACGTCAATATGATTGACGGTCGGTAAAATTTTTGTTTAATGTCAAATCCACTATGTTTAGATAAAGTGGCGCTTTAGCTCAATGCTTTTGATACTTGCGCCTCTTTATGTCAATTTTATTAAAATATAATAAATAACGCGAAGACTTCGCACGGGTCACGCTAGTTTATAATTATAACAATATATATTCTATACAATACAGCAATTCTATTGAAAATTCATATTGCTTCATTATACGTAATTAAAAATTTTGGATATAATAAAATAAATTGCACGCGCAATGATAGCAATAACATTTTACGTTGTTGCAACAGAATTTTTATAGCCACGTCGTAGAGTTTATTATCTTAAGTAATAAAATTATACTGTAGTCGCAAAAGAACATAAAGGTAATAAAAACACGTTTATATATTATGCTTATTAATTATATATATTGCACATCCTGAGTGTGTGTGCTTTATTAAAATAATTACAATTCGAGTAATTTTACAAATAATCTTTTTGGAAAGAAAAATGTTTCCCAGAGAAATAAACGGTTTTCAATATATTTCTCAGGCTTCTAAAGTATTTACTCTTTTAATCTATAAAAGCCTTTGAAAAATTAAATGCCTCTCCATCCGTTGTTATGTACGTACGTATGTATGTATGAGATCGCACTACAAGCAACAATTCTTGAACAATTTACTAAGTAATTATCATAATAGGAGTATATTAATTCCCGCAATGGTTTGTCAAATAGTTTAATTTTTCAAACAATTTTCCATGCTCAGGGACTGTTGTCCGTTTTGTGTAAATTGTTATGTCCCTAGGCTATGTTGCTGCTAATTTAATTTTTCATTCATTCAGTTGAGAAAAAAATGCAGCAAGTGCTCTTTTAATTTTACCAACGATTTTATTTCTATAAGACATTTTAAAAAACACCATGATTCATTGTCAATATGATTAATATTTATAAAAAGCGATAAGTTCAAATGTTGTCAAGTACGATATTTTTGGTTCTTTAAAAATATCACGTATTTATTTTTTTATAAATATACGTTATTAATACTTAAATTGACAAATAAATGGCTATAGGATACTGCTACACATTGATGAAATACTGTGGGGTAACTCCTTTGCCTTTTATTTATATAAAAACAAATTAATTCTGTGAAGACACTATTTTGCTATTAAACTGTTAAAAATCTGCGCGTCAATTTCGTCTTTCGACCCATTTGATTCCATATCGTATGTTATAGCTGTTTCTGGAGCTAATTTCTGGCGTATCGCGAGGAGGCAGAAGTAAAGTACCACGAATGAAATAGTAAAACAACTGACTACTCGTTAATAATTTTGAAACGTGTAAATATTCTAAGTATAAACATTTTCAATGAAAAATCCAAAATTCAAAAGCAGCTTTATTCCAAAAAATGTTTTAAAATTTAACAGCTGGATAATTTTAGCTACCAATACAGTTCTATATATAGAAAGTGTGATCGAAATAAAAATATCACAACCTATAGAGTCGAAACCATAGCTCAAAGCTAAAAGAGGTCAAAACCATTAAATATATTCAAGAAAATTTTCGTAAGACACAGAGCAGAGCCAAAAAGTGGAAATGCCATCCTTTTCATAGGTAAAACATCTTTTTTACACAATATAACCCCAGTAAAACATATACAATGCTCGCGTAAGTCTTTAAAAACACAATGCAACTGCCGTAACCAACGAAGGATATATTTTTGGAACTGGGAAATTCTTGAGTTCGTACTGTCAACTTGTAAGAACATGTATCACTATCTCCACTTAGAAGATTCACAAAGAAGCCACAATATAAGTCTTGTTTAAATAGACCAAGCCACTAATAAATCATGGTTTTAATAGAGCAACGATCTTCCTAAACAACTTCCATCTCACTAATAATGGTTTGAGGAGTTTTTCTTTGCTTGGTAAGAAATTTAATCACAGCGCGTAGTTCGATTTGCTCCATTTTCCCAGTTCACTTCCACATTTACTACTTTAAGGAACTATTTTCCATTAACTAATGACGTTAGGAACTTGACAATGGACTTACATACCTATAATGAGTTACCACGGAGTACCAAAAAAGAATGTTTCCGCTCTCCCTTCCCCTTCACTCCGGGGACTTCTGGACATCCCCTCGCAGCAAAATATAAGATATATATTTACTTTAAACTGTTGCTTTAGCTTCCGTAGAAGCGAAAAAATAGCCTTATATTATCTTCGATAAAAACCCGGTTAATAATATTTGGATTAATGTTACGATGGTCTCTATTAATGTAACGCAATAATTGAAGGATAAGAGGTAAAAGCCAGTTATATTGTATTAGAAGTATAGAATATACGACAAATATAACATTATCTCAGCCATTAATCTTGCGACGATAACATTTGTCAATGGTCTTGTATCCCTCTATCTGTTCATAGTGATTTCAATAGTATTCTTTCGGCGGCTTAAATTTTCAGGTTTTCTTTTTGCTTATTGCTTACTTCCATCAAAATTAAATCAGGAAACGTCGATATATCTGCATACAACGGCTAGGCAAACAGATTAACCATACCAGAATAATTCTGTACGCATATTTTTTTTTTTAAATTTAGTAACAGGACTTCAATCATCTAATGTTTTACATGGATCAACGAATATTTAACTATAGATGGTTTATATGTTTTCGAAATTTTACTACAACCGATTAAATGGTACAAAAAATAACACGTTTAACTAAATTGCCTTCGTTACAATTAATATACCGATTATGGCCCCTACTAGATAAACACATACTCGCAACAAATCTCAACTCACCTATGTTCATAATCGTTTAGCTCGCGATTTTAGTCATTATTTTTAAGTTTAAAAGTAGCTCCTGAATATTTACTTGTGGCTTTCAAAAGCCATCTGAAAAAATTATACCTACCTTAACTTTGGTTTAAAAATACTGTTTCCTTCATATCTCACTTCCTTTAAATATTTTCATTACCCATCCTTCACCTTAATTCAGGTCTAAAACCCCATTAGACATATCAAATTAGGTTTTTGTTTCCTTTGGTCTCTTTTTTTGGTTACTGCTATTTTATATTTTAAATATTATTGCATTGCGTGGCTTTCTACCTATCCTATTTTGCGTCTCTTTTTTATATTTTATATATTGTTATAATGTGTAGCTTTATGCCTATCCCATTTTGTTTTTATTACACTGTAACTCTGGTTAACTGTAAGATATTGCTCCTGTAGCAATAAGTTCGCCATACTTTTCATTAAAGTTTTTAAATAAATAAATAAATAAAATTTAAACCAATTGAACTCACTTCTGACTATGAGCCATCAAGGCACTGGCGAGATCGTCCAAGTCGAGTTGCATGGGGAGTTTGATGTGGATGGGCGAGCGGTCGAGATCCATTTCGTCGTCCTCATCATTGGCTGAAGAGTCAGACGAAGAGCTGCCCTTTTCATTGCTCTCCTCGCTGTTGGACGAGCCATCGCTGTCCTGTTCGTGGGAGTCGTCATCGAGTGACTGTGGAAAGATTCAGGTAAGCTTTTAGATATATTGGGACGAAACTCTATCATCGATTTTCTCTAATGCTATTATATCAAACAAATAGTTGCATATATTTGACAAAATAAATTAACATAATGAATCACTGCTAATGATTTTCACCTGATTCATCGTAATTATCATGAAAATTAGAAAAAACAAACGAAAATATTTCATGGGAATTTTTACTTCCATCATTATTACATAAATCATAAGGCAAATACCCTATAACAAGAATGTATAATTGAATTATTCTATTAAATAAATATATTAAAACATCAATAAAACTTGTAAAAATGTAAATTATTGTATTTTCTATCCGGGAGTCGCCTTTTTTGTAGAATTCAAATTACAAATTGGTAAAATATTGAGAATAAAATATTTAACATACATTTTTAGACTCATTTCGTACGCATTATTTATTTTGTTCCCAAAGGACGTAATATTAAATGTATGATTGCTGATCTATCTTCCTCTCCTATCAGTATAAGTTCAATAATATTTACATCAAATGAAATGATCCAATCACCAACTCGCACTCCATATATACTTTTATAATATCATTTAAACAACCTAAATCAAATAGTAGGAACCGATAATCTAAAACCGAATGTTTCAAAAAGAAACTAAACTTTTCTATTGGCCAGTTTAATCAATAATTCAACCAGTCAACAAAACAAACTATCCTGTCAAGTGCATGCAAGACGCGGAAGTCGTCAATCAGTCTAAAAAGATTGAAAGCGCCGTCTATTTTCGTGACTTGACTTTTTTCATTCAAATTTATTTAGAAGAAACACTTCTTGAATTAATTACTTTGTTTTAGTGCTACCTTGACGTAAAGCCTGACTGAATAATATACGCAGTAGCCTCTTACGTGGAAGTAACTGCGTGGGAACGAAGACTGCATGCTGACAATGCACTGCTAATGTACATTTACAAGATTTCTCGTACAATTAACTACATTAGCAATTAATAACAGAAGAATACAGTATTTTTATTTCCACATTTATTAGTTTGAAAAGTGAAAATTATATAATTACCACTCCTTTCAGCTGCATGAATTTCCTACCCACAGTTTCAGCCACATGAATTTTCTTTTAAAAGGGTGAGATTTGCCCTCCTAACGTGCATATTAAATCGGAAAACGAACGTGACTATTTCGATGTTATATACAGGTTACGCCCTCTATTGATAGTTTGCAATACTAAATTATTGTTGAATAAAAAACACCAAATACCACCAGGCAAAAATAATACTAATTTCTTGAGTTAAACTTAAGTATTTACCAAGTTTCACAAAATGTATTCAGCTGTTTAGTCTTAATCGAGTAAGAAATATCCGATATTGAGAAACAAATAACATTTTTGTGGTATAATTTACTCTACCCTATAAGTTTTATGAATACTTATTTGCAGTATTATTAAAGAACAAACATGTATACAAAACATTGCTACATTTATAATATAGTCAATTGCATATTGAATTAATATTTCCATATTCCACAGTTCAAGATACATATAATTAGTCTTTATTTATTTAACGTCCATTTATCTAAATTTTTATTCTCGAAGTCGTAGCCCAAGCGCATAACACAAAAATATTTTACAAGCGAATGAAAAAGTCCTGTTTCCAAATTATTTTAAAATCAAATATCTTTACAAAATATCTAATTACTCTTGTAAATTAAATTGTATTTATAAAAGTAAAGTTTATAACAGAGTGCTTACAAACATTAAAAATAATAGGTAAAATGATGAGTTACTCTTTTATTTCAATTGAATTTCTCGATTCCTTCTCATGTGAATGCATTGTCACCTTACTTTCAATCTACTTTTTTTCTATTTTTTATGCACCCCAACATTTTCATATTTTTACGATTAGTGTCAAATTTTCATACTTATTGTATACCTCTTTCACTGCATACGAATAACAAAAAAGTAAAACCCTTATTTCGTAATACAAAATGTTACTTTTTGGAAAATTGTAAATAAAATATATCAATCATAAATATTCCTTTTCGATTAAACTTTCCCTCTTGTTTTCTCAATCTCTTATTCCTTAAACCTTTCATTATCTTGAATTTTTAAATATTTTAATTTAATTTCTCCAATTTTTATATCGAAAATCGTCTATACTACTAATATCTCAATAATAAATATTCCTTTTCGATTAAACTTTCCCTCTTATTTTCTAAATCACTTATTCCTTAAACCCTTCATTATCTTAAATTTTTAAATATTATACTTAAATTTTTTCAATTTTTATATCGGCAACCGTCTATACTACTATTATCTCAATCATAAATATTCCTTTTCGATTAAACTTTCCCTCTTATTTTCTCAATCTCTTATTCCTTAAACCTTTCATTATCTTTAAGTTTTAAATATTTTACTTTAATTTCTTCAATGTTTATATCGATAACCGTCTCTACTACTAATATCTCAATCATAAATATTCCTTTTCGTTTAAACTTTCCCTTTCTGAATCTCTTATTGATTATCTTAAATTTTTCAATATTTTACTTCAATTTCTTCAATTTTTATATCGACAACCGTCTATACGACTACCATGCAACCAATCATACAAATTGATTGCTCACGTAGTAAAACGTTTATCTAACAAATATAAAATATTCCACAAACCTTTCCTGCATACAAATGACCTTGTTATCTAGGAAATTACCTAAAAACCTCGTAAACACAGATTAAAATAATCGATTTGACCAACGTAAACGTGAATAGCCCATAAACGAAGAACATGTTGAAGAAGCTGTGATTAAAATGCAGATCTAAACCGCGTTGAAGAAATAAATTGAGTTTAAAACTGAGAAGCACACAGCCAGTCACAAGGCTATATACAACGGCGCTCATAATATACCCGCTCGTTCATTACGATTGTGCAGTTCCGTATAGAAATCGTAAAACGTATTTGCCACATTTACGTTTCAAGAATTTATATATCGATGTCGTGTTTCAATATCTTTACTACCTCTCTCTCTCTATACGTCTTCACGATACTTGCTACCAACATTAAGTAAACAGGATGTGGTGAAGCGCTATATTGTACATCCTGCCAGTAAGGCACCCCAGGCATGGTCTTGCGAAGCCTTTGTTTTGGAGGGACGGAAGTTAGACTGTGTATGTGCTATTATTAGGTGATCAGTAATTTATGTAGAACATGTAACTACGTTGTTAATGTACTGCTTTGACAATTACATTCTTACTGTTAATAAATTGATAATTTCAATATCCTCACAAAAAAATTAATCTAGCTAACGTAAGAAGGATACATGTACGAAATGAAACCTGCAAAGTCAATTAAAACAAACTTTCTCGTTATAATAAACTTTCTCGGGCACGGACCCGTCGAATGATAAAACTGTAAGTTTATATAATAAACTTACAGTTTTGTCACTGTATTTTAACAAAAGTGAATATTCCACTGTTATTTTTAATCAAGTAATAATCATAAAAACTCATTTTTAACAGTCTTAAAGATCGCATGCTCTTAATTTAATAACAAGATTGGTTTAAAAAATTCTTAGGCTGATAAGAAGCTGTAATGATCGAAGTTCAAAAGTCTTTTCGCGCATTTATTTCACATAATTCAGGATTTTATTACCTTAATATTTTGTATCCAATTTTTGAATTTGTGTTCTTGTTTGTATATAAAGTATTCAGTGTCAAAAAAGCGAAATGAATAGACAAATGTTTAACAAATGATTCGTTCCAAAAACATACTAATTACATTAAACGTTCTGTTACGTATTTTTTTACAAAATATACCGTGACAACTCTTCTAACTGCCAAAAGAAGGTTTTACATAAATTTTCATTCAACTAAATAAATAAAAACAGTGAAAAAACAACTTTTACTAAAGTATGCTTGTCATCCGTGTCGTTTCATTTCATCACTGAGATTATTAATTTTGTTTTTATAAATACAATAAACTAAAAATATCATGAAATCTGAAAATCGATATTTTCATTTGTGATTTTTCCATATTTTTACACTTGATGCAAAACTATTTTTACTTTTCTTCTTTATCCTAAAATCATATATTTACCATAACGAAAATATCACATATTCGAAAATATCGCATTTCATCAAATTTTTCAAGTTGGTAGCAATTATTGAATTTTTGACCAATTTAATTATAAAAAGGGCGGTGCTCTTTCTTTTCTAAATCTTACAGTACACCTCTTCATTGCTTATTAATCAAACTTTCTTAATAAAATATATATCTACCTTATATCATGAAATATGAAAAAAGTGCATCATTAAACTAAGCAACTTATTAAGAAAGAAAACTGTAACTACTATTTATATTCTAAAAATTACAACATTCCTAAATAACTAAATACGTGACTAGTTAAACGTTCAGTATATAGATGAAACTTTTTAATATTGTTAAGAAAATTAAGTCATATCAAAACACCGACCCGCGAACAAAACTTTCCTGAATTAAAATGAAATGGAAATTAAGCTTCAATTTCAAAGCTGACCGGTTGTAAAATCCTATATTGTGTGTCCAATGGTTACTAGCAACATAACTATTAATTTTGACAAAACTAATTAATAAATTTATATCATACGTAGTGAATATCAAAAGTTATATAGGAAAATTAGTGATAATCATTAAAAATGAGCAATGATCAGTTAAAGACTAAATTATTATTCTAAGAGAAAAGTGTTAATAATCACTAACATCTTAAACAAAAAAGTTTGTCTGTTTCATAATTACTCAGCTACTAGTTGACCAATCGTTACCAAATTTTGCAAACATATAAACTGTATTACGATTAATATTTTCGTAACATTATCCATATTTTTCCAATTAATACCAAATTTTGTTTCCTCCATTCAATTAACCATTTATAAATTTTAAAATATTATTACAACATACCCACCAGTTACAAAATCTTTCCTATAATCAATGTTCACTAACTGGCGACAAAAATTTAAAAGATATGAAAATGTTTTTAAATGATTTGGTAAGAACCAATCTTAACAGGATCAATCATTAAAAATAAGAAATGTGATACCTAATTTTAAACGTCATAATCATATTTTTGGATCTAATACTCAAATACCTTCCCTATAATCGATATTCCATAAAATCTCAATTGAAAAGTGAAATATGAACAAAAGTTTAAAAGTTACCAAAAAGTTTTTCAATTATTTGGTAAGAACCAAACTTCATAGGATCAATCATTCAAAATATGCGATACCTCATTTTAAACGTGATAATTATATTTTATAATCTGATACTCAAATACCTTTCCTATAATAAATTTCCTTATAATCTCAATTAAAAAGTGAAATACACAAGTATATCTCTCGACTAAAATTTGGAACATTTTTTAAATCATTTGGTAAAAATCGAAGTTAACTGAATTAATCATTTAAAATAAAATAAATGACCAGACAGTCAAATATCAGTACTTTCTTCAAGCAAAGTAAAACGTGAACTAAAACAAACTAAACATTTTGTCTTGAAATAATTAGGAAATCCCCACAAATTTGGATTATTGCCAGACAAAACACGAATTACAGTCAGTACAATGTAACATCCAGTACTTCGTTTTCAAATCATTTATCAGTTGAGTAAAACCGAGTAAAACCAACACAAACAAATGAGATTTTCACTGTCATTCGCATTCCCATAGACCAGGTGATTGACGATGATAGGTAATTGCCTACTGTATTCATGTAATGTAATGTGATGATATCAGCCCCATTATAAACAGCGACATATCATTTGCCGATACCTACCCAGCACGGCGATTATTCCACAAACAAGACAATATCTATTGTTTCGATCTAAATTACATCGATTCTCGTAACCGATAGTTAATGTACTAACATACCAGCTAGAACATTTTTTGTATCGCTTAGTGACTTATGTGAACCTGACTTTATACCTGCAATTTTACATTATTGTAAAGTATAATAAACTAACCTCTAAGGCATTCTCTTCAAACATCTCTTTAAACCTATTATACAAAAATATCAAACGCAATCGTAACCGATAGTTCATGTACTAAAGTACTAGCTAAAATATTTTTTGTATCGCTTAGTGACTTATGTGAAATTAATTTTATACCTAGTAAAGTGCAATTTTACATTATTGTAACGTATAATAAACTAACCTCTAAGGCATTCTCTTCAAATATCTCTTTAAACCTATTATAGAAAAATATCAAACGCAATCGTAACCGATAGTTCATGTACTAAAGTACTAGCTAAAATATTTTTTGTATCGCTTAGTGACTTATGTGAAATTAATTTTATACCTAGCAACCTGCAATTTTTCATTATTGTAACGGATAATAAACTAACCTCTTAGGTATTCTCTTCAAACATCTCTTTAAACCTATTACAAAAATATCAAACGCAATCGTAACCGTTAGTTGATGTACTAAAGTACTAGCTAGAATATTTTTTGTATTGCTTAGTGACTTATATGAACCTGACTGTATACCTGGCAACCTGCAATTTTACATTATTGTAACATTATAAACTAACCTCTCCAGCATTCTCTTCAAACATCTCTTTAAACCTATTGCAAAAACATGAAATATTTCCAAAAGTCTGCTAATAAAAATTAAAATATGCAAAAACAAACAAATATTCACCTGGAGTTTATCCTCATTAACTTTGGACTCTGATTTCAGCAGCGCGTCCTCGTGGCGACTGTGTGCAGCGGCCTGAGGCGGTAGTTGATGCAGAGCGTGCTGGCTGCTCAGTGGTAGGGGCTCCTCCTGAAATTATATATAATTAAGTGGTTTTAATAAATTAGTAGATTACAACCTGAATATAGATTCTCATAAGCTTGAAAATTTATGTAAAGGTGAAAATATTTTTTCTTAATGTAATCAATTAGTAAACTACTCTAGATATTGTAGCAAAGTAGAATTATTTTAATTCATTCGTTTATTAAAAAATCCCATGTTCAGCTTACAAATTGGCACAAAGTGATGGACAAGCACCAAAAATACAAATGGTTTTAAAAGATAATATAAATCGAATTAATGAAATAAAAAAACACCCATCACTTCAAGTCAACCATAAAACTAACTAACTATGAACTTTTAACTATCAAGCAACTCCATAATCGTATTCCAAAGAATACTAAACTAGATAAAAGTTTATAGTAAAATGCATAATACGCTCGATAAAAGGCGAATAACGTTTACAGATACATTGATATCAATTGGAATCAAAATCTTGAATAAAACTGGTTTGCTGCTGATTAAACCTTGCCATGAAGAAATCAACACACATATCAAATTAAATCTTTTTGTCTTTTTTCGTCTGTATATCAAAAAGCTTCATTAAACATTTCAAGCCATAGATATATTGGCCTTTTATTCTTCTTCATCATTTTTTCAAAAATTCTTTAGAACTCCAATTAATTGCGTTTTTAAAGATAGCCCTTCAATGTTTTATTTCCAAAACGGCCAATCGAATAAAATACCTCGTTGACTAATCCAATTATATAATTTTCCTGCACCCTAAAATTTTACAAGTATGTCTCCAAGGACTTGATAATTGAAAACATTAAGATGACTTTGGAACGAAAATATACTTAAGTTCTTAGTCTTAAAGAATAGTTCATCCAAAAAAATCTAATTTGTTTTTCTTAGCTTTCAGACCGAAAGGGTTATCAGAATTTAGAATAAACGATTTATAAGTACTTCTGGACTCAGACGCCAGTATTTTACTGCTACACCAATGACTTAATTAGAGAAATGACGAAATAAAATAATACTTCTCCTATTTTATTTATTCTAATTTTTTTTGTAATAATTAGATAGAAAGCAGGCAATTTCCAATTGTAGATAAATGGATTATTCCAGGTATCTCCGGGTATTTACAACTCATCAAGTAATATTTAAATGCTAAATTTGAAGTTTTTAGCTTGACTAATGTAATTCGTGCAAAACGTCCACATAAATATTTTTAACCTTAAAAACACGAATATAATTTCAATTTGATTTTTTTTTTCAGTTCAATAACTGAAATTAAAATATGAGCATCTTGAATTCGAGAAACTTTCTTTTTATCTATCTAAGTAAGATGCATAATGTATAACGCATAACTAAAAATCACAACTACTTGTTGCAATAATGGCAAGCATGCTTATCCTTTACCCTCCGATATGAAATATCAACGTATCAAACCTCCTTCGATATTAATAAATAATTATCTCATTAACCATAATTTAGATTATAAATCCCATATCTTTACAATTAGAAGATTCTTCAGACCATCTTTAACTACCTGCCTCCCATCTGTTAAATACCTAATACCTTGTAATTAAATACAGATACAGATTAGATACAGATTCTTTACAAAATAATTTCTATTGCCACTATTTGCCTACATTGACAACAGTATATAATACGATATTCACGGATAGATATCAGACTATCCGAGTCGGCCATCCATGACTCCACTACACGTGTTAATGTGATCGGTATCGACATTGATTTAACTAAAATCCAAATCAGTGCCGAAATGGACAAAAAGTTGAACCATATTTATGTCAATAGATACGTGCAATGTAACCCGGTAAATAGCTTTTGGTAAATGAAGTACCTCAAAATCGTCAGGCGAATAAAGAACCACAAAATCGTATCATTACAATACGAAAAATAGTTTTTAAAATACCAACACTACTTTTTTTTCATTTTATATACCTTTTCTCTTCGTCGAAGTTTCTCAACGTTTTCTGATTTGTATAAAATCTCATCCATAAAAAACTCGGTTTAGCAATTACAAAATAACCGAATATAGAAAAAAAACTAAAAGTATGCTTACATAGATTTCTCACAACGACATTACAAGGAGAGATAAGATGCTTGCACAATCGAGTAAAAGGTTCTTAATTATTTCCAAATCCCACGCCTTTACAATGTAACCAAATACGCGACCCAACATCAGCCATACAACTAAACGTACAATAAGCTTTAACGACATTAATAAAAGACAACGACAACGTATTCTGAGAATCTCACAAACAATGAAAACAACTATCGCACTGGCATACAACGAGCTCACTCGAAAAAACCCCGAAGCAAAGAGCAATGATTGGAAATCTAACTTAAATGCCGTCTAACTCGACGAAAACGTAAATGTTTGCTGTTTTAATGAATTTATTAATTTTTGCTTGACCTCGCTTGAGTACGCTAATGAAAAAGTCACAGAGTCGTGTTTAAGTGATTATGTTGCGGCTGTGCCGTAAGTAAAAAAGTGTTATTGCGAAGATGTAGAATATAAGTTCTTAGAAGTTATGTTCGAATAAACAACATACTGTTAACGTATACATCAACATCACGAGTCGGCACCGCAATTAAGTTTTAATTATCGTTATTAATAAGTACATATATTTAATAACGATTGAGGGCGCAATAAACCTCTATACTCAATAATATAAATTCTTGTCGGTATTATTTCTAAGTTGGCAATAATGAAATGTACAAATTTATAATTTTTTTATTGCTATCGACAGGAATAAATATGTACCATTCTTCGTATTACATAGACATTAAAGTTTATTATGCTTTAATCTAAAGCCTCTGTTCTTTATGGCAGCAGTAATTCTTACGGTACAAAATGAAAATTTCTAATTTCTAATTTAAATATTAAATTACTTTTATATGATTGTTTCACACGTGGACATTGTTTCACAAGTGGACATTTATATAACTAGAGGCCCGTACCTCAAAAGGAAAAATGCAATCCATACAAGATTACTCATGTGTCTGTCTGTCTATCACAGCCGTTTTCTCAGAAAGCACTTGACGAAGAAATTTTAAATTTGGCGTAGCAAGAAAGTGTATTAAACCCGCATGCATATAGCTCTATAGCTAACACTCGAAAACATTCAAGTGGAAATTTCGGGAAAACGATTTTATTTAGTTACATATGTAGGGTATGGTGTTGTTTGGAAAATCTATAAAGGTCTGAAAAATTTTTTTTTCCTAATTTTAGATAGGTTATCATCAGAAGAATGTTGAAAACTTATTTCGAAATTAACAGACTAAAAATATAAAAAAAACATATTTCGAAATTATTGTAAACATATTTCGTTATTTGTAGGTTACACAAGGATTGTAGTCGAAAAACTTTATCGATGATTTTAGCTGTCGCGAGTTTAACCCTAATTAATTTTGACAAGCATATATTTATTGCGTTAGGAAATTAATGTTGGTAATGATTTATGAAAAATGAAGTGATTTCGCTTCAAACGAAGTGTGGAACTTTTAATAAGTCAATCAGACTTATGCTTTCCGTGTTTTTCATTTGCTTCGCGTTTTTATGCATTTCATTTCCCGGTTTTTCACTTGCTTCGTTGCATTGTCTAAATAGCCAAAATCATTTTTATGACCGAGGTAACCATATATTTTTAGTCAGGTAAATGTCTAATTTTTGGGTTAAAATAACCCATACATTCTCAAACCTATGAACCTAATTAAAAATAATGTAAATATTTTAGAGTCCTGTGGTAAAACAAGAAATCCTTATATTTTTTGTAACTGGTCCCTCTGTCTGCCTCACAGTTTCCACAGAATTATTTGCATAACATTTGTATTAAGCAAATCTTTTGATAAAGGTCTCGATTAATATTTAGCAAAATATTAAAAAAATAATTTTTTATAGACCTCTTACGAACACCTTACCGAATTATATATCACTAGATAGGTTCGCAAAATGTAATTGAACGTTTGCTTACTTTTTTCCGCTTTTAAGTCTCATTAGCAAAACGTTAAGCTGCGAAATAATGGATCGTGTATCACCAATCTTAATTTTTTGAATATGTTGCAATAAAAATTCCAGATTCTAACATTTGATTAGAAATTTCAATTAAATCAATCTCCGTTAATTTGCGTCAAGTGTTCAAGAGATCTAGAGATAACTATTGTTTTATTGTCGGTAGGAAAATATAAAGGATTTTAAAATAATAAAAAAAAAGTTTGTTTTTGTTAATAATCCGATTTCTTGTTATTAGTACAATTTATAATAGTTCTTACTAATAGTCCGATTTATTTCTTCAAATCTCTAAATTGGAAATAAAATTCTTCATCACTTCAAAGTTCTGAATTCAAAATCGAATCCTTCATCACTTCAAAACTCCGAGTTTAAAATAGAATTCCTTCATCACTTCAAAGTTCTGAATTCAAAATAGAATCCTTCATCACTTCAAAACTCCGAGTTTAAAATAGAATTCCTTCATCACTTCAAAGTTCTGAATTCAAAATCGAATCCTTCATCACTTCAAAACTCTGAATTTAAAATATAATTCCTTCATCACTTCAAAGTTCTGAATTCAAAATCGAATCCTTCATTACTTCAAAACTCTGAGTTTAAAATAGAATTCTTTTATCACTTCAAAGTTCTGAATTCAAAATCAAATCCTTCATCACTTCAAAACTCTGAATTTAAAATAGGATTCCTTCATCACTTCAAAGTTCTGAATTCAAAATCGAATCCTTCATCACTTCAAAACTCCGAGTTTAAAATAGAATTCCTTCATCACTTCAAAGTTCTGAATTCAAAATCGAATCCTTCATCACTTCAAAACTCTGAATTTAAAATATAATTCCTTCTTCACTTCAAAGTTCTAAATTCAAAATCAAATCCTTCATCACTTCAAAACTCTGAATTTGAAGTAAAATTCCTTCATCACTTCAAAGTTCTGAATTCAAAATCGAATCGTTAACCGTTTCAAAATTCTAAATTCAAAATCAAATTCCAATATTCTTTTCACGGCCTCTGTTTTATAAACGTGGCTATTAAAATAATATGCACAATACAATTAAATCAGTCTTCAATTAATATAAAACAGACCTTAATCACTTTGTTTCAGTACAAATAACAGAAATTTGTATTAAAGTACATTTTGGCTTACCAGTGCTATATAAAGCCAAATAGATAACAAAAAAAATATTATTTTATATTGGAATAAATACCAATTTTAGCAAAATATTCTCCTTTACACGAGTCGATTTTGACAGTTTACCATTGCAAAACGATTATTAATGTCAATAAAATTACTGTTCAATAATGAACATTTCCATTTCATTGTGTATTTATATTTTAAGTACAAAATTTTACAATCGAAAATAAATTTTTTGGAAAATATTCTAACGTTCCTAAATGTGTACCCAATTGAGCCTTTCCTTATCATTATCATTCTTACATAAATCAATATACTATGAATTATATACTCTTGAATGTGTAGTCAACTTAAAACTTATATTTTTGCAACAAAACTAATAAAACTATGTTATAACTTATTGGAATCAAACTAATATCCATTTCCGTTTCTCCGCACTTAAAACTAAGCAATTAAACTAAACGTTCATTTTCTTAGCAACGAAAACTATCTGTTTTATTGTTAATAAAACTTTAAAACCTCAATTACATGCTAAATGCCAATTCAAACTTTCTTTTCCTCTTTCGTCTATCTCTTCCTGTCTCTTTCTCCGTTACTTTTAAACCTCTCTACAAAGACTGATACTACCTACAATTCACAAATACGTCTTGTTTCATGTTACATTCGTCACGTTATTGAAGAACCTTATACGAGTATTGTGGGTTCATCGCACCCACATCTATTGTGTTCAACTTTCACATACAAACTAACATTGTTTGTTATATATCTAACGATGAATTACAATGTGTTTCGATATGATATTCATTTTGTAGCCGACTGTCACCTGGACTTTCCACATACGATTCTCGACATTTAACGCATCGTCAAATAAACTAAATCGGGTAACTAAACACATAAATATTGAATGATAAATGTTTGATACATAAAAGATATATTTAAATCCAAAGGAAACTCCTATTTAATATAAATTACTGTCATTCTACTAATATTGTCATTTATAAAGAAAAACTGATGGACAAAAGCAATAAGAATGCCATTTTAACAGTCATAATTTAAAAAAGAATTAAAGAAATATATAGTTGGATAATAATAAAATTTAGCAACTGTGTCTTGAGATTTCTTATATTGCTTTAGTATTCAATTGATAGTATGAAATAAATTATTTTCTAATAATATTGCTTAAATATATTTTAAATAAGTGCTCTGCAGCAATCACTTTAAAACGTTACTGCTCGATTCAATGATATCGTAGGGTGAGTGATCTACTTTAAAACTACATTTTGTGAAATGTTTTGGCGAAAGATGCTAACTTGTAATTCTTTAGGTCTTATTTATGTATTTAACAGAAGATAAACCAACAGTGTCTGTGCGTGCATAAAGCCAAATCCACTTGACGAATTCTAACGAAACTTCAGTTTTTTTTTTGCTTTCAACGTTTGATTAATATGTGCGATAAAAATGTCAAAATGATTACTAAACTCGCTACAAATTCTGTTTAGCAAAAGTACGAATTTTACTATTTTTTTAATAAGTAAATACACATCAAACACGTTATATTTAAAAATTATACTATTCGGCCGCTATTATTTTATTACAGAAAACCGATTTTTAAAGAAAAACACTAATAACGATTACCTACACTTGTTTTATTACTAAAGCATTTGCTACCATTTTCACTTTAAATTTTAATTATACATTATACACTCGACAAAATGGTAAATAGGAATGTCAATATTAAAAGCTAAACAGAAAAAAAATAATTTAAAAGATATTAAACAGGTTAATAATTCCAATGTCTATCTCATTTAATGTCAATAAAAACACTTAATCTGTCAACGTTAGAAATTGATTATTAATATTTCTATTTATATGTTTGTTGAGTATATAGTATCTAATTATATATTTAAAGTGAAAATAATGAAAAAATACTTAAACAATGAAAAATGGCGGTTATTATTTCTGAGTAATTTCTTTTTACCAAATCAATCTTTATAATAAAATGATTGCAATCGAATCCTATTTTCCCAATACGTTTTTTATATATTCCCTCATTTAAAAAAAAAAACAGTAAAAATTCGCATTTTTGCTAAACGGAACTTGTCCTCTTAATTCCTCTAATACTTCAATGAAATCTACAATTATTTCTTTCATAAATGACTATCATAAATCTATAGTTTTATTATTCTCCTTACCACTTATATTTACAATTTATTAACTTATTTATCACCACTATTTATCAGAGTCCTGAGCAGCCTCTTGGATGCAACCCAGAGGGAGCATGTGTAAAACTATAAAAATGTGTAATATAGCGGAACTGTGCCTTTGCGAAGAACGTGTTAGATAAGTCTAAAAATATCTTGTTCAACTTGTAACGAAGCTAATAAATCTACTGAATAATAATATATACAATAATTAGTTAAAATTATTAAATAAACCAATAAAAAAAGAAATAATTTTGTCTCATTCGTTCCATATAAACTTTAAAAATTAACGTAAACTGCAATTGTCACCACAAACATTTGCAATATCATTTTCTGACTAGGTTTCTAAAATACGTTTTCTAACGTTCGCTTTCTATCGAAATTAATTATCTGTCGCCAATGCGAAACATTAGTGCGCCACGCATAAAGCAAAGAAACACAATAATTACGCAACTAAGACGGAGTTCATTGTCCGGTTGCCATTAAAACAAAAAAAGTCAATCTTATAAAACGAAAATGGCGCCTCGGCATTCGAAAGTTGACAGCTGTCATTTCGAACCATGAGTGCGCTGGCTGCTCGACGTTCGAATGCTATAACGTAATGAAGAAAATATATTGAATTTGCAATGATTTTAATATAAAAATTTTGTTACTTTAACAGGATACAAATTTTTACAGAGAAATCAAGAAATAATCATGTGAGATTACGTATATTGTAATACATAAAAGAAGCAATAGAAATACTAATTGAAGAGAACAGTGATAACATTTTTTTCATTTTTTATGGCTTTATTTTTAATATTTTATATACTCTAAACTCGAGAAAAATTAGGCCATATAACAAAAGATAACTTTCAAAATTCACAAACAGGAACTTCGATAACACTAACCTCAAGATGTTCTTCTAACCAAATTTGAGAGCAAAGAGTTGAAATTTTATTGACGCAATTTGACGAAACGTTAAGATAAATTTAGGAGGGAAAATAAGAGTTATTGTCAAACATCAATATTAATAAAATTTAATTACTTAAGAAATCTTATGTTAGCAAAATGTTTGAGTCAAGTGTTCAGGTAATATAACTTTGACTTGGCATTTTGTTATAGCTAGATGTCTCAGCTCAATATTAAGTTAGGTCAATTACGGACTCGTATATACATCGTTAACATTATAAGGAGTGATATATTCAAAATTGTAACCTTCTATTTTCGCACAGACTAAATAAATTGAACTTATTTTTATCCCACATTCATTTCATTATTGAATTAAGATTCATTATAGTTGTATGTCTCAGTTCAATATCAAGTAACGTCAATTAGGGGCAGGTCTACGCATGATTAATATTATAAGGAGCAATACACAAAAAATTGTAAACTTCTATTTTCGCACAGACTAAATAAATTGAACTTATTTTTATCCCACATTCATTTCCTTATTGAATTAAGATTCATTATAGCTGCATGTCTCAGTTCAATATCAAGTAACGTCAATTGCGTACAGATATACGCATCATTAATATTATAAGGAGTAATACACAAAAAATTGTAAACTTCTATTTTCGCACAGACTAAATAAATTGAACTTATTTTTATCACACATTAATTTTATTAATATCTTAATTAATTATAGGTGCATGTCTCAGTTCAATATCAAGTAACGTCAATTACGGACAGGTATACGCATCATAAATATTATAAGTAGTAATACAGAAAAAATTGTAATCTTCTATTTTCGCACAGACTAAATAAATTGAACTAATTTTTATCATACATTCATTATAGATGCATGTCTCAGTTCAATATTAAGTAACGTCAATTACAGGCAGGTATACGCATTATTAATATTATAAGGAGTAATATACAAAAAAATTTAAACTTCTATTTTCGTACTGACAAAATAAATTATTAAACTTGTTTATATCCTACATTCATTTTATTAATATCTTAATTCATTATAGGTCTCAGTTCAGAGATGCATCTTAATTCAATATCAAGTAACGTCAATTACAGACAGATATACGCATCATTATTATTATGAGGAGTAATGTACAAAAAATTGTAAACTTCTATTTTCGTACTTATAAAATAAATTATTATACTTGTTTATATCCCACATTCATTTTTGGGAGATAAAAGTTAATAACTTTTTGCCTGTGTGGGGTGTATGTTAATCCCATCTATAAAGTCATCTCTGCTAAATAATAATTAGTATAATAACTTAGTAACGGACCCCAGAATACGGAACGGGAAACAAAAGTACTTCGAAGTTCGTTTATCTTAAGACAAGTCCATTAGTCTACTTATTCATTCTTACTTCATTCGTACTTATTCATTCTATCAACTACAAACACTAATAGTATTTTAAATGACGTAACTACTTTTTTAATTACCGATAAAATCTAAATTAAAGCCAACCTGCAGATCTGTTACCACTCGCTTTTTTTTAAATTTTAGCTTAATTTACAAGTTTAGATTTAATTTTACAAAAATAACTTTAATTTACAATAATAACTTCAAAGTAAATTATATACCCATGTACATATAATTTCGTTTAAATCCATAACTGTTGAATCAACCAAAAAAATAAATCTCAACAATTAGAATTATTTTGAAACAATTTAAAAAAAATGTTTAAAACAAAGCCGGAATTAGTATATTTACAGGTTGAGACTGAGGACTAAAATTAAACAATTTATACGGAGCCTATTATCTTTCAATTCTAAACATAAATCTAACAAAATAAACCATTGCACGTAAATTCATAACGTGATTTCCATGTATCACAACAAAATCACAAACATAAACCAGTACGAAATACGAAAAGAAAGCATTACTTTAATTTTGTCGCATTTTTTCATAAAACATTTAATCATCGCCAAGCTCGAATTAAAAAAAAAAGAAATGCACATTGGATGGAAATTCCAAATTCAAACGCGGCTGCACGCGAAAGCAGCTGTCATCAGCTGCAATCCGCCACTTTCACCCGGAGCGTCGCCGCAACGACACCAGCCGTTTCGCCACGGAGCAATGGAGCGTGCCGCACCGCACTTGACAAATCCCCCGCCGAACGACGTTACGCAAATTGCATTTCAATTACTTTCAAACATTTCTTTTTCTGGCTCCGCGACCGCTATTATGGGCGCGGAAGCGGTTTTTGTCCGCCACCCGAGTGGCGAAAGACGTGTGAAGTGACAGTTATATCATCTCGGGGCGCGGCGCTGCGCGGGGTCTTTAATCCTTGTCTACAAAGTTTTGTTTACGTAATCCTTCAGCAAACTTTCGTTTAGAAAACCTGTTATAGATATAGAAAGATAAGTTTTATATAAACAGAACCGTTTATGTCTTAGTAATCATACCTAAAAAGAGCTTAATAATGAGAATAACTGACGAGAATAACATTATAACGAAAGTGAGATTGTGAGAATAAAAAAAGCAATAATTACCAGGAGAACTCGACAACGATATTTTTTATACACTTGTATACATAAAAATTAAAAATTTAAGAGTAAACCGTTTTTTCGATAAACAATCTTTCATGGCCGTAAACAAAATAACTTGATTGCCTATATCTATTTAATTTATTTAAAATTTTATAACTGATCTTAAACTATAAGAGTTCTGATGCTGTGACATGCGATCTGACAGGTGCGCATTATGAAATAAGAATTTTATTTCTGTGTCATGTTTCCTTTGGCTGCGTTTCTCCACAGCAGAATCATCAACATTTGATTTTAGTATTTCGTGTGAAAGTTGAAGAACTTTGAATGGAACTGGAATTAGAAGGCACGCAAATTTAAAATCAAACACCTAGAATTAAACGGAATTCCACTTTTACTTCTGTCTCCCATAAAATGTTAAACAGATAAATCCAGGACTAGAATTGATTGGATAATGTGTATAAAAACGTTTAAAAATGATTCCTAAAGCAAGGATATGTAAGGATAATAACTAACCCGCCACATTTTCCAATGATTTCTGGAATGTTACAGAAACTTTGCGAACCTCTCTGGTAGGTTAAACAAAGAGCCCGGCTTTCGTTCTTCTGTTCAGTTAACAATTGAGATTTTTTTCTAAATGAAGTAAAAATAAAACGTGGAAATTTCCAGGCATGAATTAAGAGGGTTCCCTTTCATTAATTCCGTTTAAGGTTAAAGAAAGCGAAGCAACGTTTAACATGGCGAAAGGTGCACAACAGTAGCTGAACGTGTACTGCGCTATATAAGCTAATATAGCCAAGCATTAGTTCCAAAAATTCAAAGAAATAAATATTGTCTCCAATAATCCTAATTCAAAGTTATCCCCTATATTAAATTTAGAAAAATTAAAAAACTTTACTGAAATATTTCAAAAATTAAGTGTCGCCTTATCTAATAGAGCTACTATGGTATTCTTACACATAAATCGAAAAATAAATTTATGCTTTGGGGTAGAAATGAAAATATTCTATTTGACTGCCATATGAGCCAATACTGATGAACAGAAACAGCCAATTTATCAGTTACCAACCTAATAAATTGTATTCCGTCTTCCAAATAATAAATTACCGACTTCCAAATAATAAATCCCAAAAAACACTATCACTCAAAGGCCGATTACAAATCTGTAAAAGTTAGAGTACATATCCAACTACAACGATGAACTACTTTTTACTCTTTAACTTTTCAAAATAAATAATCAATCTGAGTGCCATTATATTTGTCAGAATTTTCTCGAAACTCTCGAATTTCTCGATTTTCTCATCACATTTTATGACCCGCGCCTTTTCATCACTAACGGATCGCAGCAAAACATCTGTGATCTAACAGGAAGCGGTGTCGTCTTCGCGGAAATAAAACGGCAGCCATCAATGCGGGTAAAACGCGGAAAATAGCCCACTTCCGTCGGCGCAACGTTTAAAGACGACCATTGTCTCTGTCGGATGGCGAGATAGTGCGTTATGGGCATGTGATTTATAGCAACACCATGTTGTTTTATCCCATAAACACCCTATTATTACTGACATTGATTGTAGAGTATAAGCCATGTTTTTAAAGTGACTTCAAGTTACGAAACAAACTGTAATTACGATATTAAAAAAAAATACGTTTCGAAAAACTTTAATATATAATTAAATTCCATAAATTTTGTAAATTGGAAAAATTATTATTTCATGGAAATGTATTTAAAGCTTTCATACAAGCAGTAGAAAGCAAATTAAACACTGTAATTTAAAAAATGTACCACTGTGTAAGTTTGTATGAACTTATAAGTTCAAATTATTTTGAACTGGTTTTCTTTGTATTTATAAAGCCAAATACTTAGAAGTTATACCACAGTTTTTCAAACGTTATAGAACGCTGCGTTAACGACATAAATTAGTCAATTTACATACATAGACACTAACAGAGAAAGACAAAAATTTATAATGTAACTTTTTTAAACTAAAAGTATTGGTTTCATTTACTGCCAAATTACGATTATTATTCAAAAACATTTACTTGACGTTTAACGTCAACATCAAATTATAGAAATTCAATATAATTTATATTAATTTAATTAGAATATTAATTTTTGGTTATAAAATCGGAAGAAATCCTTATTAAAAACTCGCGCCTACATCAGTTTTATCGCATTGCATAGATACTTCCGCAGGTTTCTGTGAAAAATAACATCCGGTTCCGTGATCTGTTTAAGATGGGCGATGCGAGGAAATTAAAAGCTTAAATGTACACCCATTTTATTATTAAGGTAAAGGTCTACATATCAGCCGTCATTGCCCTTTTGCCCTTTGGGAATACAACCGTAAAGATACAATAACGTTCACGTAAAACATGACCATTATTACTGTATATAAAGCTTATTTTATTACATCTAATGTATTTCATGAAGCAAAAGATAGCAATCACGGAAGTTTTACTTATGTCATGCGGAGCACGGAGAATAAATTGTTTTTTTATGGATCTCATAATTTTACCAAGAAACGATAAAGGGCTAGAAAGCTTATGTCCAGCTTTATGCTTTCAATGAGGCTGCAGTTTTAATAACTCATAATATTGATTTTTACTGTTTTAACACATCCTAAATATATTTAAATGTGTAAAAACTAATCAAGGACAGGAGAATATTTCGCAACAATTTTCATTCGATAACAATCGTAGTAAAGTCAGAGAGTGGTGCGTGCGTGTCACAACATTCCTTGCTTGATGACATATTTCCAATTTAAACAGATAAATAAAATTTGTTTGGATTTGACTTTGACTTTAGCCGAAAAGTGACCCACACGAAGTTATGTCCTTCGGGATAATGAATAACTTGACTGCGAGTAAGGTCAACAATTTTCTGCGACCATTAGCAGGGTAATGTCTACATGTATATAATTTGTAAATGCAATATTTATTAAACAAAATGTCAGCCCATTGTTTTCCGTACCCCGTTACGCCTTTCGAAACTGCTGCAGGCATCTGAAACTGGTCATCTACATCCCATTGTCTTTCTCGAATGAGTTATCATAATAGACTGCACTTTGCTCCGCCGTCAGTGACGCGCTGTAACAATGGTCGCGTGTTACAAGACAGCAATTATTTTTAATTATTATCCGGTTTTGTGCCTCTATAATTGCTGTTCTCTATCAAGGATTAAATAAACTCAGTATTTGAGTCGCATCATTTGAGTCAATTTTTGTTTTAATAATTACTTTAATTATACGAATAGACGTGATCAGATTCGGATTTAGAAATCAACCAAAGCATTTAGAAATCGACTCAAATATTTATTTTCGCATGCATATTTGTTTCATTTTCTTTATTTCCAGTTTCTTGAAAACTTGGAAAAATGGCCGATATCATTATAGTCGTATCATAATAATTCCAATAAAGTAACGATTTCTTTTATAATTACCCGTATCATTTTTGTAATAAGGGAAGAAGCAAAAGAAACGGAAGCTTCGCATCTCCCGATGACACATTTCCGATTTAGAATTGAAATAGAATTGCATGAGGTAAAGTAGCTGCTACTTTAAACGTAAAAATATTTCATAGCTTCATCGGCATTCCTTGATTTTTTTTTATATATTAAAAGCCTTTTTGTAACATAACATAGTACTAACAGCATTAGATAGACGGTATCAATTCTTTTATGACTCAGGTTGTTTTTAATCCTACGAAAATTTAACATACAAAATATTATGAAATTTAACTAAACTTTCCAATTTCGTAATATAACATTGTACGAACAGTATTAATTCTTTTATGACTCGGGTTGTTTTTATTCCTGCAAAAATTTAACATACAAAATATTATGAAATTTAACTAAACTTTGCAATTTTATAATATAACATAGTACGAACAGTATTAGGCAGACAGTATTAATTATTTTATGACTCAGCTTGTTTTTATTCCTACGAAAATTTCACATATGAAATTTGTTATGAAATTTAACTAAACTTTGCAATTTTGTAATATAACATTTTACGAACAGTATTAGCCTGACAGTATTAATTCTTTTATTAGTCAGGTTGTTTTTATTCCTACAAAAATCAAACATACAAAATATTATGAAATTTAACTAAACTTTGCAATTTTGTAATACAACATAGTACGAACAGTATTAGGCGGACAGTATTAATTACTTTATGACTCAGGTTGTTTTTATACCTACGAAAATTTAACATACAAAATATTATGAAATTTAACTAAACTTTGCAATTTTGTAATACAACATAGTACGAACAGTATTAGGCGAACAGTATTAATTACTTTATGACTCAGGTTGTTTTTATTCGTATGAAAATTTAACATACAAAATATTATGAAATTTGACTAAAGTTTGTAAAAATACTCTATTCAATAGCTAAAAAGTGAAAGTATGAATAAATTGGACCATTTTTCACTGGATCGTACTACGAAAGTAATCTACGTAAAATGGTCGGTCGGTCGGTATACTTCTGCTACAAAAAATAGTGCATATAACGCGTTTACTTTTACTCCACAGAAAAAGCAATTATTATATTCAAGATAGAGAATATATACGAGTTTTTGTAATTATTTTGAAACTTGTTACAGAATATGCAAATAAATAAAAAAATTGTCAATTTGGCGATATCGTTTAATCAATCGCCATTAGTTTTATAGTTATTACTCAAAATACGAAATTATCTTACGATAAGAGCAAATTTATTGTTTGATTTATTTGCTAGAAATTTAATACTATTTCTAGTAGAAATAGTAAATGTAGATTAGAAATTAATTTAATTTGACATTGGTCTTTCTCGTCTTCATCGTTTGAGTATTATGACTCCTCTTTGCATCTACCTAGAATATACCCAAAATGAAGAAACCATTCTAATCGTTTCTTTATTCCTGAGTATTGTGACTCCTCTTTGCATGTCTAAAACGCCCTCGACACTACTCGCGAAATTACCTCGACGAAGTGCTCGTCGAAGTTGATCGCAGTCTATAGTACGTCTGAAGTACGCACAAAACAAATCGAAGTACCTCTCTATACTATTCTTTTCGATCAACTTCGCGTGTAGTGTAGTGCAGGTTTAGCATTGAATTTAATTCCCCTGACGTTACAAATGGATCGATCGAAATTACTCAATAAGCTTGAAGTGGAAAATACAGTATTTCGCATACATTGCTACAAGCCTAGATTAGTCGCACATAGCAACTTATTAATATCCACTATAACTATTTATCTCCTTACGATAAAGACATTTGGATACAAAGACAACTTGGAAACAAGTTATATTGCTTAATGCAAACCTTCCCTACAATTGTTTTTCATGAAGGCGTCATGTAATGAGCTGAGCTTTAAATAGAATTACATTACAAGCAGATAAAATCTTGAATGAGCTTTGATCTGTATTTTAATAGCAAGGAGCGACAGATAGGCACAGTAGTACCCCAAGGCCAGGGCAGGTGTTTGCTACATTGATATGCAGTCGGTGTCTCAATGTGATGCCAGATAAAGTCGTAGCAGTATTGTATAACAATTTATGACCGCAATGTAGGTGGGAACTATTGATCCTAGCGAATCGTACTGACACAGCATACATAACAATGGGCAGATTTTAATAATGTATAACTCAGTTCTAGATACATTTATGTACATTACAATATATATGTATACATACAGTAGAACGTAAATCAAATTTTTTGATGTATCAGCAAAGTAGAGATCAACAGCGAAAATCTAACTGATACAGTTGAGAATTAAATAATTAAAAAATTGGATAAAGTAAAAATGAGAAAAAAAACTCGTATTTTAGATTCATGAAAGAAGTCTTTCCATTATCAACTGGAAGATGTCCAGTGCTCAGTATATGCCTCTCCCCCTTAGGCTTCCACAGAACTCGATCGCGTGCCGCTTGCATCCAATGGCTTCTTACTACTTTACCAGGTTATCTGCCTACTTAACGGAAGGTCATCCCGCTCTGTATCTTCCGATACCTGGTTGGCTATCGAAGAAGTTTCTTTCCTAATTTTCGTCAATCCTGCGCACCATATAACCTGCCCATTGCGACCTCATCATGGTAATCCTACGTCGGTAACCTTAAGTTTCCTTGAAGGCTTTTCATAACTTTAAGACATAAAAAGTGCACACAATTTTTTATATGGACGGATTGGTCGATTAAAAAAACTGACTTGAAGGGAAAAATTTACTTTCCTCCAAAATTTCTAAACCAAATTCTAGATAACATTTTTTTCACAAAACTTGTACTATACTTTCTTCTATACGTCGAAGTTTTTGGACAATAATTTCAAAATTTCAAGAATACCACTTTTTATAAGATATCTTAATTTCCATTAGTTTTGATTTCACAATATTTTTATGACACATTCTTATTCATCCATTACAACAACCTTTACTGTTTATTACCCCACTTGAATCAGCGAAACACAAAGAAACTATTTCTAGATATATTTTAATTTAAATCACACACTAAGTAAATTCAAAGCGGAGCTTAAAATGCACAGAAAAACCCAAAACGTTGACAGACAAAATATATTTGTTCTTCTTATTTCTCTTTAGAATAAAATTAAAAAGTAAAAAATTAAAAATTGTTAATAAGGCAACACTAGAAAAAATAGTAAAGCTGAAAGAATTTTAAACGTCATCTACAGCTTATAGCATATACGACAGTGAAAATAAAATGTCCCTCATTTCCTTATTTAGGTAAATAATATTCACTTGTACTATTTTAATAATTAGAATGTTATTCTAAAAACAAACATTATGGGCCAACATGCAAAAGAACGGCCCTCCGACCTATTCGCTTCTTCAGTCGTGAGCAATGTAAGTTAAAAACATAAAATATACTATGAAAGTACCAGGCTAACATGAATCAGAAGTTATTCACTTCGATATCGTAAATTAATTATGAAAAAAGTGACATAAGAATAATAATAAAGTTGGTATAAAAATTGATTTAAAGGCGTATTTACATTTTCGACGAGAAACCTCTATTTTTTCCAAGTTGACTCTAAACTCTGCGAATATACAGTACGTTGATTTTGATATGAGAAAATAGATAAAATCTTCATTTATTATGTGGAAGATAAAATATTGTACACAGCTATTCTGGTTAGCTGACCTGGTCAGAGGAAAAAATCTGAATTTAAAATTAAATATTACTAATATTTGCTATTGTTGTATGGAAGTAATTCCAATAATACAAAATAAGTAAATCTGGTTATCAAACAAATATAAGACTATATTTTCATTTTAATTGTAACTTAAGTGATCAAGATTATGCGCTTAAGTCATAAACTTTGAAGGCTAAAAGAAAATAAAAAATTTTGAGCAAGTGAATAAACAAAACTCCCAAGATCCGAAAAAAAATTTTGTCAGCTACAAATTTTGTTTCTGTCAAGTCTAAATTTTGGAACATAAAATTATCAATTTAAGTAGAAAATTATATAAACTCTCACCTCATAACAGACTCTACAAGTCAAAACTGGTAAACAATTAGAGACAGCAGGAAATAATACGAAAATAGCAGGCGCACATAAGGCAAAGGTGTTTTAATTCAAACTCGACACAATGTATACCACAGATAAATATAATACATATGAAGGTGCGAATAGGTCAGAAGGCCACTCGTTTAAATGTTGGCTCGTAATGTTATTCGCACGAACGGATTCGCTGCAACGAATCTCTGCATCTTACATTCCGCTTGCCTAAACTGGATTTATGCTAGGCTAGTACTCGGCAAACGAGTTACGGGACTTTAGAAGAGCAGTTAACTGTACCTGATTGTTTAGTTACAGGTGTATTTATTGTGTTTAAATTACGTTGTTATAATTTAGATCTCGGTAATCTAAAACTAAAGTTCATCTGAAGATCAAATATTTTATAAACATGTTATATGTACTTTTTTAACCTTGTAAGCAACTATTTATTTCCAAGCCACATTTACCTATATAATTACTTTCCAAAATGACATAGATTTTTATAAGTATTTTATTAGGTTCACACCTAAACTTAACTCGTAGTATATTAAGTATATGGGTTCAAATACAATAACTACGTATCTAAATAAAGGTAGCAAGTCTCTTCACACAATCCTAATTGTCGTATCAGCTTGAAACTTTGCAAACTTAGTCAATTATGATGATAATACCACAATAAGGTTGATGGTCATACCACCGAGATGATATGATGACGGAGGAAGGAGGAGGTCCCTGGAACTTCTCCATTACTAATAGTAAATCCTTCAAGTTTGGACTTGTTTCGAAAAATCTTTTACCTACATATTATAACCAAGAGGGTCTGATGATAGAAAAGGGAAGTGGGTATGAAAACTTCTCAATGGCTAACAGTAAACCAATCGAGTTTGTGTTCGTTTGATTTGACTTGATAAACCCTCTGTTCGCAAATGCAATTTTTTTAATACCATATTATTTTTATTTTATAACGTTCCTTTTTTTATAATAAAAGCATTTTCCTATCCAAAATCTGTCAGTATACTCGTCAATACTATAATATTATAGCAAATAACGAAACTTTTATCATCCTTTAGTAAACCCAACAACTTAATACAACCATCGTCAGCAAGTATAGACTAACTCCTTTAATAATTTAATTTATTACATTCATAAAGCCATTATGTACGGCTTTGAGATAAACAATCCATAAAACACGAAAAACTTGAAAAAGAACACTATACAATATCTAATGGGTAGTTGTGAGAATTAAAAACCAAAAATGCACGAAACGGCCTGAAAGTGTGGGGAACGGTCTGAAGAGACGGAGAAGGACCCGAACAAGCACGAAGTCGCACGATCTACTTACGTGTCACGTCGCTGATGCACGTGACCAACAAACGCTGCGCGTGCGCATGTCTCGAAGATAATTAGATCTACCCGCCATTTTATCTGTTATCATAATTCATCTTCTGCCATTGAAACGTGATTGTCGTTTTGTAGCATCACCTAATTTATAGAACGTGACAAATATGAGGAACTATTTTCTTAGTAAAATGCAATATATGATAAAAGTTGGACAATTTAAATCCAAAAAATATAAAAGATTCCTCAAGTTGATCTAAGAGTGTAAATAAAAAATTCAAGTTAAAGCCATTCCTATTCATTTTGCTGCCGTTTAATTTCGATTTTACTTTCAAACTGTTTTCAAGTTTATTGTCGAAACTTGGAAAGATGTTTATGATAGAATCATATAACTTTTCATTTGACACCAAATTTATTTAAAAAATAGCTTTCTTCTCTCTAAATATTGATACCGTCGAATTAAACAGCACAAATCCTCTCATTATTTACATGCACACCACACCAACATGACGATTCTAAAGGATTTGCATTCAAACGTATATTCAGACTGTTTGGCGCTTACACCATGGAATGCTCCATTATTACAACCACTTATCTCGCAGGAACGTTTACTACTTGAAGAGACTCGCAGGAATTTACAAAGTCGAGGACAAAACACCACGAGGTCGAAATAATAACCCTATTTAATATCGGAAAAGCTAGATATGTCAACGAAAACACGTGATCAGCATTGCAAAGATGGTTCACAATACTCAGGAATAAAGAAACGCTTAGAAAGAGAGACAGAACAATGTTTAAGTAGATTATTTTATAATATACATTTACTATTTCTACTTGAAAGAGTCTTAAATTTCTAGCAAATAAATCAAACAATAAGCTTGCTCTTATCGTAAGATAATTCCATATTTATCTTTTAAGTAACAGCTATGAAGCCAATAGTCATTGCGATGAACGATATCGCCAAGTAAAAAATCAAATTATTTAGACAATTTATTAAAAATTAAAAACAGTGCATCATAACATATAGTTCTACGCAAGTAATGAGTAGAACAGTTAAATATATATATATATATATATATATATATATATATATGTGAATGTGTGTGTGTGTGTGTGTATGTGTGTATTATTTAACCCGTAAGTGTATATATATTAGCATATCCGTCTTTCATTAAAGACATTCTGGCTTTCTGGATTTTTCATTTGCCGAAATAATCGCACTTCGCGGACATATCTGACTACAGAAAAAATAAAATAAAATTTGAATCTAGATAACCAAAATCATTTTAGTAAATGAGATATCTTAATCAGGTAACCATCAAGGAGTATATGAAAAGTAGGAAAAAACAAATTCACATTTAGTTCCCAAAAAATTAAACTTCTTTAAAAATTGTCTACGTGCAAATTCACTTAAATTCGGACTTAGGTAAGCTACAAAGAAATCACCTAAAGAAACATCTTCGCAAAAACCAAAAACAGCTCTCAGAGGAATAAGAAACGGGTTTTACCCAACCGAATTGGCATAAAGAACGAGTTTTTTTTTTATTTTAGCGATGTAACAAACTTTCGATAATAAAACCTCAGGCCAATTTAGCCAAACTGGTTAGCTTATGCAACTGACCCTGCAGCCACCACCTCAATTAAAAAAAGACGTTTTCCAAATTTAAACATGCTCTTTTTGTTGATATTTAACGTCATTATTGCAAATCGAAAACTCGTGCCAGCCAGTGCCTCTTACAGAGTTATTTCTTTTATATTTACCTCGTTACCATTAATCAAGAATGATAATTGTATTTATCTGGATTCTGTCTGTTTATTTATAAGTCATCTCAGATCACGAGTGGTCTTACGTATTTATGCAACTAAAAATAACCATTTCAATAATGAGCGACCTAATTAGTTTATCACGGTTCCAATAAGGAAATAATAAAAAAATGAATACGCCCGCAATTCAGAGCGCTCTTCATGGGAAAAAAATTGTTCTTCGTAATATGTTTCTAAATATAAGAATAAATAATTACCGCCATCTAGTATAAAATTGTAAAACTACCTTGTAATTTACCGATATCACAAAATATAATGACTTTTTACATATTTCATGATGGTTGCTTAAAAAAAAGATTTCTCTGTCAATTAATTTTTAATTATCTTGAATAAACATTTAGAATAATTTATGTATTTAGATACTGCGTGATCTCGTTTAGATCATCAGTAAGCTTGATGGAAAATTTAATCTATCCTTATCTAGAACCATCAAATAATTCTGTTAAAAATGGGGTAGAAGTAAGCCCAAGTTAATCGTATTAGCATGTCAAAGCCAAATTACGAAATATTTAAATAATTAACTGTGTTTAGAACATCTAATACGTATAATGTAGGAACCATAAACCCAAAAACAAAAATGAACACGAAATAAGAAGAACAAACAATTACTTCTGTTCGAACGAAAATATACGTCGCTATACATTGTACGTAACTTTCAAACAATTGACAGCATATTTTGCAACAAACAGATACTAAATATGTAATATCCGAACAATCAACTGCTTTTATTATAATAATAAAGCGGTGGACACGGAATATTCCATCCGCGCACACTCCGAATAATCGTCTTCGTACATTAGAACTACCAGCATAATATCCGAATAATCAACTACATTCGAGTATTATGTTACGGTGAAAAAGTCAACTTGGAATATTCGATGTGCATAACATCCGAACAACAAGCTGATTTTATTAAAATCACAAGACAGCACATCCGTAATGACCAACGTGTCATATTGAGATGTAAAACCAGTAGAATATCTATCTACAATAGTTATATAAACGATGATATACCGGTGATCGGTCATTTTAATAATCCTCTACAATTATCCACACGTCATTAAACACACTTATTACAATGTGTCATTAAACGAACAATAGTTGCATAATGTACCAATATATTTCGAGTGACTGAAATATTATACAACGTAAGGGTAAGGTGACATTAAACATACGTCTTCAGCCGCGGTGTCAGCGGTTCATCACGATAATGGTACACAGGAGGGCATTCGAGCGATTATAATTAACAAGTGGTACAAGAGTCGTAGTGTATAGTTACATAGACCTCGATAATAGCAGATTCCGTACTTCGGTTGCTTCAGTCAGCATATTATACGCCAAGTGTACATTATCCGAACTGATTGGAATTTAATTAGGTATATCGTAGTGGATAATCTTATGGTATGATAGTACTTATTGCTTCATGCGGCTATATTTACTATGCAATTTTAAAGACGTTTGCACTCTATATACTTATTTCACTTGCACATTTAAACAATGGTATTTTGCTGTCATTTATAAATAACAACAAATGTAAAAACAAGTAATAAGACAATTTCAACATGAACGGTAATATTAAACAATATTATTTACACAAACTCCTCTTCAGGCGCTAGAGAATAAATAGGTTCAAGTAATGTCACAAAAGTATGTGACGGAAGTGACTCAGTTAGAGTGGGAGAAGATACCAAAATTTATGCACTTGGCACAACGGGAAGAGAATGATTTGTCACATTATTTAACGTTAACTAATGTAATAATGTTCACGAAATGAATGTGAAACAAGTAAACTGGTTAATATGCTATATGAAAAATAATATATTTGGCCTCAAAATTCATCTTTCTTAATTTTTCAATAAAAATCGATAATTAAAAAATGTTGCATAAAACAAATTATGAGTTAGGAACAACGGGAAATGGCAACGAACAACTACGGAGAAGCTGATCGTTCTCTACATAAAAGGATATAGTTTGGTAAACCATATTTGCTCTGTGCATAAAATTAGCTCTCAAAGTATATAAAAGAACAGAACTGAGGATAATTTTAGGGAAGAAAAATGAATATGCAGCACGTCATAAATAATAATGTGAACTAGTAGAACCAGAAAAGGTGAATGGGCTCTTTTAAAAGCGGCAAGCGCTTTAGAAACATCTTCCATCAACAAACACCTGCCCAACTCCTTCATTTTCTAAATTAAATGGTATAAAACCTGAAAATATCAACCTAATTAGCAATTTGTCATCATTTTGGACTTAATGACAAACAAGTGTTATTTCAATATTACTAGAAGTGGTAAGCGCTTTAAAAGCATCTTCTATTAACACACAGCCGCCCCCTTCCTTTGTTTTCTAAAGTAAATGGAATAAAACCTGAAAATATCCACCTAATTAGTAATTTGTCATCATTTTGGACTTAATGACAAGCAAGTGTTATTTTTATATTACTAGAAGTGGTAAGCGCTTTAAAAATAATCTTCTATTAACAGATACCCGCCCCCTCCTTCATTTTCTAAAGTAAATGGAATGAAACCTGAAAATATCCACCTAATTAGTAATTTGTCATCATTTTGGACTTAATGACGAGCAAGTGTTATTTTGATATTACTAGAAGTGGTAAGCGCTTTAAAAATAATCTTCTATTAACAGATACCCGCCCCCTCCTTTATTTTCTAAAGTAAATGGAATGAAACTTGAAAATATCTACCTAATTAGTAATTTGTCATCATTTTGGACTTAGTGACAAACAAGTGTTATTTGAATAATGACAAAAAATTTTATTTTTATTTGCTTTCCATTAGATAAATTGTCTTTTTAATCATTAATTTTACATGTAGTCAATCTGTGATTGCAACTGTAGTAGTACTTGCTCTGCATTCATTGCAAATTGTCAATTTACTAATTCTCTCGCACTACAGTTCTATGCATCGATTTGTCTCTTTCGGTTAATTTTACATGTAGGCAATCTGTGATTACAACTGTAGTAGTACTAGCTCTGCGTTCATTGCAAATTGTCAATTTACTAATTCTCTCGCACTGCAGTTATTATGAATAGATTTGTCTCTTTCGGTTAATTTTACATGTAGGCAATCTGTGATTACAACTGTAGTAGTACTTGCTCTGCGTTCATTGCAAATTGTCAATTTACTAATTCTCTCGCACTGCAGTTATTATGAATCGATTTGTCTCTTTCGGTTAATTTTACATGTAGGCAATCTGTGATTACAACTGTAGTAGTACTTGCTCTGCGTTCATTGCAAATTGTCAATTTACTAATTCTCTCGCACTGCAGTTATTATGAATCGATTTGTCTCCTTCGGTTAATTTTACATGTAGGCAATCTGTGATTGCAACTGTAGTAGTACTTGCTCTGCGTTCATTGCAAATTGTCAATTTACTAATTCTCTCGCTCTACAGATACTATGCATCGATTTGTCTCTTTCGGTTAATTTTATATGTAGGCAGTTTGAGTAGTAGAGTTTGTGTAGTCGTAGTTATACCTAAGCCCGTTTTGTATTTACGTAAAGCAAGAGAGTACCGTATCTTCCCTTTTTACATCGAAGAATTTTAAAAACATTTTAATTACCATAAGGATTGGATATTAAATACGCATTTTCCAATATCAAGCTATATCCGGCACTTATCCTAACCGATTCACATAGATATAAATAACTGGCCTATGTAACCAATATATCAAATGTCAGTTTTTACATTACTTAGATCCGAATTTTAGTAACCCGCATCCGCCTACACAAATTTTATTCAAACACATTAAGAACAACATTACATTTACATATAACTGTATAAAAAATTAATTCGCAAAGCTCCAAAACTTGAAATGGGTGCAGTCTTCTTGTGACATTTATTAAAGCTAAATGTTGCAACGTTTCCAATTCAATTTAATAAGCGAGCGCCCACGTTATATTTCAATATACAAGTAACATTTTTAACGAGAAAAATCATATTTTTAAACAGGGCAAGTTTTCGAGAAGCGCAAATATTTCCTAAGGCTTTTCTTAAAATTGGTTTCCCTCATTTCCCCTTTTACTTTACACGTATATCATTATTTTATACCCTTCAATTACTGGAAAATCACCTGTCGAAAAAATACATTATTATTCCACTATGTTATCATACTGCAGTTAATACCGTTGACGCAAGATTATTCGAGTATCTCGTTTCGAGTTGATAGCTACTTTCAATGATATAATTATCAACGGCTTGGCCTTGTGGGTATTTTTATTACCGTCTTCAGTCAGCGCAGATGTCTTGCTGTTATTCATTGAGTTATTGTATTTTGAGCATTAATTTTTCTCATGTATATATCTTGCCGAGTTTATTGTAAACTACAAAAATATTTATGTATTCATCTCCCCAATGGATATAACTATCGTAGAAATAAATATAATGAAACTCAACATTTTACCTGTGATTTTTATATTTGAGTCAAATATTAGAATACATTATATATAAAGAATAAATCTCTAAAGGCCTAGAACTAAAGGCATGTAGCAGACAGAGGGAAATCTAATCGGGACAGGACACTATAATCGAAATCGAATAATCGATAAAGTTAAATGGGCACGAAAACTATACCAAAGAAAAAAATGTGCTCAGTTGTTAGCCATTACTTTTGGCTTGAGTTTTCTTTTGATTTCACCTCAAAACTCGTTGACATTTATATAATTTAAACATATAAAAATATTTTATGGAAAAATCGCCAACTCCTATTTTAAATTCGCGCTGACTCAATTTTCATTCCAAAATTTTGTTGTTTGTTGATTATTTCCGTTTGCTGATTAACTAAATCCACCTCTAATTAAGTTACTCAAAATTGTGATAAAGGAAAAATCTGTTGAAGCGTGATATTCTAACTGTCTCACCTAATTCAGTAATTCCCAAAAATCATGCCACGGATTGTCGTCTTAACGAGATAACATATACTTGAGACGAATAGTTATTATCAATGAAATCAACAATGTAAAATGATCCATCTCAAAAAACCATTCAAAACGACTACTCACCGCAACCAAAGCCTCAGGCTGCTGCATCTGCCGACCCTCCAGAGCCAGCTCCTTGTCAAGCATGGCATCGAGCTGTTCGAGCTGCTGGCAGCCGGCGCGAGCCGCCACCCAGCTGCTGGCCAGAATGAAGGAGCCCAAAATCACAGCTGAGACCACGATGGTGAGAGCGGCAATACGGGCGATCTGGACCGAGTTGGAGAGACGCTGTTGGCGGTAAGCCTATAAAATAAAAGAAAATGTTCATTATGCATCTTTCAAATTAGATATTATAAAAGAAATAGCTACTGTAAAGATATAAACAGGAATAGAAAAATATATAGATAATGTTTAAAAAATGGGTATTCAAAGGAACAAGATTTTTTTAAATAAAAAATAATAATAATAATGAATTTTCTTAAAAACAAAATTATTTATAAGGGCCAATTTGTTAGAAAATTCGAAATATAGGAATGCCACGTAACTTCAAATTAAAAATTCAATAGTAGAGAAGAAAAATTTGAGACAGTGCAAAACTTCAGAATCACACGTACGTTGTATGTCAAGGTAATACATAATAGCCACACAAATTTTTGGAAAAGGGCAATTAAAGTTTTGCTTTTTATAGTTTATACTTAACCAAAGACAATTTTTACTACGTTTTTACGACCAACGTTGATTGAAAATAAAAAAATTTAGAAAGAAACAAATATAGCAACTGATATTATGGCAGTAATAAAATTAAGAAAAAACTACACTATTCAAACTATTTATATAAACTCAACAAAGTTATAAAATAAGAAAATCCTGTTTGTTTATGACCTGTTCCAATAAATTTATTTTCTGGCAATTCAAATTTATAAGCATCGTTTTATAATGTTTAATAATAATTTCGTGATGTCAATTTCGAAATAAAATTTAAAACTAATAAGAACAAATCGATATCGTATACGTAAAGTACGTACGTCATGGATGGAATACCGGTTACTTTATTAACACTTAATGCCCTTGAAAAAAAAATAAACGTCTATGGAAACAAGACAAATTGCGAACATCAAACGTAAATGTCGTAACTTCCGCGGGAAATAAAGAGGGTCATCAAAATATCATTATTACTCATTACGGATCAGTATTAATTTCGTTTTAGTTTACACTTGTATTAAGCCAAGCATCAACATCAAGTTTGGACATATATCTCTCATTATTAATTTAATACCGATTCTCATTTCTTGCTAAGCTATTATTCCCCAATTTACTAAAAAAATAGGCAATGTCAGCTCATTGTGTTGCCAACACTAAATAACCTAATAGGTCTTAGCTCAAACAAAGTTATGAGATTATTCAATGAACCTTGTAACAATGTTTATAAAGATTCGAAACTTGTTTAAAGAGTGAAACTGTATTCAATGTTTAAAATATTGATCACAAATCAATAAAAACGTCAAACTGACCGATGTTTAATGGAAAGCCATAGAGATTAATTCTAGAACTTCACTGTTCCAAAAAAAGTCTGAATTAAACCGTTAGGCTTTAGAAAATTAATTGTACGTACAGTTTTTCTTAAAATAATTAAATTAAATAAAAATATGCCAACCAATTTATTTTTATATTTCAAGAATTATTGTTCTTGTTAAATTAACTATACGAAAATAGGAAGTGCCAATTCACAATATGACGGATCCATATGTAGTTTACACCACCTATAGTGAAGTTTATATCTACCACGTGTAGTTTAGAGATGAACACGGAAAGACAAAGTCACAATGTAAAGTTTTTATTATCTATTGAATATTTCCTAATTAAGCTCACCTTACCGCATTTTCCTTAATGTACTCATTTTATGATAGCATTGTTTCCTCGAGTAAATATATGCCACCTTACCGAGATCTACTGTATTTTATGTTATACTAGCTCTTGTGCACAGATTCTGCGAGGACTTTCATTAAGGCTACTAGATTTGTCTTTAATTCAATAAGACTATCACACATATCTGTGAACAATACTAAATGTTATGCTTTGCTCAGCAAAACCTGTAGGATTTGGGTTCTCGAAATACGTGCACGGTAGATTTAATATACACATTGTGAGTCTCTCGACATGTTATAATATGGAATTGTCGTTATTGAGGAAAAAGCACTGAGTTCGTTCTACAGAAATAGTGCTATTTCTCGAGTTAAAAGTTGCTTTTGGTTTACTTTATCTGGTACTAAAATCAGCTTAAATTTTGGAGCTAAAGTTATTGAATACACACGACGACACGACATTTCATCAAATGTAGTACCAATTAATCTATGTATATTTGCTACTTATATAAATAATGACAAAATAATGGTAACACACATATTCAAGCTTGCTGACTGTCTCTGCCCCTTCTTTGAACATTTCAGTTTGAATTCCGTCTCGTTTTGTACTCGCAATCTCAATATAGATGTTTTACTGAAATGGCTGAATATTGGTTATAAAAATCGCGGACTGTGGATGCATGAACTACTTTTAAAAAGAAACTCGTTTACTCGTTTTCATATTTTTCTTGTCCATCTATTTTGTAGCCAAGATAAATCTTATTTGCTTTTTTTCGCTTTTTTGTTATTTGGACGCAAAATACCGTTGGTGAATTCAGATTTAGTTATTTATACCCAGATCGTGTTTGCGCATAAGGTGACTTTATTCATTAAACCTCCATCGTTTTTAAAATAACTTTACCTTCTTTTTTGTTCTACATACGGAGAATGGTAAACAATTATTTTGTAACATTCTGGTTTTCAACATCAAACCTTTTAGACAGCTAAATTTTCATAGTTACCCGCAATATCAATTAGTAACTGTATTTAATACGTTTTTAAATTAAATATAAACTTGTTGCAGATGTGTAGATTGAAGTAAATATTTAAAAAAGCTTAAACGAATTTCGTTTCGGCACGCCGCTTTGCAAACTTTAACAAAATTAGTTGCACTTAACTCGCCTTGAAAGCCGAATGGGACGAATACAAACGAGCTCATAATCCCAAACAATAGTGCAACATCACAAGTCATTACCCATTCGCTTATTCTTATAGCAACGCATAATACAATCCTTGCACAAGCCTCGTGCGACCTTGGTCTCTTGACATTTGAGGCACAAAAGATCATGAACGTAATTATCATCCGCTAACCACCTGTCATTTTGAATAACCAACAAAAAAACTTATAACTTTGAAAATATTAGAGATTCCGCTAAAATACCAAATAGTCAATTAACTTAGTTAATAAGCTACTATGCTTGGTAGCAAATAATGAAGAGTCTCTCGAACAATCGACATTGAGAATGGCTACTTTTTGCCACGAAGCAGTTTCCCACGTGCTCACCAACGGCAACTGAGCCTTTGTATCGTTCGTTTGAATTAATATTCAAACCGCGTCTGCTATATTATAATTTGGTGTCGCTCATGAAATAGAAAGAAAAAAACAATGCATTGTCCAGAAATGTAGGTGAACACTTTGTGGTTAGGTGGTATATTGTATGAGTGTACATATATGGTTAGTATGCACGTGTACAGTTAGATGCAAATATTGCAAGCTTCTTGTCGTTAACTCAAGGAAATCACCAACCAAGTATAGCACGAAATTTGAACACTAAAAATTAGAAACTATTTTTCTAATACTGCTACTGTTCTGGATCGCTTTTCCCATATATGTGGAGTCAACCTCCTTGGTATTTCCTTCCACTGAGTACGGTTTCATGCTCTGTTGGCGTCAAGTTAAGCTTCTTTTAGGTTTTTTCGACAGTTTTTAACCAATTATAGGGTGGTCTTCCACGTCGTCGCTTCATCGTTACCAAGTTTAGAGTAAGCTCACAATGTGATGGTCCGAGCATCTCTGGATATGTCCATACCATCGAAGGTATTTTTCTTTCACTTTAACTTTCATATTAGCGAGTTTAAAGAACTTCACGCTCGTCATTAGCGACCAAAGTAGAATGGATATATATATATTAAATGGTTTTAAGGATAATCAACTTTTTTCATATTTTTTTCCTCCCCCCCTGAATATAATTTTTTCTTTTCTTTCTTTTATTCATGTTTAATTAAACCCAGTTAAATTTAAACCATTCTGCAAACAAAAGTAAATAAGACTAAGCCGAGCATCATATTTGAATCTTGAACATGGTTCTTAAGACCTGGTTTAATACCTTTTATGATATACATTAGTTATGTTACAGAACTGTGAAACTTTTTTACTTTCAAACTCTGTATAATTTACCAATGAAATCACCTCCATCAAGATATGAAAAATATTATTCTTTTAATTCTCCAATAAAATTTAATATCTGATTCTATAATTAAGAGATAAACTATAAAAACACACGTATTTGTTCGGATAGTTTTATAACAGCAACCGGTTTGAAAATATAGATAGAAATACTTAGAGACAATTACATAAAAACCAGTCTTTTAGCCTTAGTCACGATATAAAAGCTTAACGTGGCGAAACAATAAGCAAAAAGTCCATGAATGGTAAAAAAACTTGATAGACCACAAAATTCACGGAGACGACTAGTGTTTATGAAGTAGCAGTTTTCGTAGAAGCAAAGGAAGTAGAATAAGAGCATGTAGATGATATATAATCCTATCTTCTGCTACTATGAAAAAATCTACTTCTATCAAACTGTTACTGTAAAAATTTGAAGTGACTGAAAGTTAATTTTTTTTTTCAATAATGAGTGATTATTGACCAACGAGAAAGATGAATACAAGTAACTAGTCATTAGATCAGTGATTCCCAAAGTAGTCCAGGTGAATCTGTGGGGTCTACGTTGGGGTGAAAAAAGTTTGAGTTTAGGAATATGGTAGCGAGGGGGTCCACCGAAATCAGTAAAATTTGAAAGTGGATTACGAGAAAAAATAAGTTTGGGAACCTCTGCTTTAGATGCACAAAAAGTAAAACTGAACTCATATTTTTTTATGGCAGCTTCTAGCAAAGTCTATGGGACAGAGATTCCTTATCTTAAAAGTCATTATATTATTTTTTGCCTTTCAACTTCATAGCTTGCATTAAGTTAAGAAAAAAACACTAAAATGAATAATACTGATGTAAAGACGTGGGAAACTGAGTACAATAAAACATCGTTAATGACTTTTAGTATCTAAGAATGGTATCCAAGATTACAATCGTTTAAATCTACTGTGCAGCTCCGACAGCTTACAATCGATTTGTGCAACGCTATTATCCACAAACTTAGTTAAAAAGTTTTGTATTTTACTAACCAATTTTTTAGGTACCTTAGTCAAACTAGCAATAGGTACCTTATAATATTTTTTAGGTAATAATGCAATAGGTACCTTTAATATTTTTTAGGTACCTTAGTCAAACTAGATTTACAATGTCCATCTGTAGGTTATAGTTGTTTTACTTGCAGATTATTAGTGCTGTAAAGCATAAATTTATTATGGTTATATACATTTGTAACACCTACGAAGTAATGGAACAAAATCTTAAAAAAGGGTTTTGTATTTCCCTAACCAATTTTAAGGGTACCTTAGTCAAACTAGCAATTCTTATAGATTCGTAATGTTCATCTTTAGGTCATCGCTTTTTTACTTGGAGTCTATTAGTGCTACAAAGCAGAAATTTGCTATGGTTATATATATTTATAACCCCTACAAAGTAATGAAACAAAATCTTAAAAAGAGTTTCGTATTTTACTAACCAATTTTTAGGGTTCCTTGGTCAAACTAGCAATCCTTATAGGTTCGCAATGTTCATTTTTAGGTCATAGTTTTTTTACTTGGAGACTATTAGTGCTATAAAGCAGAAATTTGTCATGGTTATACATATTTATAACGACTACGAAGTAATGAAACAAAATCTTAAAAAAGAGTTTCGTATTTCACTAACCAATTTTTAGGGTAACTTAATAAAACTAACAATCCTTATAGGTTTGCAATGTTCGTCTACAAAGTAATGATACAAAATCTTAAAAAAAAATTTAAAGTAGCTCCCCTACTTGCAAAGTGATGGTATTTTGTTTTTTTGTTGAATCGCATGCCTCTGCGCAATATATTATTGAACAGGTATTAAAAAATATTATGATAAAGACTTTTTAGCAGTAGTGTTTGTTTATGAAATACTACTACTTCTAAAGACATGTAGTTGAGTTTCTAAAAAGTTCATAAAAATCAACTGCAAAAAAATACTTTGTATTTTAAAATGTACATTTATTAGATCTGTGAGCCAATGTATATATATATATATATATATATATATATACATATATACATATATATACATATATATATACATATATATATATATATATATATATATATATATATATATATATATATATATATATATTTACATGATGAGAAACAGTATTAATAATTTCAAGTATTTTAATACCTCTCCCCATGGTAAGTAAGGTCGTAATTAATAAGTTTTTAATTCGACAAAGTTTCTGCCATCCACTGTGTTATTTTAAACATATAGTCCCTAAAAAAATTTTATAAAAATATTATATATGTGCAAAACACCCTCTACCCCCATAAGTATTATGGTCTTTATTTATATTGCAGATAAAATCAGTATACCTTTTACATAATGTGCTTACAAGCACAGCTTTCTTATCCCGCAGACACATTTATATAATAACATTTATTTAAATAATTACCAAAGTGACACTTTTTGATTTACTGCAAAAGTTAATGACCGGGAAATGTTTCAGTAAAACCAACATTTAGAAATTTAATTGTTAATGATGTTTAATCATTTTCTTTATCATAATAGTCGTAATTCTTTAAAAAATATATTAAAACAAAACGAAATAATCTCAGTTTTTTTTAAGTGTAATATATTCTCCAAAATATACAAAGTAATTACACAGCATCGTATTACGCACTGATTATCTCGTATTTAAACTAACTAACTCGACACTAAATATAAATCAACATTGTCTAACAACATTATATCAGCCAAGTACCTTTACTATAAACTTACAAAAATATAGAAAAAGATAACAACCACAAAACCTTGGACGCATTTAAAAACAATTCTCGATTCATACAGTCCAGTGTAGGTATTACAACACGATGGCCCCAAAAGCCACTTCAAGTATTTACCTGTCTAACAAAGTACATCACATAGATACAATACATAAAATATAATGGCTCAACAAATGAGTCACGAACGACAAAATGTCCCTTAGTTAGAGATAAATGTCGCCTTAACTTCGAACTTACGTTCAAGGCAAATGCGTAACGAACAAGTGAACTTTATCTCCAGTAGCATCGGTGCATTTTAAGTCACCGCACGTATGACTGCGTACTGCTAAAGCGTATTTTATATCTGTCTATTCAAGAGATAAAATACGCTTTAGCAGTACTCAGAACTGCTAAAGCGTATTTTATATCTGTCTATTCAAGAGATAAAATACGCTTTAGCAGTACGCAGAACTGCTAAAGCGTATTTTATCTCTGTCTATTCAAGGAATAAAATAAAAGAGAATTTTGTAATTTATGGAAAAAATGAATGACTGGCGACCATTCAAATGCTGAGATGAATAACAGGTATAAATATATGAAATGATTGATATAAACTTTGTTGCACAACAGAAAGACACGAGCAGAATATTAAATTTATTTTATAAAAATTGATCATAATTATGGACGATATTATTTTGCAGAAAAAAAAAACAAATTAACCTCACACGTAACAGAAAAAAAAGAACATAAACAATATTAGGAATAATCGAACATCATTTATGATACAAAGTTGGTAAAATATGAAAAATCCCAACATTACAACATATTCAAAATTGCTCGTTTGTTAGTTAGTAACTCAGTCACACAATCTGTGTTACAAAATATCAATAATTGCTCTGTTGTTAGTATTTAGTGACTAATTACTTCAGTCATTAAATTTTACGGAAGTTTTACGAATCGACAAACTTTTTGATTCTATTACGGTTTAATGCATATTTGCAAAAAGTTCCTTATGGGACAAATGGAACTATTGTTTTCTTCCGGATAAATAATTTTTTATACATATAAATATCTAATTTTTGTTATGAATTAATTTCCACATAATTATTCATGGCGATAAATAAATAAAAAAACAGAAAAAGTTATTAAAACCGTAATATTAGGTATAAAATTTATATAACTTGTTTATGCTTCCGTCAGAATTGCAAATTCTGAAAAATAATTCAAAGTGTCGATAGTTAAAGACGCATATCCAGAAAAATTATTTACTTAAAATCGGTTTAATAGAAAAATTGATGATAAATTCTTTATCACATAATAACAACTTTGTATAATTTTTGTAAGCCATATCGATGTAAGCTATGCATTGCATATAATATACATTTTACAACTACTTTTTCAGTTTAATGACAATCGTCTCGATTTGCCATCATCAGTTCTCAGAAATTATGTTGCAAACCGCCATTTAAACTTTTATTCTTAACTGCCATTGTACGTTACTTGTTTTTAAATAAACTTGTTTAACATATGACGTTTAACTATAAATTTATCAACTGATTTAAAAGCAACTTGCATTGTTTAACTTATAATGAAAAAATAATTTGCAGTCCACCATGACACCAAAACATTTTTTTCTTGATGTAATATTTATTACGTTAATAAAAATTTACTATTTGCATATTTTTTTGGATTCATTAAAGACAATTCCATGGCCCTCACCCGAGATATTTTTGACAAAAGTTCATGACTTATCTTGGCATAGCCAATAAAGACAATACATACAAGATTCATATATGAAAGAAAGTCATTTCTCATATATATAATTTGAGGTAATTTGTGAAAACTATTATAAATTATTTGTGAAAATTTAGTCAAGTTAATTTTACCGCTTTTCACAACTCCCAACCCTCAAAAATAACAGCTATACAATTACTACTAGGTTAAATAATATATGTCAAACCTAATGGTTATTTTTAATACATCAAAGTCTTTATTTGTACATGGAGGGATAGAATTTTTATTTACTTTATAAACTAGAAATACTATAAACATGAGGCAAATATTTTGACTTATATTTCGTTAGCAAAATACAAATGAATGAACAAAGTATGAATAAAAGCAAAATTAATCCATAATAAACCTGAAAAACAACTATATTTTATAACCTGAATCATATTTTAATGTAAAACTGTCAAAAGAACAGATCTCATAATATAGTATAAAATAAAAACACATTTGCAAAACTCCATGCAAAAAAATGCAATGCACAACGCAAAATAATAATTTTTATTACCAGTATTTATTAGTGAACTACCAGTTTGAGATTTTATCTTCTCACTATTCACATAGTTTAAATAACAACTTAATTATAAACTTTTCTTATAAAGCATTCTTGGCAGTTTTATTCTGTTAACCTTATTAAATGCGTTAAATTCATATCAAGTCATTAACTGCCACTTTAAAGTCTTTCAAAATTTTAGGTAAATCTACTTTAAAATTATAAAATACGTTTGATTTAAATTAGTTACTATATCAAAAATAATTAAGTGACGCTGGCCACAAAAAGCTGCTATCAAAAATGTATAACCTTTGACATTTAAAAGCAAAAAAAGCGTAAATCAACCACGATTGGTCAGTCGAATCGCGCGTTACTTGCAGTCATGGCAACGCTTGTCATGGCGCGGCCGATCTCGCCCGTGCCAGTCGGTGCCAAGCTCGGCGCATCGGATGTGTGTCACGACAGTGGAGCGCGACTCTTCTCAAGAATATTATTTTTAAAATGTAGCCTTTTATGTGAATTCAATAGCGGCTAGGTGTGTATGACTGGTTTATTTTCGGCGGGAATTAACAATTTTTACAACCTCGCGCCCTCGTTTGGTGGCGAAATTGATGGCTCTAATCTGATTTCGGTTTTAAAGCGTCAGGCGCCATTTTGTTTTTTATTGTCAGTGCAACAAATGCTATATCCATATGACGCATTAATAACAAAGACTACTTTAGGAATATATTTTATGCGCTCCAAATATCCTTTCATCAATGGTACATATTCTCAAATATAAAGTATTATTTTAAAATGTATTATTTAACACATACCGGACATTACACTGAAACAATGAGATCAAATAGAGGTTTTAATTCCTCAGTCATAAGGATAACATAACAAACATAGAATAACCCATAACTCTTTGACAACTCATTTAGTTTATAAACAAATAACTGTTTTCTGTGGCGTTGCTCGCGTGAAGATATATAAATATCAAAACAAAATATTTACTTAACACCGTTTTACATTTCACTTTAGTTAGAAAAAAAAATAAATCGTACAATAATATGATCACCTACCAAAATATAATTATAAAATTTGTGAAATAATTAAAAAACTCTTCTGGAACAGGACTGTATTATTATTTATATCAACAACATAATAACGAGTGAAAAAAAATTAAATATTTAAATGAAATAAAAGGCTAAAATTTATAGCTAACAAACAATAATTTCTCTTATTCTCTAAAGAACTGTCCTATTGAAATATACTAATATATTAATCCATAATGGAAACGACACGTTTGTCAATCCACAAAATCCACTTTAAGATTTTTGCAAATAGTTATTGAGTTATTGAGCTGCGACTATCAATTATCGAGGAATATACTAAGAAACAAACAGAACTTTGCATTTTACAATAACAAAAAAAAATATTTAATAACTCTGACACGGTACTTCACCATTCACACTTTTTAGAACCATCTTAATTCTCTCAGTATTAAAACTATTACAAAGCTGTTTATTTATTAAATATACTCTACGAATCCTAAATCTATTTTCGGCTAGGTATATTAATATAACATATTTATCCACTGCTAATCAATCAGTTCTAAAATACTATTTGCATATATATTAGAGAAATATTTCCTAAATAAACAACTAATTGGTGAAACCCATTCAACTAATGGCATTGGAAGTACACTAATACAAAAAAATCGGTTTTATTTATACATGCTCCCATATGGTGACGACATTCACTACGAGATGACGATGTTAACTGTACCTAAGTGCAATAACAGTAGGTGTAGATAATAACAGAGAGAAAGTGAGAGCCGCGAAGAGAGTGTATTTCGAATCTATCTATCACAGGCGGTCGGTCATGTCGAACGCATGAGAAAACGCTTACATTTTTCATAGCCATAGCAATTGCCATATAATCCCAATGAGAATATGCTATAACGACTTTTGTCTTAATGTGAAGAGAATATTAGTAGAACAATAGCATAGGATGATTTGTCATTTCTTCGACGATATGCATTCCTAACAAACAATCGGGGTGTCAGAAACTGATTGTATATATTTTACTATCTCAATATAAATGCATATAAATAAAAAACATCCTTCCTAATGAAAACAAATAAACATGAATTTGAACTACAAGTTTATAATGGCAGAAGATCAAACGAAATCATATAATGTCACATAAATAGCATGAAGACATAAATAACTGTAAAAAATATATTTCTTCGACGATATACGTTTCTGATAAATGATGTTACAAATTGACTGTATATATTTTACTCTCTCTCGATATAAATTCATCTGAATCAAAAATATATTTCCTAATTAAATCAAATAAATATGAACCTGAACAACAATGGCAGAAGATCAAAAAAATCATGTCACATCACATGAATAGAATGAAAGCATAAATAACTTTACAAAAATGCCATGTTTGATATAGAAAGATTTTGAAAAAACGGATGAGAACGATTTCTGAAAACTTTATAAAAAAAAGGTCTATGAGATTCAGTCTATATTTTAGACAATAAATATCAAACAAATATTGAAAATTTTTGAACATAACATTATTGATAAACATAACAACGCTATGTAAAATTTGACCAGAAACGCAATATCTATGTCTGAATTATTTATATCTTAGTGAAGAAACCGAATGATACGTTCAAAGACAGGGTCCTGTTACGGCCAAAGCTATATTTAAAAATATTATTTACCAATGCCTATAACCAATATAATCAAATACTTAATTCTAAACGATGAATCGCAAACATTCACGATCTAACAAAATAAATTCAGAATGAAAAAATCACGACAAATCAATTCAACGCATACTGACGCATAAGTATCCACACAGTATACATTTCCAAATCAGTTTTGCCATAAATTATAATCGGCAAATATTCAGTCCTTATTAAAAACCCTTCTATAAGGAGAATCTAGCAACTCTTAATCTTGAGTAAAAATAACATTTTAGGAAAACAATAACTCTAACAAGTATACTTTGAATCTTTAGAAGCGTTTAAATTATAAATTATCCAATTAAGACAGACTTCAATCGTCACCTATGCAAGACCACAAACGACGTTTGAATAATAAGCATACGTATTTAAGTAATATATCCAGTTATATGCACATAAAACTCGTTGGATGACAATAATTTAAAAATACTACTAGTGCATTTCAATTGCATTCATGTCCGCATAATGACGTTCACTGGAATTGCAGTTCGCGCCGTGAAACCTAATGAATCCGTACGTTGAATATGTATTGTGCATTATGGTGCATAAGTATGCATTATTGAAAGCGATATGATCGTGTTGACACCTGCATACAAATCATTTGATACATCCAACAGCAGCGGCGATGCGTGTAAACATGCGTGCAACAGTATAGTAATATCAACTGCTTAAAAATGTCGGATTAAAAAAGAAAAGTATACCACCAATATTGTATAAAAAGTCAACGTCACAATGCAATCGTGGAATAAGAAAATCTTTTAAGATAAACCATAGAAATATTATTGTCGTTTTCAATACTGTGCCTAATTTATGGGTAAGTAATAGTGACCTTTGAATTAACTTTGATCGGCACATGAATCCAAAACAACATACATCAACTATTAATTCAATGAGCGCCAGACTTATCAGATTTATTGATAATAGTTTTGTCTTTATTTGTATCTCTTATTAACAAATTTAAAATTGTATTGGAATATCTGATTAATTAGCTTACAAAATTGAATTATCCACATTGATTATAACGATTAATTCTATGAAAGATAATGCATATATATAAACACTTTCGAAATTACATTTGTTCTAATAACACAACCGTGTAAACATTCCGGTAAGCTGTGTGAATATGGACCTTTCTCTGTATGCATTTCTCCATTCAATTCATTGTTCAGGCCGAAAAGAAAGACATCCACAAACCAAACCATTGTGAATCTCGAGACCAATTAGTATGCAAGAAGTGAAGAGTCGCCTCGAGGCGCACAGACCGACCGCGCTTACGTAACACTCGCTCGTTCAACGTTCCATTTACCTGAGATGATGATGGTGTTGCGCAACAGATGGCGCTGACGATCGGTGCGCGCACGTACCGGTAGACACTGTTTGCGGTAGATCAAAATGGCGTCGTCGCATTTTGCTTATGTGGCAATAGTCTTGCCTCCTGACAGTAGTTTTCGCTGATTAATGTTAATTTATCATGTTGTTACTGTAAATTAATCAGTTTTGAGCTAACAATGATGTATTGATAAACAATCCTTGACCTTTGCATTTGATTACACGATCTTTGCAATCTTAAGTGCAAAAGCGCGTGATTTCGGATATATTTAATTATTTCAACTAGCCTTTTAACGTTTATAATATCACAACTTCTTAGAATTTTGTTACATACGGGTTATCAAAAAAAATCTCGTTATCTGCTTAACTCAATATGATATAAAATCGCGGAGCTGGACATAAATATAGCTAAGCTAGACATAAAGTAGGTACTCAAGCTATTTCCAAGTGCGTAGAACCGGAATAAAATAAGAAAATAAAAACCATCATTATAAATTCATATTTCATAGCAACAATTAAATGTTTAATCTACACAATTCATATAACATTGAAACACGATTAATAAGGGTCAATGCCGCGTATCTATAGATAGATGAATACTCCCTGTACGATGAAAATAAATTGTCTCCTTTACCATTGCGCAAGATGCATCTAACATATGCAAGGCTGAAGATTCAACGCGTGAAACGGTGAAAACATCGTATAAGCTATTATATGTCAACTTTGAAATAAACGTTTGTTTATACTGCAGCGAGGTCACTGTATACAAACAACTCCCTAGCTCATCAACTACAACATAATTGTAAAATTGCGTCAACGCAATTCAAACAATGCAATATATATAATGAATATAGAACATAATAAAACAATATCAAAGAGACTATTATGTAAATACTGAAGTGAGTTGTAGATTGTATTCAATTAAATGATTGTTGAATAATTTTGCTACAAAATTTTTATGATAAATATTAATGTATGACCTTTGAATCTAATTTTGAAAAACTTAGATATCACAAAATCAAACGCCTAGGTATAATACCGGAATGAATAACTTCAATCTTGTTAAAAATGGCTTCTGATGAACCTATCTGAAAAATTTCAAAAGACGGGTGCAGACTACCTTGTTAATAGTTTATAAATTCTAATTGCTAAAAAATGGTATTCAATTTCAAAAGAAAAGAATGCATGACCCCAAAGAAAAACTCTGAACCACAAGAGGCTCCCAAGCAGCTAGATGGCGAAAAAATGATAACCTGAAGATATTTTTGATAAATCTCATTAAAATATAATAATAGATAAAGCCTTACAAAGAGAATAGGGTTGAAATGATTTAAACAAATGCAAAATACACCTGATTATACGGGTACACTACGAAGTTTGAACCAGAAACCAGTTGTGATAAAATTGTTTCAAAAGTTGAGGAATATAAAATGAACAAAAAGGATTCAAAACCAAAAAGCAATAATCATGAAACGGGAACCCTTAAGTAGTTCCCGATAATTTAACTTAACAGTAAAATATTGAGAACATATAGGTACAAATATAACACGAGTTATAAGATAGTGTCTATATACTTCTTTACGAAAAATGGCCATTGTTAACATCATTGATAAAATCGTAAATGTTTACAGTATCTTGAAGTCGCCGTAGAGAATCGGTCAAGGTGTTAAGTACCGCTGCGAGAAATCAACGCCTATTGTTTTTCTAGCATCGCTCATTAAGACAAAGAATATATGGTGTCACTTATCACTCTGCCATAACTATAAACGAAAATATGCTTATCAACATTTATCATGAAAACATCATCTCTGAATGGGAGAGGCACAGTAGCAAATTTCAAGGTTTAGGAGTCTAAATTGTAGTAGGTGTAATGCAGAAGAATAACAAACTTAAATGAAAATCTTTATCCTTAAGCGGAGATAATAAAGAAATTACTCGTATATATTCCATAAGCACATTCCAAGACTCTTCTCTTAAATTCATTACCGTCGTTTTACAGGCCCTAATTCTCCAGAGCAAACAACAATTCTCAGGACACAGTACATAATTAAAAATATGAAACATATTTGGTTTAAATACTGATAAAATAAACAATTTGACTGCAATTCGTTAGCTGTCGTCACATTTATCATTATTATAGTACATCCTCATAAAAAGAAAAGATTCTCATAATTTCCGTGTTTTACCAAAACGTACATGAGATCACAACTGATCATTCAGGTGAAATAACTCCAAATTAAATTAACCTCTCCAACAAAACCCCTGGTTTATGCAGATTAAGAGCACTTTTCTAAAACATCGTTATATTTATTGGTTAGACTTCGATTAAAATTGATCAACCGATTCACATAGAGTCGCGCCATCTCCAGTTGCAATAGGATAGTCATAATAATTCCTGATACACATCACTAATTTGCTTACTGAAATAATAAGGTTAATGGGATGAATCGTTGTTGAGATTCACGAAGTTAATCATGTTCAGTAAATCTAATAGCTTTCAGTATTCTAGCTACTTCATTTGAAGTTATCTAACAATTTTCTTACTAAGCATTTTATGTTTGTTTATATAAATTTCAGAACAATCGACAAATTAATCTTATTTTTTTTAATTAGATCTTTTTTTTAAGTATATTATTAACAGTGTTTTTTCCAGGTCTTACTAATATAATGAGGAGGTTTGTGTCGCCAATGCTGCTTTTAGTCAATCCATGCCTAACCAACCTATTTCTATGACAATACCTGTTCTAACAGCTACAACTTATATAAGTCTTATTGAATCCGAACCATCGGTATCAGGTGCAAGAGCATCGGAAGCCACCCGTAAACACAGCAAGGCAAACACGACACCGGCGCTGCATTGTGATGGATCGCCTTGTATGCAACTCGCTTATACATTCAACTTGTTGTCATAATACGGTCGTGTTAACAATCAGTCTGTCGTCTTGGGCGATCGTGGGCGTTGCATTTATAATACAGGTTACGAGTGCTACGTGAATATGCATTTTGATGAATAAATGAGATTTCAAAACCAGATCAGGAAGAACATGCACAGAGCTAATTTGCATGCAAAGATACCTACCGCAGAGTACATATTTCTTATAATCTTGTCTTTAAACAATGTATACGTAGCGTTCTTGAAATTAATGTATATAGTTGTTTGGTCACTGTATGATGCTGCTTATATTATCATACCGGAGACCATATTTAAAAAGTTCAACAGAGTTTTGTAGCACAAAACTTAAGGTTACAATCCTTATCTGCTTCGTTCAGATCATATGATGGTTAGATATAATCAACCTCTTGGTATTGAGTTTGATAGCAACTTATGCCAACTGTTGCATGAGTGGAAAATTTCATAGTTTATTTCATAGTATTACATGACGTGCCTAAAACGTGCACCAATATCCTTCCGCATATACTGGTCTTTTGTGTGCTTACGGCATAATGTGAGATATACCCATCTTATTATGCGTTTCGATTTTTTTTCCTCCATTGATCGCTTCAGTAATGCTTGGTAGTTTGCGAATCATCATTAATCGGTTTGTTGTCAATTTGAATTACTCTGTTTTTTTTATTTTCTTGGTTTATTGTTTACGCTATGGTTTAACACAACTTCAAATTTACGATACTTGCACATGGACATGTGAATCTAACCAATATATCCAATTACTTTCTCGGAGTATTTTCCAGGAATTATAATGACCATACAATAACCCTTCATGGTCACATATTTTACTCCAACTTTTAAGGAGGTTGTAGTTTATATAAACAGTATTTGCCCAAAAATTTAAATCAAGGGGTTTGAAAGATATTATATATATATATATATATATATATATATATATATATATATATATATATATATATATATATATATATATATATATATATATATATATATTTAAACTCAACATCAGCATCGAGTTATTATTACATAAGTGCTACTCTGTAAGAGAACTATGGAATAATGACTAGTAGTAATTATTCCATGTCTCGGCAATCCGGTTTAGGTTTCTTACCAACTCGCCACGACTATTTTCGATAGCCCATATTTTGGTTGACAGTGTTTTAATGAATCTTGCTATAAAAGTCCCTGGGCGCATGTTTAACAGCATGCACTTCGACTTCTCCACATATCTTATTAAAGTAGGTGTTGCGGTCTCGCCTACATGCCGTCTGTATTTGTGCCGATTTAAGATTGAGATCCTTAACAGTCGCGCCTTCCACTTTCATCCTATGTCTTTCTTCAACTAGTGGTAATCTGTCTTCAGTCATTCAATGTTGTCGCGTGTATTTTTCAGTCAGTGGTGGTCTGGACTCTACGACCGCAGTCTCAATCAAACTCTTTGCTTGATGCCAAAGTATGTCCGGCGACTCTATGCAATCCGCATTCACCAAATCTATCCAATTGTGTTCTAGCGTTTTTAAGAACTTTATTCAAAATATATTTCCATTTTTTTTGGGATAAAGTCTAGATGAAGGGGTACAATTTTAATATGTTTAAAAATGGCAACATGATGAAAACTATAATACAAGTTTTACTGTTAATAGATACGCAAATAAATCAACGAGATTTAAAATAATTTACGTTCTAGAAACACTAACAATTATATTTAAACTGATAAAGTTTATATTGTATATTGAGGAATGTTATAGACAGTACATTTAAGTTTGAACATGAATTGATTGACGATTTATTTGATAATGATCCACTCGCTGCAATAACAAACAATGCAATTGGATGTTGCGTGGGACTCGATCGTTATTCACAAAGATATGTGGGCGCATCGCTTCAAGTGAGCTTGAACGGGTATCCGAGGCTCAAGGTGATATATGCAAATCTTCAAGTGAACGTTGTGACTAACGGACCTTGAATGACCCATCCAGTTGATTGTTAAACAGTAGTTTATTTTGTTACTTTTATGTTAAGTATGTGCAAACTACATCCTGGTGCTCATTTTATGGTGATGAATGCAGTTTCAGTTTTAACAAGTACCAGTTAATATCTTTATATTTGGAGGAAAATTTGAGTCCTTTGTGGTACTAAATATTGCATCTTAAAATTGTATGGTCATCCTTTATGAATACTTTTAATTTACATCATGTAACTTTTACCTTTAGGGTCATTAAACCGTTACCAACCTTTTTGCTAATTACTATAAGAATAAATTTAGTCATTTTAATAATATATTAAATTACAACATGACGATTGAACACACACTGTTTGTTAAATCGTAAAACACAGAACATAGCGTTAAAGATTGTGCCTTAACGTCATGTTCTGTGTTTTACGATAAGAAAATATAAATGAAGATAATATTAAAATGTTGTCATTATCAATTTAAATAGATGTGTAAAATGTTTATATAACAATAACTCGAAGCTAATTAAGAGTTTAAAATAATACTTTTACATGGAAGAACCGAAGAAAAACATTTTATCCAAGGTTAGAATTTATATTTACATTTATAAAGAACCTTTCAAATTCCTTTATTTAAATTTTTGGGCAAGTACTGCTTGTATCGACTGAAGCTTAATATCTGACAGATGGGACTCAATATCTGACTTGTTCTTCAAACAATATTGTTCTTCGTGAGGGAAAATATATTTTGTTTTTTGTGAAGCGGAAAGCAATTTACCGCTATTAGGTTACGTATATGGGGAGGCATGTTGTTGTTGTTGCATAACTTATTTTTTACTAACTGTTACATATTATGCATTGATTACATCTCTATGTGGAGACTCAACTTGCAAAAATTCGTTTATATATATTTAAAACTAAAAACCTGAGTAGAACTCACTAACTCCTATATGCACCACATACGGTCAAGACTGTCAGTCGGAATTGCTGACAATTAAAAACATATTTCTGTTTCTCACTAACGGTCAGTCGAGTCGGAACGAGAGTCTACTTTACCAATCGTATCCTATTACACGAGCCAATTCTTAAAGTATCCATACAAAATACGTTTTTAACTGTTAGTAAATCCGGCTGAGAGTTCAGACCGTGTGTAGTGCATACGGGCGGTAGAAAGTTCATCAAACATTTAGGCACTTACAAAAGCTTAAGGGTGCATAGTGCTGCCATTAAACTATTTAAGAATGTTAATTTTTTACTACGTCTTTCACAAGCAAAAGTGCATGAGGGATATTTAAAAAATATAAGATCTAGGATAATCGCTACAGTTTTGCCGCAATCTTGATGTAGGTTTCTAAAAATCTTTTTGTTTTCCATAATTTTATTTTGATTACTTTCTAAAGAAGTGAATATATATTTTTTGCACATTTTTTCTTATACATCAGAGGATGATCCACACTATACATGGAATTAAAAACAGACATTTCCAGTAATTAATTTGACTCCTCCCCTTAAATTTCAATATCATTATTTTAGAGTATTGAGCAAGGAGAAGTGTGCAGTTAATGTTTTATTACCATGCCAAATTTCAAGTTTCAACGACAAGCGGTTTCTGAGAAAAATTAATGTGACAAATAGACAGGTGAATGGCCTTGTAAGGGTTCCGCTTTTTCTTTTGAGATACAGAATCTTATCGTGTGGTTGTGTCGGAAACGAATGGACTGCATCAAAATTATTTCATTATATTACCCTAAAAATTTGGTAAAATACAATCAATGACCATTAAAATGCCATTTAAATAAATCCATTCGACCTGCATTCATGCATAACATTGCATATTTATATATATATATATATATATATATATATATATATATATATATATATATATAGGTAACAAATAACACAACCGATTCCGAATTGGATTTTTATCGCTCTTCGATTAAAACAAAATTGACTTTTAACTAACTATTTTAGACACTATTGTCCGCTTTACATCTCAAATATCCATTTTTGGACCATTAGTTCATAACAAAATTGGTAATTACCATCGTGTAAATGAATACAACAAACCAGCAATATTACACGCGCGCTCTATTAAAACGAAAATGAATCGTACGAAAAACGGCAAAAAACCATTTTAATGGTTAATTATAACAGAAGCGCTCTTAATTAACATGGATATTCTTATGTACGATATTATATGTAATAAGTTTTATCGAAGATCTTTTTATGAAGACCTTTTTTATGAACCTATTAAATACGGTTTACGGAACATACCGTATTAAATTTAAATCGGTCAGCAATTCTATCGCTTCCGGTCAAACCGCTATGCTTACAGCCCGATGCATTTCCGGCTAATATCAGAGAAGATAATTGTAATGAATGATACTACAGTCTGACGTAACGGATGCGCCGTTTTAATGGCGATTTGAAATGTTAATAGTAACATGATTTCGATTGATGAAACCGATATCGTAATAAGAGTTTCATTAAAAATAATAAATGTTTCTCACTAATTTAATAATTACTATTTTGAACTTATCGTCAAATTAGTTAATTTATATAAAAATGATCACTGAGGACACTCGTTCAGTTACTATAAATTTAATATGCGTAGACAAAATTTTTTCTTTAACTGTACATAGTAGATATAATGGTAATGGTATATCCAAAAAATGTATCTCCAACACTAAATGAAGCTAGCTGCAAATAAAAAAGTGAAAAGAAAACTCAGTGCAGAAATTTAAAAAAAAAAGAAAAACTATAGTTTCCAACAGTTTAATTTTTCTATCCAAAGGGCACAATATTGATTCTTAAATTCGAAACGTGTACTTAACATTTCAGTTACTGAAGTCAATGCTGAAACCTAAAACAAGTAACTTACTTTCCGACATAGCCATCAACTGAAACCTGAAACCTAAAACAAGTAACTTACTCTTCCGACATAGTCATTAAATGAAACCTGAAACCTAAAACAAGTAACTTACTCTTCCGACATAGCCATCAACTGAAACCTGAAACCTAAAACAAGTAACTTACTCTTCCAAAGGGCACAATATTGATTCTTAAATTCGAAACGTGTACTTAACACATCAGTTACTGAAATCAATGCTGAAACCTAAAACAAGTAACTTACTTTTCCGACATAGCCATCAACTGAAACCTGAAACCTAAAACAAGTAACTTACTCTTCCGACATAGCCATCAACTGAAACCTGAAACCTAAAACAAGTAACTTACTCTTCCGACATAGCCATCAACTGAAACCTGAAACCTAAAACAAGTAACTTACTCTTCCGACATAGCCATCAACTGAAACCTGAAACCTGAAACAAGTAACTTACTCTTCCGACATCGACATAGCTTTCATTACATTTAAGTACGGACACGATAATTATCTGAGCTCGCTCATTTCAATCGACATTAACATTCGTATCACAAAGCGGAAGCCGGATGCAAATGTAAAAATAATCTTACCAAATAACATGAAACTAAAACTTGATTAATAACGTAACAGCAACACGTTTTTGTAGCCGTTTATTATTATTAGAACACTCGAAGTGCATTACATTGTCTTTCTCGAGAAACGTGAAAGGTAATAAAATAAAACGTTCGCAAGCTACTTTAATAATTACCATCAAATTTTATGTAATCAATTTGTAATGAAACATAAAATTAAATTTAATGAAATATAAAATTGTACTTATCAAAACAATGAGTATAGCATTCAATCACTGTAACACGTAAGACGCAAGACTCAGAGTTTGTTGGATATTCTTCGAATCATATCAAATTATGATTCGATGGATATTAAGATGTAGTATTCTTAAAACAAAAACAATTCGAATCTAAGAACTGATCAAAGAAATATAAGGAAATAAATGGTTAGTGATATTAAATATTTGGAATAAAGTCAATAAATTTTATTCTTTGGTGCATATATATTCTGATAATCTGCAATCTACAATTAATGAGTCAACAAAATTAATTAGACGTGTTATTTTGTATAAATAATGTTATTTCATTAAATCTTATATCCGGTCTGATGATCGATATGACTATTTTATTTACAGAGAGTTTTTTTTCGACTTTTGAAAACTTAAACAAATATTCTGATGCCATAAAAATCATATCACTATTAGTTTCCTGATAGCGTCAGGTTCCTACAAAATAAATAATATATTCCATTAAACATTTTATTTTTATTTGAAGGCTGACATCCTTACACGTTTGATTATATCACGTATTAATATTATAATTCGTAAGTTTTAATAGATTTGGTAGCAATAGTGAAGAAAAAACAATTAAAATCTGTACTAGAATCCACGGAAATAAAAACTGTTAATTTTTTCTAAATACTCTTCACATTTAACATTCCATTCACAGTATATGAACAGTGTTATTAATATTCTATTCCTAACCTTAATAGCAAGTTAATATCAACTTGGTATTTAATGGAATTAGTAATGAATTTATTTTAAATATGGAACACATGTTAGGTTTTTTTAATACTGTAAAATTCAATTTTAATTATTATGATAAAATACCTGTCACGCATTTAATGTTTAAAATAATATTATTATTAATCAAATTAAACGTCATTTTGACATTAAGGTTAAGAAATTCAAAAACTTGTTAGTTTTTTCGTATACTTGCTGCAAAATTCAATTTTAATGATTATAATAAAATACCTGTCATGCATTTCACGTTTAAAATAATATTATTATTAATGAAAATAAACTTTATATTGACAACTCGCCATTAAGATTAAGAAATTAAAAAACTATGGCTTGATGCCAAAAGCACTGGTTATATTCTAAAGATATTTGGGCTATTTTCGGGAAATTTATGAGGATAATAAAAACATAGCAATAAAATACAACTCTTGTGTCAAATTTTCTAACAGACTAAGCAACATTTTACATATCATCTAAGAAAGGCTGTAAAAATGGGAAGGCTCCCAGTTTGTTACTAATTTAAAATATTTTTAAGATTATTCAGCACTTATTCCATTTTAACCCTATTATATGCATCGCTGATTTTTATATCTATAAAAAATTGGACTTAACAAATAGATATAATCATTAATATTACTATGAAGCACATGAATCTTCCCTAATCTAACTGTTCTCCAGAACCACTTTCAGCTGCGGAATTCGCTCCCAATTTTTAATTAAGTTAATTTATTTTCACTCAAGCTTACTTCCATTTAATTATACAATTTCACAAATAATTTAATTACCTATGAATCGTCACACATCCCTACACAGACACCGTCGCCCCAAGGTCTGACCGCAGGCGTGCCGGCGCTCGACATGCTCTGGCGCAAATTAAGGTTGCGCGCAATAGCAGCGTGAACAAACAAATGAATACATCATTAAGAGATATTATAGATTTATATTCACGGGAGAAACTTTTCGACTCTCGCTTTTCATATTGATGCAGAATTTCTCCAACGCTGTCACCAAAAACATAGGTCAACAATTCTTGGTGTTACAATAACAACTTCTTTGTCTTCGCCACTAGCCGTCACGAGAGATCGGTTTTGAGGTGCCATCTAGTTCTGATATAAGCGTCATCTTCGGATATACCCATCTTCTTCATGTCGCGCTTGACATTTGTCAGCCAAATAATAATAGGTCTTCCTTTCCCCTTTTTTCTGGAAGCTATAGAAAGGCAATTTTTCATGACGTAATGTTTGGGTCTGCGTATTCCGTGAACGTACCATCATAATCTCACCTCCTGGATTTTATAGGCAATTGGAAGGGCTTTGAATCTCTCGCTTATATATTAATTTCATACTTTGTCTTTGAGCATTACTCCACTACCCAGCGCAGCATACAGCCCGGAGCAACATATGCATTTCGGTCATGTAGAATTTATCTATCTGTTTTTTTTGTTTATGACTCAAACTTCACAACCATATAACATAACTGGTCTGACTGCCGTTTTGTAAACCTTGCCTATAATAACGACCACATAAAATGCCTTTAATCACGTAATAGCTTCTGACTCCAGTAGCTTTGTTAGACTGCAAATCTTGCTTCCGCACAAGGTCAACCTAAACATTAATACTATTCATTTGTCAGAATTACGAGGGTCATTAAACATGACTTTCGAAATTAATTTAAGCCTCTTTTGGGAATTATTAACATTAAAGTGACGCACAATAGGTGTCCTACCTCTACTTTTTCAATCAAGCGTCGAAATTAAATAAATCCAGATATTAACAATTAATTAGAATTATTATTTAAAATAACTTAAGTTAATTTTCATTAAATAATTCTTAAGATGTAAAGAACTATGTGACACTAGTTTATGCATATTTCTGAACATTTTTGCCTATTTTGTTAAATATTTCAGAATGCTATGAGTATCAGGAATTCATTGTAATTATAATATAATTAAATATAAATCTACTTTTAAACTCACATCTTCGCGAACTGTATTTTTATAATCTATGCCAAATAAAAACTAACAAAAAGACACCCAGTAGCCGACCATAATTAAGCACACGGACAACAGCTTAAATATTTCCTTAAAGAGGATTTTCTTAATATTTCTACATTTTTCCTAATAGCATACCATAGTCATTAAGACTAAGAGACATACATTAGAATACACTGATCACTGTAAATTTTCCAAGAATCTTCGTCGAAATTCTGCGCAGATAGCAATAAATAAAAACTTGTTTGTCCGCGGCAAAATATTCATCCGCATACATCAAACAGATTTGAATGATAATAGAATTCAATTCGTGACGAATGACCCGTCTCGAATATACAAATTATTACCTTCCAAGGTCTGATGACCGACATCTACTCGACATTCAACAAAAATTACGCTCAGAGAGACTTCACAAAAAATGTACGAATATTCGCGACAAGTATCAATACCAATACAAGTGTATGTACATACATATATTCAAATATGATAAATACGTGTCGTACTGTACCATATATATTTATTTGTTTCATTATCAAGCATTTTTCGACACATTTCATGTTACCGAAACGTAACGATTATTATAAATATATCATGTTCAGGTATGTTCACCAGGAGACAGTTTACAAAATCCATACCACGACAGAGTGGTGTGCATCGATATTGATTGATTCGAGACGGAGCTGCGGCGAATAGCTTATGCTCGGGAGCTTTCATATATTCATCTGCAGCAAACAATTTACCCAACATAATAGATTATACAAAACATACGTGCATACACACATACATACACAGTTAAATGGAGTCACGTTTCGAAGTTAGAATTTTTTTGTAAATATACGGGTATGAATTTCATAAGTAGAAAAGACACGAATTATTGAAATAACCTCAAATTTTTCAATCTATTGGTATAAATTGTACAAAAATCATAAGCACAAAAATGTTACGACAAATGGAGGAAAATTAAAATTGTTTTATTATATATATATATATATATATATATGTATACGTACAAAATTTTCCGATTTTTGTGCAAAATAACCTCAAATTATGTTAATTTTTTTAGTATAACAGTCAGAAACGTTCAGTTTGATAGGAAGCTCGCTACACAATTTTTTCCTAATACACGAATTATAGAGGTGAAAAAACAATCTCAAAGTAAAATGTGTAAAGCTTAATTTAAAAAAAGGTTGACAAATAAGAAAAATCAGATATTCCCCAACCATACACATGGTACATGACTGGTCACATAAATCATGTGTTCTTCATATTGTTATGTAATTTCGCAACGTATCGGTTCTAAATGAAAAAATAAAAAAATAAAGAAGCACTTCCTAAACCCTCGTAAAATTTTATCAGTTTACAATTTAAAGCATTCAAGTTTCTAATTATATATTAATACAAAATGAAATCAGCAGTTTACTGTTTAAAATCTATCAACCAAGGAACAAATCTTCTATTAAGTTCGTCTAATTGAGTTCCAAAAATAAATCCAAAGACAAAAACCGTAAGAACCAAAGACAAGAACCAAAGAGTCCAAAGACAAGAACCGTAAAGAAGGCCACAACTGCTATACAAAAACAATAAACCGAATCTCTTGCCGAGCTTTGTTTCACCGTAAAGTTAATCCATCACTATGAAAAATCTCATTTGAAACAAAAGCGACCAGTTTACACTAGACTAATGCGACTTCAGAACAATTGTCCATAATTAACGTCAAAATGCTGCCAACACGGTAAAGCCATAGTTCACAGGCAGAGAATCCGATATCACCTACGATTGTCCCCTCTCAGACCATGGGTTCAGAAAAGAAAGTGGACTCGCCCGTAACCCGCCTCCATCTTCAATATGGCGGACGGTGAAAGTATTTTATTATTTTATGAACACAAAGTAAAAGCCAATATAGATCATAGAGAGAGCGCTCTTCGTTCAGTTGATAATTAAGGAATGCATCATTAAAGATGTCCAAATTAGATCGGATTAAATAGAAACTAATTTTTTTTGTTATAGTGAATAAAAGTAAAGTCTACCTTATTTTGTTCTACGATTGTCCTCTCTCAAGCTGTAGGTTCAAAAAAGAAAGTGGACTCGCCCGTGACCCGCCTTCGTCTTCAATATGGCGGGAGGTGAAAGTGTTGCATGAACACAAAATAAATTCCGATATGGATCATAGAATAAAAAGAACGCTCTTTGCTTACTTGACAATTAAAAAGTGCACCTACATCTTTAAAGACATACAAATAGCATCAGGTTAACTTTTTTGGTTTTTATGTTTGTTTTATTAAATAAAATCAGAAACCAACTTACATTTTATATAAACACTATTTATATAATCGATCACGTATAAATATTGTTGTTTTACCTGGTTTTTTATATATATTTAACTATTATTTATTTTATTCTTTTAGTGAAGAACATTTTAACAAGAGTTCTGCTTACTTCAGAAACTAGAAGGTACTGAATTTCAATTATTTATACTTTGCTTTGTCGTAAACAAAAGATACTATCAGCGCCTGTAAACAGAAAGTTCGAAACCGAACTAGAACGTGGCTTTAGATCCATTCGAATTTTGCGGCCGTGAAATTCTTTTGCACAATTTATAATAGCCATAAAAACTTATATTGTCATCGACAAATAGTAATTGAAACTGACGACACAAATACAAAAAATAGCAAAATTGCACCGCTTTTACATCGACAACAATAAGCAATTAAAATTAATTACCACGCCACTGTCGCTATTAAATAGATAATTACTGCTATTAGATCTAGATAGTGTGTCGTGTTTGCTGTTAATATAAACGTCATTTCACGTTCATCACTAACAAAGGACATTATCGGTGGCTAATCGAAATAATTTAACAGAAAGACGAAAAATGGGACCAGATATAAATACCAAGTAATGAAGGAGTTCTAATATAACAACCTTGTTTTGATAACCGAGATTAGAAAAAGTCTTTCTAATTACATACTCTTTGATTACGGTATAGCGTGACGCCTAATTAGAATTTTCTTGATACATTGCTTTTGGATATACTAAAGAAATAGCTAAATTTATACATTTTGCAATTTGGTCAAAATTTAACTCAATAAAACAACACAAGCCATACATTAAATTACATTCACAAAAATCACATGTCCACTAACAAAATATTTATATATTGAAAACATCAAATAAAATATTAAAAAATAAAATGAGACAGAGAAAAACAAATATGCAACTACCACTTCTGTAATAATTATAAATTCTCAATATTTAGGAAAGAAAATGTGTAAACACATAGACAAATAGTGAGTTATATAGTAACGATAATGCATTGGACAATTTTAATGATCAAGCCAAAAACATTCATTCATTGATCAAATTCTCTCATCCTAACACTACATAACATTTTATATTATTTACTATCATTAGTACAGCAATTACCTAGTACAATTATTGGGATAATAAAACTTTAAAATTGAGAAAATTAGGTTAGAAGAGGATAACAATATATAACGAGAGGATAACAGAAATTCTTTAATAGTCTCTTGAAACACATAACAAGAACATGTTGGTAGTATCCAGGTTCACTTGAATCTCTTAGGGTTTGGATAAACGTGATATTATATTTTAATTCTTCATAGGACACAGTGACTAATTATATTTTTAGGGCGTAACCCTAAAGTCATGATTAAACTTTGCTATATATTTTCAAACTTAGGACCAAAAAAGAAAAGTTAAACGTAACTAACTCCCCATAAAAAGCGGCGTCTATTTTTCCTCCATTATTATTAAACAATATGCCAATGCCAAAGCAGATGTCACAATTGCACTACATATACCAACTATTACCACAACAGTCACACATTTCGTGTTCGCACTCAAATGGCTGTGACATCCCACCGTCGCCGCTGACAATTGTCGCTAACAAAGTGTCAACTGTTAATGTCTGAATCTACTGTTTCTCATTGCGCAAGACAATCGCCAACTTCCGGCCCCCTGACCCTGTTTCTTGCTTTTTTCACTTTTTGGCGATCATCAAAAAACAATGTGCAGCAAGCGCAGACTTTTCGAATGGCTCCAGTTAGATTCTTCCGCGACCGTGCGTTTTCCTCGTCTATTGTGGTTAGAGACTGTACGGTGAAAGACGACTGACTCGACTCAAAAGATTATTGTTTAAAAGACAATTCAGAAGGCGACAAAAAAGGCTATGATAAAAACGAACAATAATTAAGATTTTCAGTTGGATTTGTAAGTAAATGCGACGTTGCGTTCACTGAGATCACTTCATAATCCACTTGTGTAAATAATTATTGAACGAGTCTTCTTATGAATAAATTAAGTATCGTTTTATTTTGAACACTCAAGTCAGAACATATTCCAAGTGTAAAAAATAGATTTATATCCTCATTAACGTCCTTTCTTTTCCGTGCTGACTGTATTCTGATGGCTCAAATGAAAATAAGTGATCAACAAATCTATGAAAGAGTAAATAATAAACAATATCACAAAATCGCTTATCAGCCTATTTAGCAACCATTATAATTTTATTACTTAACGGTTGAATACTGCAAGAACTTATTTCTAACATAGTTATTATATATATATATATATATATATATATATATATATATATATATATATATATATAAATATATTATGAACTTCTCCTAACATACTTATTAAGAAAGGAAGTAAGAGCCCACCCATCTACCTTTTTTGTATTTACCCATTAATTTTTGGTATTATCGAACATATTTTAATGAAATTTTCACCTCAAATCATTTATTATGTCTGGAAAATTCGATTTTTAAAACATATGCTCAGCTTTCGGAAACTGAAAGAGGACACATTTGAAGAAAAGAAAGCCAAAAAATTAAAGTTTAAAAAAAATCAAATTCTTGACAATTACACTAAAAATCTTGAATGATATAATGTACCTAACGTCGTAGATAACTTGAATCTTGCTGTAAACACTTTTATGTTTTAAAAAATTATCTTCGGCCATTATTATCCAAGTGCGATAATTTAGAGTAATAATGAGTCCATTTAGAAGCAAATTCCACAAAAAGCAAATACTTCTTCGTAGTTTTCACGCCATATATCTAAGATAGACAATGTCATTACTAGTATGTTCTATCAAAACTGTTACGATGTAAATTCAGAACGAATCGCAAATTTGTGATAAATAATTATAATAACTAAATACGTAGTAATTATATCGCAGTTAGATCTCGAGAAAATTATTTCCTATCACTACATATTAATCAAATCAGTAATAATATTTTACTAAACTTTTTTTATTTTCACATAAATGTGCATATAAACTTTCTAGACCCTTCCACTATATCAATCCACATGAATATTAATCTCAAAAACCACATACACGAACGAACATAGCTCGTTTACGAAATGATTTCATCTCATAAATCTCATAGAAGGACCAGTCTAACCAGTACGTACGGGGGCAATATCCTACTACAGATTTTACTGCGTCAGTTATATAAGCAGATAAGCCTGTTTTATTTAGAAATCTGTATATTAACATGCGAATGCCGGTATCGACTCGTATGCAATATCCGTGTCGCTTGTCAACATACACGATCGAACGCATCGATATGCCAGCTCATTAAACATGTTTATATATGCTTTTAGGTGACCCCTGCGTTATACTTTCGAAACCTGACATTTTAAGAGTTTAATTTCTTCGTATCTGAAACTAGACCAAGCTGTGTGGCTTATGTCGTCTTCGACATCTTTTAAATGCCTATGTTACAGCCACGAGTAACGGTTTGCGTAGTAAACAATCCATTTTAGCCCTGCGTTTACTATCTCTGCTCTTGGGACGGTACAGTTATTTCCATAGTATGATCTCTTTCTTTTTATTCCCGAACATGACAATCTTCAAACTTGGCAACTCGTAAAATCTATTTCTCTATTCTTATGAATGCAATGATTTTATATCTTGCATTGCAAAAAACAATACTCGTTACTTGTACCTAATAACCAATAAGTTCATGCTATTGCAAGTTATAGAAGAAAAAACCTAATAAATAAGATCATGCTATTGCAAGTTATAGAAGAAAATGCATTTACTATGTCAAGTACGAGTAGAAAAAGCACCACGAGGTTTTTTTACAAAATTATTTTTCACGAAACAGTATTTTCATCACAAATATTTAAACCGTTAAAGATATTTAAAAATAATTTCCTTTTAATTTCCACGTGCCCAGCTACATCTTTTTTTAAAACGAAATTATAAGTAACTTATTTTGCTATACAGCCATGACACCCTATAATGGACTTCTTAAAAATAAATAAACGAATATCAAAAATTTTACGATATTATAAAAAATTATAAATAACAAATGATTACACCATCTTAGTTAAGATTAGACATGAAATATTTTACGTACAAAAACAACACATTGAATGATTAACGCCATAGACTTTGAATGACACAGGCACGCAGCTACACAAACACGCAACGCCACAATTACCGTCGAAGTTGGGACATAGGTACAGCATAGAACGTAAATTGTTAGGTTTCCATACAGGCCATTGTCGTTATTGTTTTGACACAACAATACTGTACAAAAAGAGGTTAAATAAAACGTACCGTTTTTGTTTTAAAATATCTGATATAGATAGGTGAATTTCGCTCTGAGATTAGATTCGCGGGACCGGTGTAATACATTAAAAACATTGATAACAATTCCTCCCTTTATTTGGCAGCACTTTAGGAAAATGCTTAAATAAACATTGTAAACAAACAACATCAAGAATAAAAACAATAAACACAGAGCTTTGTCAGCTTATACTTACTAAACACTTTAGTTCACGTTACTAGTTTCCAGCGAATAATACGAAAGTTACTTCGATCAAAATTTAGACTTAAATGAATTTCCAGGCATCTTTTCGCTTCTAACTTTACCTCATAAGCACGAATTACCTTTTCTTTTCAACTTTTATTATATCATTATTATATTTTAAATACTTATATTATTTCCAACACTTCAAGGAATTTTATTTCCAATTGTATTTTAATTAATGGTTAATTGTATAACCATTTATATTTTAAATTAACGTTACGGTTGTACATTAATGTTATAGTAATATTCAATTAATAGTTCTATTTTCCATTGTATTTCCACGATAATGATAACCAATTGGGTATTTGACTATTTTTTTATTTCATTAATCATAATTTCCAGGGACAACCTGATGTAAGGGTGAAATTTTTTTTTTATAATCTTAAAAACTAACCGAGTTATAACAGTTTAAATTTAACCTTTAGAGAAGGACGGCAATACTGTGTTGTGAGGTCATTTTTAATATTGCACATTATATTCTACGAGAGGAAAAGAGACAGGGATATATTCAACTCTATCCGTATCTTCAAATTTAGAAGCATACAACTGGCTTATTTTTCAATCAATTTTTAATTTTTTTTCAAGACTGGTTTTTAATTAACTTATATTTCACAATATTGTACGAAAAATATCAAAATTTAGAATGAGTCAACTACCGTATTGCAGTTAGTAATGCTACTAACTTCTCATATGTAATTGAGAGAAAAAACTTATAATTTTTGAGCGAATTTTGGAAAATTAAACGGTGCAGTAACTCTAATGTATCTTGGGTCCGATCAGGCGACAGCTCCGCTTGTTTGAGTAATTGTTGTACAGTTAAATCGGTAAGTATTTTCTTTCCAATAGTAAACCATATTGTAAACGTTAAATGACCTTGTTAAGTGGACGTAAAAAAAACGGACGCCGTGGAAAATACAAAACAAAGTGTACGTTTTAGTATCAACAGTTTTTCATGATATTCCACAACAAATATTTCCGTACCGCTGATGTATAGAAACTCATGCGACATAAGAAAATATTTTAAGCCGACATAATGCGAAAAAATATGGATAAAAATGAAGACGAAAGGATATGACAACAATTAGCGAAAAAAGGAAAAATTTTAAATTGTGCTTATTGTTTTATTCCTATTTAGATTATTCTCCTAAAACAACCCATCAACGCAAGCAATTGCCAGGAATATAAAGGGGGGGTTCATCTTGAGACGTAAATACAGAATGTGATTCCGAATTTTAAGAAATTATACAACTCAATAGAACAAACGTGATATAAATACATAAATATTTTTGACTTGCTTTATTTCAATCTCTTCAGTCTTATATCACACGCGTTGAGGTAAATAAAAATATTTTAAATGTAATAATATGGAGTCTCGGCTTATTTGGATTGTTATAAATCATTTAGGCACCATAATATTCTCGTGGTCGAAATTAACTTCTTGACGTTTAGCTTAAATATTCGATTAGGTCATTTGGACTGGAAAATTGACGATATAATACAATATCCATCTTAAATATTTTAATCAGATAAAGAAATAAAGATTGAAATGGTTTGAATATTTCCAATGAAAATTTATATAATCAAAAAGTCAGTTTTCAAAAAAATTCTGATAAAATCGTTCAAGTTGTCGAGGAAAGCACAATTCATTTACGGCTTGCAAACAATCAAATTTATAAGAAGTTTTAATAAAGGACAAGTTTGTATTGAGACGCTTTGTGTAAATTCAGGATAGAAGTATATTTGTGTCCTACAATATTAACGAATAATTACCATATAATACGCGGAGCTATTTGAGCTTTTAATACTCTTATATCAATTCTAATTACTCGTAATTGCTGGAACTTCAGAAAAGTATGGAGCAATAAGTTTATTTGAGACACTTCCCATATCCGTGAACAATTTACTTAACATCATTTTAATCTGATAGCAATCGTACCAGGGTACACTTTCCCTTATTGTGATGAGACGCATCTCTCATAACAATGTAGAAAGAAAAAGGGATTTCCCTTAAAATAATAATCAATTTCCCCTTTACTAAAAATAATTTCATTTCTAAAATTCTTTTCAATATAAAGCAACTTATAAATTTTCCTAGAATTGCCGCAAATTAGCATTCAACGCACGGGTATACCTGAAACGGTCTTTTAAATTTTGCAGTGAAAAACTGTATTTTTTTTCTTTTTTTATCTCATAAACAACATTACCTAGTTTTGGTATCTAGTACATTTTTATGCTCCAATAAACTTTGGTCTCTAAGTCGAAACGAGTCGATTATATATCAAACCCAGCGAAGGTCACGATCGATTTAAAATGTTGATTTGCTTGCAAGGTTACTCGAGATCCATGCGCTCATGGCCATCTCAGTTAGAACTTTTTTGATGTATCTTTGTTATTTATTTTCGCACCTACGTCAAACAGTCTTATAACACAGAAGGACCTAAGTGATGCTTAAGTTTAATGAGGCAAAAACGTCGCAAGCTTTACTTGATGGTAGTTTTTCGTTCACAAAATACTTGTTTCATTATTTTCGTATGCTAATATTAATTTTGATGTATTATTATAGCATTAAGTACATTTACCTTTAAAAATTTGATAACTTATTTTTGAAATAGGTGGTTGACAGCAACATATTTGAATTATTTTTCGAAAGATATCGCAGTAGAAAATTTTAAATTTAACTTTAATTTTAGATTTAAAAAGTTAATTAAGTACACATGAAAGAACTTTTTTCAACAAATTTATTACAGCATTTCAGTATTACATCTTGATCACATAATAAGTATGAAAAAGAAACAATAAAGATTTTACACTAAAGGCAAAACGATTTGAAATTCTTAACTATGAAATCGATTCAAACTTAATATATAAAAAGTATTTAAACAGTCAAATTTTAAAAAAATATAACATTAGGAAACCGGAAGTAAATATATGAAAGGTTCTACACCGTTAACTTTCAAATTAACAATAAAATTTTGTAATATAATATATTATTTAATTATCCCAAAAAATTATTTTCTTTTAAGAAAATTATGTGGAAACCAACTGGAGCTTTAAGAAAGTATACAAAAATGTTAAGATACACAAGATAAATATGAAAACAAAATGTCATAACCTTTATTTTGGTTACCAATAAGAAAATAAAACTCAAAATAAAGGTTACTGAAAATCTTTAAGAAATTCATAAGAGAAAATACGTACAATATTCGTAATCATGACTGAGAACGACTGCCTTTAGTCATAAGTTTGCCAAATAAAATCAACAGTTATACGCAGTGCTCTGAAGCAAAGATTGCAACTTAGATAAACAACATTCATCTCTGCCACCATAATTCTATTCACAATTCTATAAAGCTCTCAAAACACATTTTCCAACAAAAATTAACTTAATCTCCTTTCTGCTATTATAAAATTATACTACACCATATTTTCCTTTCATTATAGAGTTGGAAAATATCTTTAAGGGTCATTACACAAACAAGATCTCTAGTCTCGAGATAAACTAGCAATCTAAGAACCTGCCTACATATAATTATGTACTTTGCATCGTAAATACTATAATTATATGATTATGTGGTTTTCTATGAGAAATAATTTCATATCGTTGGAAGATTGAAAGCTACGTAAATGCAAAAAAATGACGAATTTGACGAAAAGACTTTTGTGAAGTATCACTTCTCATGAAAAATATAAGCACGTAATAATATATTTCATGAATGTAGAAATTTGTGTTAGAACTATTAAAAAATAGTTAAAAGTAGATAATGGTAAAAGCTTTGAATATCATCGAGCTTTCATAAAGAAAATTGTGTGTCAGAAATAAATTGCAAAAAAATTATGTATATCATTAAGGCTGCATTTTAGTCCCGACGCATTTTATCGAACCATATTTTTCAAAATATAAATAGTCAGATTGAGGTGACTAGTTGATTACATGTTTGTTAAAAATATTATTTTTTTGAACAAAAACATAATAAACGAAATAATATTAAATATACAACTAATTAATACAAAATAGTATTTCTGTTAATATTAACGAATTGATTTCCTTTCAATGGATTCTGTGATAAAATAATTGACAATTCAAAAACTGTTAAAAATTATAAAAAGATCCCATAGGGTACGAAGATCTCAAATTTTACATCTAATTTAAATTCAATTAATAAGATTTTATATAGATGTACTTAAAAGGGTTTGTAGTATAAATGGATTGTAAAAATGTAAAACCCAGAAAGTTCAATATATATATATATATATATATATATATATATATATATATATATATATTCAATACACATCTCTAATACGCCATTTCACTTATTCTTATTATTTACTAAATGCAATACAATCTATTTTTATTACCATAAAAGAAACGCGAGTCCACATTGTTTTTCAAGCCAGCACGATAAACGTTAACCATCAATCACTTTAGATCGCACAGTCGTGATACGCTCTACTGCACATCAGCACGATCGCCGTCCACTTCTTCGGCAAGAAAAAAATAAACTAAAAAGTTGAATTCAATTTTCGCAAACTTACATTTTAAAATGAACGTGTCGAGAAAAAACAAGCCAGTTTCTTTCGAAACGGTCTATTCACGGAATCATCGAAAGCCAATTTAAACGATCTCAGATGACTAAATAATTGAAGATCGATGAATACCCCAATACGTGCGAATTCTGAATCGATTTCGAGCTAGATAGGTTGCAACCCTAATCTTTCGTGATTGCTTTAAATGGATATATTACTAAGCCAGAGTGACAAAAATAGTTTCACTCTATAACGTTATAAACCCTCTAAAGAACTACAAAAAGCGCAAAGAAACAGAACGCCTGTGAAAAGTGAGGTATTGATTCATACGACCTCGCTTCAACCTTATAAGAACGCGTTGTCTTTGGCGCTTAACATATACCACACTATATGTTGGCCATTAGCAGTAAGGTGACCAAAAAGACATACTTCAAAAATATTATTTCCCAAATAAGTACAGACTTCATTTTTTGTTCTGTTCACTAACCGACTTCTTATAATTGTATTATATTCAACATAAGGCAATATGCCTTAGAACTTATAAGCCTATTATTGAAAATAATTATAGCAAAATTTTCATGAAATAGCTATTGAAAAATAATCCAAAACAGTGATTAGTACACTCTTTATAACAAGTGTATTAGAACAATTCTCATATAACCTTACTTATTTCATTTATTAGTAAACATTTTACAAATGTGTTCTTGCACGGCTTTGAGAAGCCTATGATTGCACGAAATTACACGAAATTCATTAGTAAGAAAAGAAGGACATTTTTGATAATCTATTTTGATTATAAATTTCAAATCAATTATTTTAATCCCTAATTATTCACTTAATTTATCGCCCAACATGTTAAATATTGCATTCCATAACTAGCTGCTAGACTCTATAAGCATAAATATTACGAATGCAAGGATACAGTTTCCATGATGAATGGATGATGAAAGGGCAGTGCATCAACTTGCTCGCACGTCTTTTGAAATCATTCATTCGTCATTTGTCATGTAGTGAAGCATTTTTGTATATTTTTAAACTAAAATAATTAATTTCTTACTCTTCATACGTAAAGATGACTATAATTAATTCCTGGAGGCGAGGAAAAAAGTCTTTAAGAAAATAAATATAAAAGTCTCCTCTAAAAGATTAATTTTTTGGTTATTCTATGCAACATTCCTCGGATTTGGGTTCTCTTTGTGCCCACCTCAAACATTACCACTTGAATGACACGGGATTTTTTTGTATGGAAGTACCGTTTTCTGTACAGTTTGCCAGTAGTTCATATGTTACGGTCGTTTGATGAGAAAAAACATGTTAATTTTTAAAAAGATAAGGGAAATACATATTCCATGCCATGAAAATTAATCGAACTACACCTTTTCTCCAGACTCTCAAAGCTTACTATCGGTAAAAATATTCATAAAACTATTGCAAAACAAAGCTGTCATTCCTTTGTACAAGTTTTTTTGGATTATCAAAGAAAATGCCCAGGTCTACAAAAAGAGACATCACAAGAAAAGGACCTTATTGAAAATTTTCTAATTGAATGACCTTAAACTATAACGGTGAGAAAATTTACTATCATATCAATTTTAAATCTTGAGCTTTCAAAAAATGGGAATGATATGTCTCATTTTTCTTACATTGATGACATCACCTAAAAAAATTGCACGTATCTGCACATAGAAGCGTAATTTCATTAATAGTTTTCATATGGAAATGATCCTCATTGCAATACATTAACGCGAAATAAAGATAAAAGCCAGCTTATTGGTACTTAAATTAATGTAAGGAGACATTCATTGGATATCGATAAAAGTACCACTTCCATGGTAAAGAAAGCAATTTTAAGATGATTTCACTACAAGAAGTACATTAACGGTAACATACTTACAAAAAAATACTACTCAACAAAAAATACTTAAAATGGACGTGTATTTACGTGCAACCGTCATTGAGTAACTCATCGCGTCCAGGAGTTTCTCGAGATTCGTCTCGTGACAAAATCTAGAAGATTTCTTAAACAATATCCATTAGCCTCGAATGTCGAAAGCAAATAAAATATTTGATCGATAAAAATATTTCGTCACACTTGTTTTTTTACTGTAAACTAATTCAGCACGCCAATTTTCGGAACGTTGCAATCAACTTGGCCGAAATTCAGTACAATGTTTTGTTTTTATTTTCGACACAAGTCAAGATTGGCGATGGTCGAGAGATCGAATTAAGTTATCGCTGGTTAAAATTTCAATAAATTCGCTATTCGATTCATTTGTGTTTTCTCTGCTATTTGAATGAACCTAGATAACCCACAGATATTCTCGGTAATCAAATCAAAATTCAATCATAGCTTGAACGAAAAACAATTTTTTTTTTCAAAAATTACCAAAAAATATAAGTAGTACTTAGCGAAGCCCTTTTTTAAAATACAAAGCACAAATATCATAAAAAAGCTATTTTAGTATAAGCAATTGGAAATCGGTCTTCCAAAAATATCTCACTTGTTTTTAGTGTTACGACTTATTATGTTACAAGCCATTTATTGTATTTAAAGCCGCAATATATCCCAAACTTCAAAAAAAAGTTTAATTTTCCAACAAAAAAAAACTAAATTTATAGCATATAAAATCGTATCACTGATGGTGTTTGCTTTTGACGCCAATAATATATTATACACAAATAGAAAGAATTATAACCACTTTATTTGTCGAGTAATAAATACTACAGTAGCAAATGGTAACGTCAACAAATAAATAGTATTTACCCATTTACTTCTTGATTAATGAATAGCAGTAGGAATCATCGTCAACAAATGCCATTTAACCATTTATTTGTAATTTATGAATACAACAATAGTAGTTGATACCGTCGTCAACAAATAAATGGGATTTAAACATTTATTTGTTAAATAATGAATACTACGATAGTAGTAGGTATCATCGTCAACAAATAAATTCGATTTAACCATTTATTTGTAATTCATGAATACTACAATAGTAGTTGAAACCGTCGTCAACAAATAAATGGGATTTAAACATTTATCTGTTAATTAATGAATACTACAATAGCAGTAGGAATCATCGTCAACAAATAAATTCGATTTAACCATTTATTTGTAATTCATGAATACTACAATAGTAGTCCCATTTATTTGTTGATGATACCATCATCAACAAATAAATGGGATTTAAACATTTATTTCTTAATTAATGAGTACTACTATACTAATTGGTATCGTCGTCAGCAAATAGATGAGATTTAACCATTTACGCGGTTAATTCTATAAAAAGTGGAAAATGTGAAAAATAGTTCTTGTTATTTTCCAAAAAAATCACATTTTCCTATTCCGTGGTTAAAGTTCAAAATTTAGAAAAAAAGTAAATTCAAACGCGAAGCCCCCACCGCGCGGTTCCACATCGGAACCGTGATGGCTTGTTCCGTGATGCATACCTTTTTTGCGACATTATACCAACAAACCTGAATCGATTGTTTTTGCGCGCTCCTATTGTGCGGTACACAATGCGCAGTGTCGGCCACGCACTTCGAGTGAGTAAATATGTGTGGAAGTAAATAAAAGCGGATGGTCCGCTGCGGCCTGAGCAAACATTGACACCTCTGTCGCAACGTGAGCGGTGAAATCTGCGCTCCGCGTTCGTCGTACGATTTCTCCGCTGTACCAAACAGGCTGGTGTGATTCATAGATAACTGTTAGGTGCAGTGAGGCTCGCTGTGTACACAGGTCGCCCATACCGACCGCGGTTCTTTACAGAAATTCGCGGAACTAGAATATGAGACATTAAACCTGAATTTACAACGATATCTCATGAGACAATTATAACTATTAGTTGGCTCAGTTTAATACCAATTTTTTAATACCAAGAGAGTACCAATTTTTGAGCCTACCGTCTTCTTTGTAGCATAAACCTCTCATTGATTACCGTCCGTAATATCTATTGACACCTGCATCAGTACAAATACAAATATGCGACAATCGACTTTTAATTTTTTTTCATTTTGAATTGTGGTGAAAAACGATCATATAACAGAAAATATATTTGGCAGAAAAATTAAATTTGAAAATATTTACGAATTGTGATAAAAAACGATCATTTAACTGAAATACTTAGCCAGTGTTCAAGTACCTTATTTAGATAAACTGACTGCATAAAACAATATATATATATATATACACGTACCGTAATTCAAATCGATTTAGTAGAAAAGTTATTTCTCAACTTCAAAGTTTTGTTTTTTAACTTATGTCTTAACTGTAGTAACAAAAAGATTACGACATTAGTTGTAAAGAGGGTGAAAAATTGATAAAACCCTAACAATCTTTATTTTAGACCCCTTCCACTATTAGAAGAATGTAGCGAAAATTTTCTTTCATACCCTATTAACTTCTTATTTTATTTAATATACAGCGGGTCATCACCGCCATGACACCTTAATTTAAAACGCATATTAAATATTTTTACATAATTTTAATATGTCATCTGTTTTTATTTGATCTGACACTCGATATTTTTTTATTTCTTGATATAATTTTGACACCCGCAACTTCGTAACCCATTTTTAACATCTCATCTACCAAAATTGTTCAAATCTTAAAAAACTGTAAAACACCACAAACGTAAGTAAATAAATATAACTAAACATACGTACATATATTACATAAAATAAATGACAAGCATCGCCTTCGGAAAAACGAAGAGCAAAAACACCGAAGTTAAATACTACTCAATACATATTCCAATTAGTACATTTAAATTAAATATAACAGAGATAGTGGAATCTTACTAAGTTCAGTATCCTAACTTAGTGGAAGATAGCATAAATATGGGGAAAAGAAGAACGTTCTTAAATTGATATACTTATTAACCTATATTCTACATAACGGCAAATAAAAATACGTACATAGATTACATAAACATAGGCTAGGCATCGCCTTAGAAAAAACTAAGAGCAAAAACACCGAAGTTACATATTACTCAATACATATTCCAATTAGTACAATTAAATGAAATATAACAGAAATAGTGGAATATTAGTTCAGTATCCTAGCTTAGTGGAAGATAGCATCAACATGGAGAAATTAAAAATGTTCTTAATTTGATACAGTAAATGACAATTTAATAAATCGGACTTATATTCTTTCTAAGCAAGCAAAATATTAGATACATCAAGACTATGCAAAAAACAAAACTTGGTTTAAAATAGCTTACATTTTCCTTAAGAGTGTTTGGTAACTCAGAAATACAATTTAAATCGGACTTATATTCTTTCTAAGCAGGCAAAATGTTAGACACGTCAAGACTATGGATAAAAACAAAACGTGGTTGAAAAAAACATAAATTTTCGTTTTTGGTAACTCAGAAATACATGAACAAGGATTAGCTTACTAAAACATTAAGTAAGGAATATGCAACTTTCTAATGAATACAAGGTCCCATGAGTTAACAAATTAATAATACAACAAATAAAGAAAAATTCTGAAATGAAACTATAAAAATACGACTTAGTCGAAACCATCGAATGTGAAGTATATTCACTATATAAAGTACCATTTTAATTTCTTTAAAGCTTAATCCACTTGAAGTTCCCTGTGGTTAGAAATCAACCATAACTTATATATCAATATTTACCGCTTCCGGTACTCATAACTTATTTATTATATTGATTGCCCCTATCTTTTTGAAACTTAAAAACAATTTTAATTTTTGAAATCAATTTTGCGTAAAATAGATAATGCTTCCATTTTCAACACCAATAATACTTTATATACAAACAGAAAAGAAAAAAAAAAGGAATTACCAATTTACCTCATGATTACGGTACCATGTAATGTATTAATTAATATTATATTGATGAATGTAATTTTTCACGCAATTAATTTGCAATAATATCTCAAAACTGGTTACAGTACAAAAACCACACAATGAAACATGATTACATTTTCATTCTCTTATTGAACGGGTGTCGACATATAACCACATTTGCAACTAAACAAATAGATGAAGTCACAAAATAAAATAAAGTTTTTCTACGAGAAAAATTGTCGAAAAAAAGTGACGAAAAAAATTACAAGGAAACATATACACTCAATCTTGTCAAAAATAAAAAAGGAAATGTACACACTAGTCAATCTTGTCAAATCTATAGACAGTAAAGAACAAGCAAAAATGCTTGGTATATGAAAAAAAGAAAAATTCTGCAAAAAAATTAAATATAAGAATGAGCGTTGCGAGATATGTATAAAAGAAAAAAGCTTGCTCGAAAAAAAGGGTACAGTTATACGTATGACAAGAGAATAACAGATGTTCTTTTAATAGCTCTTATCTCTCATATGGGTAGGATTGATGCCAAAATGTTTAGATGTATAAATAGAAATAGATAGAATTTCTTGTTCTGGCTATAGATTACCAGTCTCTCCATGTGAATCTCTGTAAAATGCATTTATATGCTTAATGTCCACATTTTAAAAATGTGTTGTGCGACCTTTTTCATATATAGATCCAACTCTAGTCGAATGTAAGAACGACCTGACTACAAAACAGCAAAATTGCTGTAACACAAAAAGTGAAACATTTTTTTGTCAAGTGTTACAATAATTCTGCCCCAAAATTCTCAGTTTTCCTCTGTGTGAAACCAAATACTCGCTATTTAAATATTACAAAACTCGATGCCAGAACGCGCATAAAGCGCAGTCGCTGCGTGTTGAAACTATTGAGACGTGATGAAATCTCGGCGTTACTTTCACGACGGCTTGCTCTGAAGGTAACCAAAACTTCGTAACCGACTGAGTTCGTAGACCCTCTATTAGCTGACCAAACTGCACTGGTTTTTGTTTGGACGCCTGCCACGCCGAAACTTGTATTCCTTCAATGGCTATTTCCATAGCTTCATAAGTTTTCCTTAAATGTTTATGAATAGAAATCAAGTTATGGTTAAATATAACTTTTTATTTTACAAATAAAAAATAAACGTTCAGTAAGATATGCTACAGCCACGCAGTTATGCCATGTTATAATGAATTCTACTCTATATTCAAAATAGTCAAAACCCAGACCATAGTTACCTCAGAATAGCTATTCATTCTTGAACAGATGTTTAACTATTTAACAATTTTAACAGCAATGTAAGATATCAATATTGTTAATATATGATGATACCTTAATGTACAATTATTATTTATAAATAACAATTATTAGTTTGAATAAAATACATCAAAATATTTTCTTATTTCATAACGTAAATACTCGACAACAAGAATATTCATCACTACTAGCTGTGAACCACGGATTTACTCGCGTGAAATTCGGAATAAGCAAAATTATAGGAATTTTATGCTCTCTTATGTTGCTCTTAAATATAAACTATTTCAATACCAACTTTCATCACAACCCGACCAGGATATTTCGTGTGATTGACGAATAAATTAACATGCAGACAAACTGACAAAAATTCTAAAAACTGGTTTTCTGGCTTATATTATCATTCTTTATTATAAAACAATCATTATTTTTAAAATGTTTTTCATGGACAGAATTTACCCTCTTACAATTGTAATAATAGTATTTAAATACCACAAGACGTTTTTTTTAATTTCTCTCAGTCTACCTAATGAAAATTTAGAAATTTATTAAAAAAGCTAAAATACTCATTCATAAACCTAATTTTTCATTAGTCGTAGTTATAGAGGTAAAAAACTATACAGAAACTGACTACTTTACATCTCTCTCATTTTTAATTAAAGTTTTTCATATATACTTAAATAAAGTAGACATAGCATTCACCAACCTCAAAATATAACATCCAAAACATAATATAAAAAAAATTTACATTCATCCGAATAAATATTACACTATGAATACGTATCATAAATTTTATCACGTATCTCGTTAACAGCGAAAAACAATGAGATTTCAGAGAATCCTGCAAAATAAGCATCTTTTATATCATTTTAGGAAAAACAGTTCATATAACTTGGTTCTCTTTTCGCTAATATACATGTGTATCTTAAATGCACAGGCGTACTACTGTTCCGGTTTATAGCTACCAAACATGGCAACATGGAGAATCGTGGGCCATATATATCAAACAGCCAATGACATAACCTGTTTGCTTTATTCAATCACTCTTATGAATACTAATGTCAGTATTCCACATGGGCATCAACTCATTCGTATGAAGTTAATCACTTTCGACCATAACAAGTGTTTTGATGACGAGTGATCACCAAAACCTGGCCAAGATCGCACTTTAGGGTGAGGTACAATTGGTTACTGAAGGACATAATAATCGTAGGTATCTTTTAAAGTATAGAAGCGAAGTCGACGAATATGAAGTCAGCTTAGCGTAAACGTACTCAATGCATAAATTCTAAAGTTATCTTACATGACTTCTTGTAGTTTATCTATAATTTCTAGAAATAAGGCAATACAAAAGCCCCAAAATTGCACATCACTAGCTCTATGATAGAATTTGAAAGAAGGAAATTGTTTTTATGTGAAACATTTTCAATTAATATTCATTGCGAGTAGAGTTTTCCTTCTATTTATTCTCCTGGCAAGTTAAATATGTATGTATCTTATATATTAATGAAATATCGTATTAGAATGTGATTGTTTGTATAGTTTGCGTAATTGATTGCGGTTCACCGCGACATTCATATTTCAATTACGGCCTCTTTGCCAATTCCTTTAGGTAATCAATAATATATTGTTCTTCTAGCAATAAATTCATTTTATGGATTTCTAGCAATTTTGTTCACTCTTCGTTCGAGAAAATTTATGCTATATTCAATATTTCTAGATTTCAAACTTTTTTCCCTCCAGAAAAATTCCACGAGGTTGCCTTAGAGTATGATGAGTAACTATGATGTCAAAAATAAAATAAACATGCCCACCTAGTGGAGAATCATAAAACTACACCTTTATGATAGTAACTTGTAAAATAAATAGATGTCGCATTGTATAGAAATCTATTGATTAATTAGTAAAATATTTAATTAGTATAATAATGATTGTAATCATTTTTCATTTAGATTATATTAAATTGCTAAGGTAAAAAACTGCAAGATTTCTTTAAAAGTCGCCCAGTGATTTTTGCTTGATGCGCGTACAGATACAGTCCCGTAACTATGTTATTATATGTATAAATTTGTGCGGATTAACGTTTGTAAATAAATCATTAAACAAATCTCAAAGCCAATATGTTTAATGTTTAAATTTAAAAGCTTTATCAAGTCCTTCATCAATATTGAATCATTTTTTTAAATGTTTAAAATGGCGCGAGTGTTTCGCTAGTCTCTATTGCTAAGAGTAAACATGAACTAAACTAAATTATTCTACAAATATCGATTTAAAATTGAACAGTAAGTGAAAAAGTCTTCAGGTCTCAAAAATAATATTTGAACAGATAATCAGAGAGTCTGTCTTCAAAAATAAATATATGAAGACAGAATATCTGATTCTGGGTAAAAAAAATAATACCGTCTGTGTGAAACGCAATAAATGAAGCTCTTTAATATTTAAAATGTATCAATGAAAACCAAAATAAAAAACAAGAAATTTAGAGCTAAATATGAAACTTTATCATATAAAATATCGCTCTAAATAAACTATGTACGTCATCTAATTACAATACATAATATCTTAGTTTTCAAAGATTCGAAATAAAAAAAAATCAAATCGTCTACAAAGCTTCTGTAATCATTAACTTTAAATTTGCACCACGCTCAATCCGTAATATCATTTGCACGATTGAGATAAATCTTTTGACATCTCACTCATTAAAATCGGTCCAGTCACTTGAGCTATAATGATATATAAACACGTTCATAACTTAACATCGACTGCCAAACACGACATCGCCCGTAGCGAACCGCATTCATATGTTACAAAATTATGAATACAACTTATTAGTTTCACCTCCGCTAACAAGCTGTGACAGTATCGTTAACGGTGATTGCTAAAACGGAATAATGGTTAGCACGATTTTAGAACGTCCGTAATGAAGATGCGCCTCTCACATGCTTGCCGATTCGATTTCGCAATGCCCCTTCCAGCAGTGAAGGCGTACCATAATGTACTTAGCGTGCATAAACCTTGTTACAGAATGAACGTTCAAGTACTGTGCCGGTGTTTCAAGTTACGATCATAATGAAACAAGAAAATGTTTAAAGCTTGTATACCGATCAATGCGTTGAACTTTATATTAATATTTGTTTGAAATTTATATTCTACTTATGTAATAATATAACAGTTTTTATTTATCAAATATTTTTTCATTTGGATCCAAATCAATATTTATTTACGGCCACACAGCTCATCATGATATATATCGAAAAGACGTTGCTACAAACATGAATATTTTAAGGTATAACGTTGGCTATATCAAATATTTTTGCCTTTCGATCCAAATCAATATTTATTTAAGGTCACATAGCTCACCCATGATATGAATCGAAAAGAAGTTGCTACAGATCACAAACATGAATATTGTAAGTTATAACTTTGGCTATATCAAATATTTTTTCCTTTCGATCCAAACCAATATTTATTTAAAGTCACATAGCTCACCCATGATATGTATCGAAAAGAAGTTGCTACAGATCACAAACATGAATATTGTAAGTTATAACTTTGGCTATATCAAATATTTTTTCCTTTCGATCCAAACCAATATTTATTTAAAGTCACATAGCTCACCCATGATATGTATCGAAAAGAAGTTGCTACAGATCATAAACATGAATATTGTAAGGTATAACGTTGGCTATATCAAATATATTTTCCTTTCGATCCAAATCAATATTTATTTAAAGTCACATAGCTCACCCATGATATGTATCGAAAAGAAGTTGCTACAGATCACAAACATGAATATTTTAAGGTATAACGTTGCTATAAGCTATTACTGATTGGCACTAAGGTATATAGATAAATGTTTCCATTTTTAAGAATAGAAATGGTCTCTCAAATATTTTATTAACGACATTAGCCATGTGAAATACTCTTGGTGATCATAGGGAATCCTCTGATTAAGAACAAAGACAGTGATTTAGATCTTAGCTCAGTTTCACTATTTTACCATATTACTTTTCAAATAAAACTTCTTTGACGGCTATTTAAAACTGTCATAAAAATCGAGTTACGTACTTAGAGTATCGACTCTTAACCTTTATCAATGTTTGTTATAATCATTGAATCGGCTGTATAATTAAACATAACATTAAGTTTAGCGACCTGTTCGTTTATCGTTTCGACTGATTAGGTATTATATTATTTTAAACGTATAAAATGAATGGAAAAAATAGGGTGACTGAAGCAAAATAATTCAGAACAACCTTCGAATATAAAAGTGTATTCTCTTTTTTAATCGTATCTACAAAAATAAATAAGAATTACAAATATAAATAGGTTTTTGTATTTACATAAATTAACACGAAATAAAAATGAGTCATTCATAAAATGATAAAACAAATTATTTCAATTGAAGATTTGTGGATAAAAAAAATTAGAAAAATATTCAAGGATCGGAATAAAAATTTTCTTATTCATATAGAATTTAATATAAAATAAAACAGATTTCTAAATCGAAGTAAAGGAAAAACTAATGGAAAAACTGATAAATTCGTTACAGAAGACATTCCTTTGTCTCTAAGATGCTCCTCTGCTCATTGCAAGATGTTAAATGCTCTGCTACATCATTTATTGAAAGATTTCTAAAATCGGTGTCTCAAAACATGGTCACAAATTTTGGCTATCATTCCAAAAGCAATTATATATTAAGCTTCAGTTGTTTTTGAGACACCCTAAGCCATTAAGTTATTTTATAATCTAGATCCACTTTCTAAAATGGCCCATCGTATATACACAGGGTTCTGTTGCATTTCCTGACGTATATGCGAGTCAAAATCAACCTTAAGCAATTGTTCCACAATTGACATTCATAAGAGCAAATCTGCGGGCGGACATTAATATATTCTGACATTTACATATATAAATATAAATACATACATGTATCATAAACAAAATATCTCGGCTACAGGATTTTCCCTCCACTTGCGATTCACACACGGGCTCCACGTCAATAGTTTCATATTGGCACAGAGTCTAAATATACATTATGCATTCGTACAGCGCGCTATACATACGTAATGTACCGAGTGGTACAAACGAGTGTACTGTAACAGACGTACCTACAGTTCGGTCAAAAAGGCGGGTTTGTTTAAAATAATATTCACATCCATGTCCAATGCGTCAGAGAATAACAACAGAGGCGGTGCGATGGAGTTCGTGATAATTTGCTCGTACGTACGAGTACATCTCACTCGTGTTTCCCGATAACGGGGGAAATGTAATAATATTGTGCAGGTATCAATTTGGCGACCGCTCAATTGTTTGGGAAATATTTACGGCCATTTTCTTTTAAGACATTTTCACGTAACTCTGCCAAGCTCGTGATGTCACTTGAATAAATGCACAAACAGCAAATGATTATTGTCAGGATTGAACTCGATTCATTGTTACTATTACCCAAACAAAATTAAAAGATACCTTAATTTCTCTGTTTTTAGCTATAAAGTAGCTACTGTGAAATTGTTGTGTTTTTTTAAAAATAGTGCTTTGATTATTAGGAAAATAAATCCAATTCAAATTGTTTTTTAATTACCTTCTTTCGCCAATTTAAACGTTTACGTATTGTGATTTAAAAGGGGCTATTTAACAACGACAAGTTATCTGTATTTTCGTCAAAACATATCACGCTTTTGCTAAAGCTGGCTTTTTAGACAGCTATTTTTTTAAATTTACAATATATTTCGATGTGCAAAATTAAACTTACCTCTTATGCTTTAAAAAATGCGATTTAACAACGACAAGTAATCTGTATTTTCGTCACAACATATCACGCTTTTGCTACAGCTGCCTTTGTAGACAGTTATTTTTTAAAAGTTGACAATATATTTTGATGTGCAAAATTAAACTCACTTACCTCTTATGATTTAAAGGATACGATTTAAAAACGACGAGTTATCAGTATTTTCGTCAAAACATATCACGCCTTTGCCACAGCTGCCTTTGTAGACAGTTATTTTTTTTTACATGAACAATATATATTGATGTAAAAAAATTAAACCTAAGAAGTATCTTATGATTTAAAAGAGACGATGTGACAACAACAAATTATCTGTATTTGTTTTGCAACATATCACGTTTTTTGCTATCGCTGGCTTTGTTTAGATTTATTTTCTTTGCAAATTGACAATAGATTTCAGTGTACAAAATCTAGCTACATTTTCGATGGAAAATATCACGTGTTTGCCATCACTGACTTTGTTGACAGTCATTTCTTTGAAAATTTACAGTAGATTTCGGTGTACAAAATTTACTTGTATTTTCGACGGAAAATATCACATGTTTGCTATCGCTGACTTTGTTGACAGTCATTTCTTTGAAAATTTACAGTAGATTTCGATGTACAAAATTTACAAAGTTTAAATTAAACATCCACAATTGTTTGTGAACTTTATTGAACTAAATAATTAGACTCATGTTAATGTGGACTAATCCAAATGGTTTTAATCTATTAGTGATAACCTTAATATTTATATATGCATAAAGCATAATTATTGGTACAAAAATAATTTCTTCTCGTCGATAAGGTTAAATTAAATTTAAAAATCTCGCTGAAGACCGAAAAAGATTTTAAAATCCGAAAAAATTTGAAAGTTAAAATTAAAAAACAGGTGTTCTTTAAAAGAAGACAGCTAAATTAAATCTGATACATAAGGTAGTTAATTTGAGACAACAAATTTAGAATAAAAGTACGTAAGATTTTTGACGGACACCTCAATGAAAACACTCTAACTACTTGCTGATAATTATCTATGTGAGAAATCGAAGTGAAAACCTATATAATAAATACAATATGTACCGAATTATAAATAGCAGTTTCGAGACGTTTCAAACATAAATCGCAATTCGATTCATACTCATTTTCCAACGAAAATAAACGAAAAGTTTTAAAAATCTTTTCTGCAATCTACAATCAGATACCAGTATGTATGTGCGAATTGTAAATGCTTACATAATGAAATTATTTATTTCATAATTAACAATGCATATGCAATTTATTTCCAGCTATATTATTTCGTCAAATTTCAAATCATTTTCATTTGACGACGAAAATATTTTTGCAAAATAACGAAAACTGTATCAAGACATCTTACATCTTTAGTAGTCTTACATCTTATCGTAATCTTGAATCAGCATATCTACCTATTGTACATTCTCATCTTCTTTACGGCCGAAAATTAAACTACCTCTCTAAAACGTAAAAACAATAAGCAGACGTCGATGCGAAAATATTTCCAGACATATAAACAACACGCTTGTCATTAAGCAGTAACCAAAACATTGAGTAATATTTCATTATGATTCGTATACTTTAATTTCCATTAAGAACGTTTGGATCAGAAACGAATAACGCACCGCTCTTTGTCCCCTTGCAATATACATACACTATTTCGTTAAGTATCCGTATATATTAAGGCGCAAGTTATTTCTATCGACCTCCGTCTAACAGGTATTTAATGGCAGCTTAATAAATATTTAACTTAAGTAAACGTTACGCCGAATAAACACACGGTCGTTACGAATGTAACTTTTAAACACACCAGTAAAAGTCGCGGTGAAAATTAACAACCATACAAACTCATGACTCAATAGTCGACAGTTGTTAATTGTAGGGAATTGTGTTTTATAAGTTTTAAAGAGAAACTTAAACATAAAAATGATTGCATCGAAGATTGCAGTTTATAGTGCGCACAGACGCGAAGAATATAATTTGATCCGAGTCATTGAATGCAAATAGCATTTTAAGATGCAATATTTTACCGCCATGTATAATTAAAGAATCACCTTAATTGCATCTTGTAATAAATTTTCTGTTTTATAATAATTATAACTGTAATTTCTGATGTTTAAATTTAATTTCATTCTGTAGGCAATAATATTTCAAACCCCGATGGGTGCTTTAATTTAATTGCGTTTTAATGTACTGTAATGACCGCAAAAAGAATACCTTACCCATAACAAACTTTGCCTAAACATTTTATCAGTTATTGCATAAATACGTGTCTGAAACATGTCGTTCGATTTTCCTGTTCGGAGTAACTCTGTGTTTATGTCACGACCCGTAGATACGTAAAAAAACTGGCTGAGATTAAAACAGAAATTAAAATAAATCTGACAAAATTTCTCTGAATTTTTCCCTATGTGACAAAATCAGAAACACTCGGCTCCTAAAACGAGATTGAGTCAACTTCATTCGTGATATAAAGTGAAAAATATTCTAAGTTTAATTTTTTTTTAGATTTTGGCACAAAAAGAGTTTATCGGTTTAGCATAAAACTATTAAGAATTTACCATAGTTTAGTTTGTACTATACAGATTGATATAGTGCACATAATATATTTTTATAACGTCTAAATAACGGGTATTAATGATATAAGTGAAGGGACTCGAAGCGTTCCGGATGCATATTTGAATGAAACGTTCAAACTATTAAAGGTGTCTTAAAACATTTATGAAAATATTGTAGACTTTATAAAAATCTGCAAAAAAGTTCAGCAGTGTATATTGCTAACTATTAGAAATAGTCTGTTATCGTTCCAAAGTCGAACATATCCAAATATATTTTAAACAATCTTTACCGTGTATGAACGCAGTTTTTTTTTCTGTACTTAAATGAAACAAATATATAAAAAACAATGTTATATACATTGTAAAAAAAAATTCTTATCGCCATTATTTAAAAAATATGTTTGGAAAGCACTCTTACTGTAAAATCAATTGACTCTCAAACATCTTAATAATTTCTCTTTACGCGATTGTTTCTTATTTAATTTTGTTTTTGCAGTTTTTTTAATGTATATAATTTATATTTGTAGTTGCATTTTCAGTATTCCAGTTTCATTTTCAATTGTTTTAATTGAGTCAAAAAAATTATAACAAACAGTTTCTCGCACAAACGCTCTTTGTATGTAAAATATTTTTCCCGTAACTTTTTCTTAATAAAATAAACGCAAGCGGAAGTAAGTTTTCTTACATACATGGTATTTGATGTATAGTAGTTCATTTAATAACCAATAGACATTAAAATACTCTTTAATGCTAAACTGCATTTATTCCCTAAGTCATTATAGTTGGATTATTTGTTATAAACAAATTACAACATTGGGATATACAGTTCTACACTAGACTAAAATATTGACTAAGTAACTAAAACATTTAAGACTTCCGTTAATAAATTATTCGTAAAAGCCTAATTATTTTTAAGTTATTATAACAAATGGCGACGCAAAATTTCTTTCTAGATCGAACAAAGCTGGGCGGACAGCTCGTTTTATAGTATAATAAATGGAACGAGTATACACTACAGTATTTTCTATCTTATAGTATCACTTTTACATTTCTTTAACGACATACAAATCGAAAATTCGCTTAATTTCAACCATCGGATAATAAAAGATTATTTTCTTATATAGAATGAACAGCTATTAGTTTTGACTATAAAATAGGCAACAGACTAAATGACTCAAATACCAAAATTCGATAACTTTTTACAGATAAAATTCTTAGTTCAATGACACCTATGTGTCGACCGCCGGTAACTTGTCGCCTTTTTGGAATAACCAACGGATGTCGCTTATCTTGATGACCGCGATTTGTGTTAAGTCTGCGATTTTGGTAGGGTAGTTGCGGGTTTCTTCGCAAAATACCATTCGCTTTATAGAATTCAACAATATAATTACTAACAGTGCCAGATTTTATAAATATCCGAATGTTTAATCACTCGAATTTTTAACCACATATCGAGTGAGGAAATCTATGGACGATAAGAATGTCGCTTATGGTAAACATATGGTCTTTATCGAGAGATTACTCTCAATATAACTAATGGTTTAATTGGAATATTCATAACGCTTACCGGTGGTGGCTCGGAGGAGCTGTAAACCTCCGACGGCGGGTATTCGGGCTTGATCGTAACAGTCGCCATTGAATCAGGCTGATGCTCCTTTTCCATCACAATATTACGGCAAAGTATTTAAAAAAGATTTAACAGAACAAAAAGGCGCTAAACAAACAAGCGCGTCACACGACTGCTCGCGGCGATATGCAAACGTTTACTAATTTGACGTTTGTTTATAAAAAGGCGGGATGTGTTTGTTTCTTATTTTTTCTCTTTGTTATTTTCTTTTTTTTATTATTGAACGACTGTCGTGAGAGCTATGCGCGAGTGCCAGTGCTAGCGGCTAGGTGGCGAGTGAGAGGCGAGTTTCGGGCCGGCGCGGTGTTGTGTCTCCGTCGAGGCGTGAACGTGGTGGGAGTGACGACAATGAGGAGAGCAATCGGCGGAGTGGGAGATGGACGTGCCATTTGTCATTATGTTGATGTTTTGTTGGAGAGTTGATGATTTTACTGCTATGCAGTTGACTGGCTGGCTCTAGTTGTTGTAAAACAGTATGCAAGTACGGCATGAATTTCCATAATTTACGTCTTTTTAAAAGCAACATTAAATATGCATTAAAAATAAAAAACAAATAGTAAATATCCACGTTTGCTCGCTGTATTATTCACGCGAATAGCTGTGAAATTTAAGAATGTCCATATGTTAATTCACTCGATATTATTCACCGTTATCACTAGAATAGATATGCCTAACTCCAAGAATCTTCACAATTAAATGAAACTACGTGATGTAGTATTATTTATACTTTCTTTAAGTTCTTTACCACGACCTAGATTTTGTTGTATTACAACATCTTCAGGTGAGCTATTACCAAAGATAGGTCGTGGTAAAGAACTTAAAGAAAGTAGAACTAATACTACGTTACGTAGTTTCATTTAATTGTGAATAATGAATTTCTACACAATTAACGCGAAATATATTCAATACTCCAAGAGTTTTCCTACTATATTCACTATATTCAACGTACGAAGATTTGACGAATACTAAAGAAAATATAATTTAAACTATATATTTACCGGACAACGCAATTATGGTCGCAATAGAAAGTTGAACAGGTATAATGCGTATTTTATTTATCCCAGCATATCCTGTTTCGAAAACTATCTTGTTTCCATATATCTGATTGATATGTCAATCATATTCAGAGATCAAAGAGATTCTAGGTTAATGATGAAATGCCATACAAACTACAACATATAGTTCATCACCCTTCCATCATTAGCTAGATAGTTCGTAACTATTAATTTAGTTCTACCAATAGTGTGTAACTATTTATCAAAAACGCATTCAAAATAGGACTATTCGTTAATATTTTTCTTAGTTTTCAGATATATTTTTATCAACCTAGTAAATATTAATGCGCTTTTCAGAGACAAATTTAATATTAACATATCTAGAATAACTTCTTACGTGATCATTGTAAAAAAATGATAATGTCCTAATTAATATGAAATTAATATAAAATTTACAGGTATTTTAACCATACATCAAGTGATATATATATACTAGACAGGTGCGACAATATTATATATTTGGAAATTGAAGAATTTTTTTGTTTTCTTCGCCATAAACGTATAACTACCTTCAGAACGAAACCAAATGACTAAATTTGCAATATTTCAAGTTAAATGTACACCTAACAACAGGATACAATTAATATCGATAAAATCACGAAAAATCAGAATAACAAATTTTAAGTTCTGTCATTCTCATCTAAACTATAATATATACAAACGACATTAGAATATAGATCGATATCCATCAGCACACCGAGGTCTCCCAAATGAATCGCTTTACGTAATAGCCAACCGGATAATTAATATTTATGACAGGTAATGGAACAAAAATATGCGCTCGAAAATATGTCTTTTAATAAATTAAAATGCAGTTTATTGTTCAGACTCCGTCGATGAAGTTATAAATAATGACTGTTCCTAAGACAATTAATTTCGTTGACGTGTGAAAAACACTACGCAGAACTTTTTGTCAACAGTCTAACGAACGATCGTTGAAATAAATGAAAAACGCTAACATAAAAAAAATAAGAACGAAGACTGATGCATATTAGACAATTGCTTTTGAATTAGCCTTAAGCACATAAATGTATGTAGTGATTCTATTTAACTATTTGCAATTATTATTAAGTTTTGAAGTTACACTTTTTTAGATGCGTCATGAAAAAAATTATGCAAGTGAAATTTTAAGATGCGCGCACGATGCAACAAAAATCGACAGGATGAAATTGTTTACTAAACATATATTTACATGCGCGTAACTATATTCTGACTGACTGACTATCTGACTGATACTATATTCATGATAGTTATTTAGGTATTTGTAAATACATAACGAGTATTTTATATTCATACAAATTTAAGTTATGTCTGTGTTTTTAAATAACATCTTTTTAGTAATTTAAATTAATAGAGATAGTGGTCCGTATAATAAAAAAAACATTTATTTATTGTGAATATTCGTGATAGAAATAGTGCTCATAAGCTTTTTAAAATATATTTTAAGCATATTTCTCTAAGCGAGGATAAGTTCGGTGTGCATTTATTTGCATTATAAATTATGACCTATTACTTTATCATTTAGTAAATACTTATATACTATAATTTATAAATTACATTAAATTTTCTGCCTATTTATTTATTTTAAATATCAATTAATCTTTATTTAGATTGATTTAATAAATTTAAGAATTTATTATATACACGTGTTTATATTGAATTGAATACTCGCCATTAATTTAAAAATTTAAAATAATTAAGCTTAATTTTAAAATTAATTTGATTAATTTAATAAAGAAATATTAAAATAAATTCAAATAATAATAACGATTATTATTATTAACCTTAATTACTGTTAATATTAATAATGATGGTAATAATATTATTTATTCCTCTGTATTAGAAAATAAGTTTTAATATTTATAATTTAATTAAATTTTAAATTTTATCAGCCGTACTTAATAATCACGCTCCAGTTCTATTATTATTTTATTTTCAGTAATTATTAGCGTGCTAAATAAAGTTACTTGTTATTATGCCAAAGAGTATGGCTTCTAACTTGCATAATTTTTTTTACCCTCTGAACCTATTGTCCGATATATATTTCACAAGTGTAAAATATCGTGAATATATCAAAAATTATAATTTTGAATCATCACTTTTTCCATAATTTTACTTCACCAATTTCGCAAATAAATGGCGGAAACTTATTTTTTGTGGGCGTTTTCGACAATATCTTTAGAATTATCTTACATAAAATTCAACAGTTTTTGAAATTATTTCTAGGATTCATTTCAACTAATATCCCGTACGAAGATGAAATTAAAAAAATATATTAAAGTGATAATCTGAGAAAAACGAATGTGACAAATACACAGACGAACGAACACGTGAGTGATCTTATAAATCTTCAAAAAAACCTTTTTTTCTTTTAAGATATTAAATTGCTTTATTTGCAATCTTTAAAAATGTATATATAAATATATTTGAGTGTCCACTATTGAGATTCATGCATGTAAATGTGGTTTACAAATAGGCTAAATAAAGTTTCCATACCAAACAGTATCTGAGAAAAACAAATGTGGCAAATACACAGACGAACGAACAATTGAGTGATCTTATAAATCTTAGAAAAAACCCTTTTTTTCTTTTAAGATATTAAATTGCTTTATTTGCAGTCTTTAAAAATTTATGTAGAAATATTTTTGAATGTTCGCTATTGAGATTCATGCACGTAAATGCGCTTTGCAATTAGGCTAAATAAAGTTTCCATACCAAACAGTATCTGAGAAAAACGAATGTGACAAATACACAGACGAACGAACACGTGAGTGATCTTATAAATCTTAGAAAAAACCCTTTTTTTCTTTTAAGATATTAAATTGCTTTATTTGCAATCTTTAAAAATGTATGTGTAAATATCTTTGAATGTTAACTATAGAGGTTCATGTATGTAAATATGCTTTAAAATTAGGCCATATAAAGTTTCTATACCAAACAGTATCTGATAAAAACGGATATGACAAATAGACAGACGTAGGAATGCGTAAGTGATCTTATAAACCTTACAAAAAACATTTTTTCTTTTAAGATATGGATATATATATATATATATATATATATATATATATATATATATATATATATATATTTATTTATTTCTGTTAGTGTTTAGTGTCGCCACAAAATTAGTCTCAAGTAAATCTTCGAGCTCTGAATTCAGTCTTCTCATCTCTATTCTCTATCCAACTGTTATTAGAAGCCTTTAAACCAAGTTACATCGATCATTTTAGATTTCAGTAGCCAAATGCCTTTATAACCTCGTCATCTCTATCAGTTCGCCTGTTAGTCTTAACATCACAGCTCTATCAGTTAAAAACCAAATATGATAAAATTTTATATGACTTAGTTCAATTATGTGAACGTATAAAACTCATTAGGTTGATAATCACTAGGTTTTAAATTTAATAGCGGTTCATGCTCCTAGCTGATATATGAGAAGATGGTGTCATAATTAATTTCACCTGTCTGTGTTGTGTACGCCTGATTGCTTCTGAAATATGATTATGGAGTTGTTTAGTATGTAACGATCATTCACTTAGTAAAGTGTCAATTTAAATTATTATGTTTCTTTCTGTCTTTTTTTGATTATTAATTTGATTAAACTTTTGTGTTTAAAACAATTTGTATTTATAACAAGCTGTGCACGTGACTTCATTCACGTGGACCTGTGAAAAATATCATTAAGTTAACTGTACGATTGAAGGTTAAAATATACGTAAAGATATAATATACGTAAGAAATATACTTAAATTTAAAATATACGTAAGATTATGAAACGAAATTTTATTCAAGAAAATTCGTTTAACATTTAAATTTCAAATAGCCATATTTTATTAGCTAATTGCAATGAAATAAAGCATACATGTTTCCCCAGTTCCTACCAGTAAACCTCATATAGAATCCGGCAGTAAACCTCGAATAACCAAAGGGGCAGACAAAAATTCTGAAAACGATTTTTTTGTTTGTATTACTTTTATTAGATTCCCTAAAAATTTGCTTAATAAATATCTTCAATGACATTACAATTCTACAAGATTAGTATATGTATAGATACATGCGCATGTCCAACATATTGAGTAAATCAGTAAGTACATGCACACGTCCAACATGTTGTTTAAAATAAATAAATGAATAAAAATACTGATAACATTTATACTGAAGTATCGCATCAAGAACTTTTTTTCATAAGCCCTATAGAGTGGGACCTCATTGAATAGATTTTATAATATTTCTCCATTATTCACCTCAGTAAACTAAACATAATATATGAACTAAATATAATATATAATTACCTTTGTTTACAACCAAACCGCCGCATCCGATGACAAATAGTTTTTGCAAGTCAATGAATTTTCGTTACAAGAATAGTTTTATTTCTGATTCACAGTGAAAGCCATGCCACTTTTAACAGATAGATAACCCAAGTATTCCGAACGAGATTCCTTAAGTAAACTTATATGTTCTTCCAAAATGTCTTTCCTGCTATTATCATCTATGGCAGTGAGAGACTCATATTTACACCCATCAAAATAAAATCCTATTATTTGATCTTCATAGTAATTTATTACATTGGTTACTGCAAGTGCAGTCCTTTGTTTTTCATGGACGCGTCGAATTTTTCTTCTACCAGTCACATTCGATGCATTTTCTAGTGATACTATTTCTACACCCTAAAGTCTGGCAGATATTAGAACCTCACCAGCTCGATCAGAAATACCAAATCTGTCTAAAATTTTATTAACGGCAGAGAGCTGGACAACTGGTGTATCGCATTTGCTTTTACTCGATGGTTCGAGCGCAGGGAATGTCATTTTTCTGCATATACGATTCGACGACTGCTTATCAGGCATATTCTAAGAACACGATGCTTCAGGAGAATGGTTTTCATAAAAATATTCTCGTTTTCTTTTTCTGTCGATGTTGTCCATATTTTTCTTGATTATTACCAAGTCAATGCTACCTATACCTATTTTTTTCTTTGTTCTTTGATCGCATAAAAAGATTCTTTCTTTTATGGGAACTTTCAGGTATTTTCCACAAGAGCAGTTCTCCAAAGTAGCACATTTGCATGCTGAAATATCAAAAAAGGCTGACGCTTCTGATTTAAAGTTTGGGAGCTTCTGTTTGTAGCTATTGACACCTTTCTTAGCAGCGTTAGATTTTAATATATTTCTGTAACCATCGTAATTTTTTCTAATTTTCTTGACTACATCACGATCACCAATAATGGGTATTGAAGCCAAGATCCATTGCTTTTTCACCTTTTCTGCTACTTCAAGGCTGGTTTCGCGAAACAAATTCTTAAACTGATTTTGCTTCTGTTTAAGCCAACTTATCCAAATATAACACAACATTACGTCTTCATATGTATTAACATATAAGATAGAGTATTTAGCAGCAATTCTCTTCCATAACTCAACACAGGATATTTCGAATCACCTCGCAGCAATTCCACAAATACGATTAAAATAATAAAGAATCAATAAAATCTAACACTTCCACTATCATAATATTTGTAACGTACCATTAAACAAATAAACGAATTTTAAACTTATGCAAGTCTTAAGTTGTAAATTGCAATGTTTTGCTATTGTATTGTAAAGTTCAATTTCTTAACATTAATACAAGGGCATTGTAAGGATAGAGTAAGGATTTTTGACACACATTTCAGCGTTGACAACTTCATTACATCGGTACCCGAATACCACGATTTCAAAATAATAGAGTATCAATATTTAGGAGTATTGAATTGGGTATTTGGCTAATTTTTTTTTTACTTCATTAATCATAATTTCAAGGTACAAGCTGATGAAGAGTGAAAACATTTTTCAATAATCTTAAAAATTGACCGAGTTATAAATTTAACCTTTAGAGAAGGACGGCAATACTGTGAGATCATTTTTAATATTGCACATTATATTCTACGAGACGAAAATAAACAGGGATATACCCAACTCTATCCGTATCTTTAAATTTAGACGCCTACAACTGGCTTATTTTTCATTCAATTTTTGAATTTTTTTCTAGACTGGTTTTTATTAACTTATATTTCACAATATTGTACGAAAAATATCAAAATTTAGAATGAGTCTACTACCGTATTATAGAAGAACGAATTGTTTTCCCTATACATCAGTGCTCCACCCTAATAAACACTATATATCTTTAAATGCTCAAACTATTAAATACATATTTCCATATAAAACCTGATAAGACTTACTATTCGTACTTGCAAAAACTTTTTCTAAGAAGTTAATCAAGTTTAATTTTATCCGTTTTCTTTCCCTTCCATGTAATGGATATTAATTACCTCTATGTCTCTACACATCTTTATCTTTCATTTTAATCATCATCCGTTTGAAAATCCCTTTCAATCTAATTTATTCGATCAAACTATCTAATTTGCCGCTACTCTAAGGCAAATCATGTTAATGCATATTTGCCTTACAGTAGCGGCAAATTAGATAGTTTGATGCAATTACATTAATATTACAATGCAAAAATGATTAATGACTTCAGTGCTTGGAAAAAGTTTGTAATTGCAAATTATACTTAATGTCTTAACGCGTATTAAATTAGTGATTGTTCGAAAGAACAACGTTTACGCACTAGCATGTACATTTAATGAATATTTATCATATTAATCTGTTTATAAAATCGGAATGGATAAGCAGTGTGATGCAACTATTTCGACCAAACCTCTGTGTTCATAAATATTCGTTTATTTGTTACATTTATCATTATTGTTTTAAGAAAACCTAGACATTTCAACTAATAATAGTGTTCACTTCACAATTAAATGAAACTACGTGATGTAGTATTATTTCTACTTTATTTAAATTCTTTACCACGACCTAGGTTTCGTTGTATTACAACATCTTCAGGTGAGCAATTAGTAAATATTGTAATGAAACAAAATTTAAGTCGTGGTAAAGAAATTAAATAAAGCAGAAATAATACTACATCACGTAGTTTCATTTTATTGTGAATAATGAATTTCCACAAAATTAACGCCAAATATATTCAGTATTCACTTCGTTGGATGCTGTCAACCATCTTTAATCTCGGTATGTACAAATCTACACTAGATTTGTACATACCGAGATTAAAGATGGACTGTACTGTATATCTAAGATGGACAAGTTTAGATAAAATTTACCACAAAAGTAATATATTTACTGACAGAGGACTCAGGTTTCAGAAGCTCCCACTCGGAGCTACACTATTATGCTTAACTATATTTGTATATACAAGACTTTATTAGAGTTTGGGAGAACACTCCGTTGCTGATGTAATATTACCAATATTACTTTTAAATAGCATACCGCTACTCTATCGAGCTTAACTTTATTTGTCCGTACAAGATTTTATTAGAGTTTGGTGGAATAAACACGCCGTTACTTATGTGATATTGCCAATATTACTTTTAAATAGCATACCGCTACTCTATCGAGCTTAACTTTTTTTGTCCATACAAGACTTTATGAGAGTTTGGCGGAATAAACACTCCGTTGCTAATGTAATATTGCCAATATTACTTTTAAATAGCATACAGAAAAATAAAATATTACATATTTGTTATCAATGGATATATAGTGAAGATTATGAGAACCAACATCATTCCTTCATTTTTCAAATAGAAATTTATATCTTAAATCTAGAAATGTGTAGTACCCGCTATTACCGCGTCTTCGTATGCATAGACCACTGAAAAACGTAATGATGCCGGTTTTATAAATACAGGTATAGGTAAAAGAATTCATTACGCGATTTAAAATACACGTAGCGTCATCTATTGATATATATTAGTACACTTTAGATTCATTTAATTACTACGCATTAGCAGTAGCTAGGCGCTTCTTTGGTGTTGTACTGATGAAATGTAAATGAATTTTTGAAAACATAAAGTTCGCCTATATTCTGATTGAGTGAACTCGATGGCACTAAAATAATAACTAAACGTTACTTCGAATTGATCCTCACATTTTTTTTTTGAAAATTCCATTCAAATAGGATCAGTAGTTTTTTATATCATACGTTGTACACGTAGACAAAAAATGGAAAAAAAACAATAAGAAAGAAATTCCTCATATAAAAAGTCGAAAATATTGGCCGATATTTCTCAAATATCATCCTTTAAGGAAAATTACTGTCAGAACGACTTGAATAAGAAACAATTAATTTTATAGAAGAAATTATTATAAAATACATTTAAAATTTGTGAAAATAATTCAGAAAATAATCTTTAATGTCAATATAATATATTAAAACTGCTTCAATTTTTTATCTTCCCATAAAATCATTATACCATATTCAATCATTTCACCAATAGATATCAACGATGCTATACTCTAAGAACAAAAATAACAAATACATAAAAAAGACGTCTTCAGAATCCTAAAATTTATTAGCAAATTACAAACAAAAGTGGATCCCATGAGTGGTCTCACACCAAATACTCAAGTGCCATTAACCAAAATAAAATTACTTAACTTTCAATAGAAAAAAACAAAAAAATCACAACGGTGCCAATGTGCAGTTTAGATATGCATTTCGTATCGAAATTTGCAAAATGGAACACTTTTGGGATTATTTTGATGTCTGTCCGTTCGTCCGTCAATTACAAGTATTTTCCTTCGGGATTATTTCATACAGAAATATTGAATGCCCCATTAAGTATATTTTGGTGATTAATTAAGGAAAAGTAAATTTTATTTAAGAAAAATCACCAGTAAATATCAAATGAAAACTCGTTAAAGCACAAACTCAAAAATCTTTTCTTTGGTGCAATCTTTTGGAACACTTTAAATGGAAAAAAAACCTCTATCTCCAAAAGTGTAGCCCAAAACAATCTGAAAAAATTCACAAACATTGAAAATTAAATATAGACTGAAAATTATTAGGTTTGCCTCCAACATTTTTTTTAAAAACAAATGATCGCTAATAATTTGGAAAACGCAAATAGCAACAAGTAGAGAAGAAAATCAATTAACAAAGTCGAAATATGTACAACGCCTCTGTCGTACACAACGGTAACAGCCCTAAGTTTCGATCCAAACAAATTATGTTCACACATATCACAAGATCTAAGCAAATTATGTGCACGCACTTTCTAGCCACTCTTTAATAACTCTTTATCCTCACTTTCCACTTATTTCTTAATACATATTTCATAACATTTGAGTACAAGTGCCTTTTCTTCTGAATATGTCGGAAAACTGTGCATCGGAAAACCATCTTTATAAGCAAAGATCTCGAAAGCCTCAGCTTCAACTCAACTTAAATTAAGTTTTATCACAACGTGAGCTCATTAATATACACGAGTCGTGTTTAGCATTTAAGTTATTTTCCACGACGTATGGTACATACCACATACATATCAATATGAAAATCTGTTTGTTACTTCATCCCAGAAAAAATAAAGAAAATATTACGTTACTGTTGAATATATATTGTGTAATTTATGCCAATTATTCGCCTATTTCTTAATCCATGAATCAGTCAAATCGAACTATGATTCATTCCTGACCACAGAATGCAATTTGACACGCTTTTGAAGTTTTAGTCAAATTTGAAGAAATTTACATTTTCATTTATCAATTGCATATTTCGTTATCTTAAAAAAAACATAAACTGCTATCTTAGTACCAGCGATGTCTATAATAAATCATTTTAAATATTTACAAAAGTTGCACACGAATTGATTTAATAAAAAAATCGATTTATAATTTTTTCCCCCACGAATGTCTTCAATAGTTGTCAAATGTTAAATTTAAAGTCTTTATAATTTTCACTTTCTCTAATTTCATTGATATTCTAAATTTAATAGTTCGTAATTTTTATTAATGCTTGCGTATTAAATATTCTATGACAAAAGTATAAATGAATGCAGTCGTGAAAACTCTAGCCAGATTTTCATTACAAAATTTCACAATTATTATTTTTGTTAAAAAAATGTATTAAATAATTTTTTTCATTTCCGATTAACCGATTTCTATAATAATTCGTAACAATATTTATAATGAGTCATCTTTCAATTAAAATAAATAAAATTGCGAAAAATTCACTTTCATTAAAGTATATACTTTATATGTATCTGTTCATAAGTAACTTCGACAAAAGTCAACTCTTAAAACATTACAATGCGTCAAAACAAACAACTGCGCTAATCAAAATGGTTACCTACATTGGCTTCAACAATAAAACTCAGACGCCTTAACAACCAACACATTCAATACAACCATTATTAAAATAGTATTGCCATTATTAAAATTTCAACCACATTAATTGCCGCTGGAAATTGTAATTTAATAAAATACTATTTTAATTGGCAGCGTAAATACACATAGCTTAATTGATAATTAGGCCAAACCGACACCACGCATAAAAAGCGTGTCATTCCTGCAAAATGGCGCCAACAAAATGGCAGTGAAAAAATGGCGGTCGATTAGATCGGCGCGCGACAGGGGCAGCGTAGCGCGCTTCCGCCTTTCCATCAACACAGTTTCCCGCCACGCACGAGTGTTACCAGATAGACAGGCGGCGTTTCTACAATCGGCCATTGCGTATTTGTTAATCATGTCAAAGGTAATTATTGATTTACTTTTACATTGATTTCGATACAATGAAAGTTACATAAAGGGTTTTTACGGTATTTTCGATTGTCAACGGATGTTTGGTTTCTTTTTGTGTAGGTGCACTTCGCGCTCCATGATGTTAATTAAGCAATACAAGTTTAGTGTTTATTAGTCATGACGTCATTTATATTTCTTTTCATTTTTTTTCTATGAGGAAATGATTAAGTAAATAGTATGTTAGAATAAAAAGTGGTCGTTGGCGTATTGGAAACACACAAAATAAAATCTGCATAACTTCAAAGATAATAAATTATTCGCACTCTTCACGAAGTAAGCGGTTTATTAAACGGTTTAAAATTATTGAATAAATTTAAAAAAAAACTTGAGGCTTTTTGAACAACAATTATTATACAATGGCTAAATATTAATCTGGCATATACATCACTTAAAACTGTTGTTCTACTAATCTATAACATTCAGCAAAAAAAGTTTAAATATAAAAACGAAGAGCCAAATTTTAATTTTCCATGAAGTAAAATTAAGTCGACTGGGTTATACAGCTTCCACTTTCACTTTCTGTCATAATAATCAAATCCACTAAGTAGTTCTAACAACATAACATCAATACAAATGTAGCTAAGTTCCCTAATTAGCCGTTACGACCGGAACTATGAAAAGATTATGAAAACAGAACTATAAAGCAACCATTGGGACTGAAATTGAAATACTTGAAATTTTCTTTTGTATGAATACCCGTATGTCAGTATGATGAGTACAAACTTAACTAATTCTTGTACCGTTACATAAAATTATAAATTTAAATTTAACTTTTCTTAACTTATTTACCTAATGTACACTTTAGAATCCAAGAAAGAAGCTGCCACTAACAACTCAGTAAATCAAACAGCCGAGGAAAGCTATACAAAAAAAATAGATCAAAATAAAAAGGTATTATTAAATATATGGTATTTTTTATTTTGAATATTCTTCTATATTTAAATAAATAATCATAGGTTTGTCAACCGAATATCTTGTAAATAATATAAAAAGGATATTTTATGTTTACGTTAAATACTAAAAATCGCATTCTATTGCTTTGTTTAGATCACAGTCATAGTTACCAACACAACAAAGTTTTTCTTATTTACCAGTGTCTGTAAGGATGTGTAAACTCCTAATCTTCTGTAATCATTAATGGTACTAATCAAAAAGTAATAACAACAAGAAACAATTGTGTACATTTATTTAAAAAACATCGTGAAATCGTAAATTAACAACAAAAACAATTACTTAAATTTCCAAATACGATATGCCAATGATACTACGGGAAGACGCCGGCAAGTTTTCGTCATATTTGCGTTTAAAATGGCCGCTTATCGACGCAATCGCCTCCGCGGCGCCTTGTTTGGCTATCGTTTATTGACAACAAATATTTATCGAAAGATAAATATTGCCAACGGACTTTCTACGTCGCCTTCGTGCCGAAATTGCAATATCTCCGTGCAATCCAAATCGTTCGTTTCGCGCGAATGCAGTTACGTTGATGCATCGTTATTTTCTCTTTCGCTAGCAATGAAAGTTTGCTATCTATTTTGTGGAACTAGCTAAAGTAGGAGATACTGTATAGGAATATTTATCTATGCATTTAAATATAGAAGGAGAAAAATAAAAGAAAATACGCTAAACCTCCTTATTTCCATAATACGTAGTGCATGGCTTTGCTGGATCTTTTACAATCTCCGCTTCCTCATACAAGTATGGGCTGGAGATCGATGTCCCCTTAAGATTTGCTATTGGAGTTTAGAGATTAAGTGTGGGGAAACTTGCAAGATATCGATTGAAAATTGCAACAGCTTAAAAAAATTTAATCCCGTTTTTGGCTTCTTTCATTCTCTTACTCGCTCACCTACTTTTGTCTTATATTAAATTATTCTCTTTTATATGTAACATAATTACACTTAGTGATGACCCAAACTTATTCAAACAATAAAAAAATCGTAATTCTAAGTTCTAAAGGTAAATTTAGGAATTAAATGAGTCACCATTTTCTTTTCAATATCGTTGTGTTTTATATCAAATGGAAGTTTGTAAAATAGGCAAGTACAAGAAACACAGTACATAGTAGGAAATTATAAGTAGGCTGCGAACGACTTAGAAATTACATGTTTGTAATTTTAAAGACATTGAATCAAACAGAAAAAGTTTATTAATAGATAAATTCAAATACACAATGTTTCCAGTATATATAAACTTTTATTAATTTATATACTTATTAAATAGCTATCTATTTAATAACTAAACAACCACTACCAATTCTAAGCATAGTGCCCAGAATTGGTTAGTGATAGCTGAAACAAATAACAAAATTTTGGCCATATTAACTATAAAGACTTATACTAAAAAAAATTTCCTTCCACGATTCGCACCTAGAACTTTTGAGTCTAAAGTCCAATGCCTCACCGTGGCGCCAATGACTAACTTGAAGAAGCAACGAAATTAAGATATACGTACTATATATTTCTTCACTTAATCTAATTTTGTGTTAATTAAGTAAAAAAACCTAACAATGACAACGTTAAAAAACTAAATTGTTTCTAGGTATTAAAAACTCGAGTACTATCTTAGTACCCAGTTTTAAGTCCTTACTTCACCCTAGATGTGCCCAATTAAGATCATTACAAAATCGCTCGAGATGAAACCCCCATTGACCGAATTTGTCAACAACACATATATCTAATGGAACATACCACTCAATGTCTTTGAATTGTACATGAAACGCTTACCACCTAGTTTTGAATAGTACATGGAACACTTACCACTCGGTATTGAATTGTACATGGAACAACTTACCAGTCAGTTTTGAATTATACATGGAACACTTATCACTCAATTTTGAATTTTACATGGAACACTTACCACTCAATTTCGAATTTTACATGGAACACTTACCACTCAGTTTTGAATTATACAAGGAACGCTTACCACTCAGTTTTGAATTGTACATGGAATACTTATTAATTTATGTGTTTCTGGCAATTGTTAAAGAATTGTAAATCATTGATCACCAGCTAAGTCACTCTACGTTGCCCGAATGTTAAATTTAAATAAACCAGATTTTCTACCTTTACGTGCCGATTAAATCTGGCAATATTTTGTACATAACATCTGATACATCGTATTTACATTGTTCAAATTTTTAAAATAAAGACAACAGTCACGAGAACACGGAACAAGTCCTCACTCACTAGAACTAAACTACTCCATTAACTACTTCTTGACCCGAAATGAAGAAATCTACAAACATGAAACAAAAACTAAAGTGGATCATAATAACGAAGATCGTTAAGATGTTCTGTCTTGGATTCTTAAAAATCGTCAAATTTCCTATCAAAATCTAAGACCTTGATTATAATTCAAGGAAAGTGTAGTGTTTGAATTTAATAATCAACTCTTGAATAATAGAAGTATATTTTCATCAATTGCATTATTTTTTTTTCTTTTATTTTATTAGAACATACTGATCTTAAAACTCTTATTTAATCCAAACTCTACGTAACCAAGTACTTTTTCCACAATAATTAGCATATAATAATAGTAATAACGCTGAATCAAAACATGTACTTAGATAATAAATTCCAATTTCTTCAAAATCCTTCCCGTTGGCGTTCGGCAGTTACATCGTGATCAAGTTATGAAAAGAAAAAAAATGTTTGCTCTTCCAAAGGAAAATCGCTCGAATTTGGGAACTCAGGATACACAGTATTAGGCAATACACACTAAAATCAAACTTATTGAATTTTCCTTACGGATAATTATTCGTGATCAAGTAGCAACCTAATGAACTTTATAAAATATGAACGCTATCCATTAAGAAATTATTTTAATTTAATAAAATTATCAATTTTTCTAATAAAAATCTACTTCTGTTAAAAAGTATTGATCCAAACTATAATCTAATCGAAGGCCAAATTTCGTATATAAAATAACAAACGTTTATCCGAACTTTTGCATTTCTAACATTAGTTAGATTTATTTAAAATGTGCGCACAAAATTTCGTAGTCGGTCTAGTAATTGTATTCAGCTAGAGAAACGATTGACGTCATTTACCTCTGGTTGTGAACAACTAATTAAAAAGTAATCAGTGTGACCAGATCGAAATGACTCGGAATCTCATATTACCAAGTATTAATTAACTAACCAGAGCTTAAGATATCTACTAATTTATTAGTTACTTTTTCGAGTTATTAAGATATTCAGAGTTCAGCTAGGCCTTGGTTTTGTACAATTGAAGAAAAGGGAGTCACTGCACCAAGTAACAATAACTACGTTGAACCTAACAAGAAAATTATGAGAAAAGGGTCTTTGAATATCGATAATACTAACTAGAATTAATTAGAAAACCAATTTTTGATCAGACAAAGATCTAATTTATATCGTTAATGGCAGATGAAGCAGAGTAGGTAGATTCTTAAGTTGTAAAAGTGATGTTTACCTTGACGATAGAGAAAGCACTCCATATTATGGAATACTAACCACCAAATTTTCCCACTTGGAATAAGTGTACCTATATACCTAAACATTAGCCAATTTTCATGATTATATTATTAATAATTGTATTTACATTAACGTAGTAGGTTTATGGTGATATATAATTATATCCGTATACCGCTCAAATGGTGTAAAAACAAAATGCAATGTGGATTGACGATACCGAAATCCGTGTTCAATTTCATTAACACGAAAGTGTTATTTTCACCTTTTCGAACCAATGTTGGCTAAGATTTCAATACACCAGTTTTAGTAGTGTTACTCTCTCTCTGTAATATATACGTGTACTTATCTGTTTATCTGTCTGTCTATTAATCTATCTATCTCATCATATTCATCTTTAACGAATTTGAGAAATAATTTGTTACAGGAACAGATGATGTAAAAAATGGTAAAATGTTAGAAATTCATATTACCCTATTGTTCGATAGATCATATAACATATCCTCGCTTTCATCATTGGGGCGTGGTATAGAGGTAACCTCTCCACTTCCATTGTGATAAATTCGTCCTACTTCAGTAAAAACTTCATTCTGACAGTAGTAATTTCTGATTTAGAAGTCTTGTAATGAAAAACGCAACCATCATGAGATCACTAACCTTTGTCTATTCGATTGTCACAGCTGGTTTTCTCAAAAATCATTCTACATATAAACTTGAATTATTATATAATATTTACATGGAAATGAAATGCTTGAAAAAAAACTTAAAACTTCATATATCGTTTAGGATAGCGTTTTGAAGAGTTAATCATAAGAGTCTCAAAATATTTTTTTAAATAATTTTTTTTTGAGTCCAACGACGATTGTAAATATCTTTATTTTTCTTAATATTTACTATAATATACACATCCCCTTACTTAATTATTTCAGATATTATTCAATATTTATTGCGCTGGGAAATCCATGTTAGTGTTGTTTTACAATAAATTACCTCAAAAATTTGGACATATCCCTCCGTTAGCTCGTCTCTCTATCACAGAAATATAGTTTCTATATCAATCAGATGTTGAAGTTCTTACTGAATATGTAACAGAATATTTTTAAAAATATAAAAAATGTTGTGATAAATATTTAATCGTAAAAATATTTACATTTTTACAACTATATTTTAAAAATATTGAATATATTTGCCGTTAATTTTGTAGAAACTCATTATTCACAATTAAATGAAACTACGTAATGTAGTATTATTTCTACTTTCTTTAAGTTCTTTACCACGACCTAGGTGTCGTTGTAAAGAACAACCATAATCGTGAATAGTTAAAAACTGCAATACTGCAACTAATCCAAGATACAACTTAAAATAAAAATTTATTTGCTTTAACTTTGTTTTCCTAAATAATGCCTTTCCTTGCGTAAACAAATGATAAAATGACCGTTTCAAATTGGAGACATGTTGGCGTCACGCTCCAACTTTCGCAGTCAATTCCCCCTCCGCAGTTCCACACAGCGTCAATATTGCCAGTATTTAAAAAAACAGTCATAAAAAAGTATTAAAAAAAACATCAAATGAAAACAAACCATTATAACAAACAAACAAACAAACTAATATTTCTCTTAAAAAATATCTAAAGCTTTTATAATGTCATTGGCGTCCATCCGATGATCCTGCGTTGGTTCTATGGTTGGTTCTGAATAAATTTGGTATTTAACAGTTTCTTAAAATAAAACTCTCATTCGTACAACGTGGCCAGGGCAATGTAGAATATACTCAGTACTGTAATTTAAATGTCCAATAATAAAATGATAACATTTTATTGCGACATTACAAAACACACACACACATACACACACACACACACACACACACACACACACATATATATATATATATATATATATATATTCATCCTTTTACAAAATTATACAAAAACTTTTATATTTTCTGAATTTTAAACCACAAACTTAATATAGTCATAAAAAAATCGATTAGGTACAGAAATTTGAAATACCGATCAAGTCTCATAACGAAACTAGCAGCAATGTGTTTTGTATCAACTCAACCATCTAATTCTGTTTAATTTTGTTTATATTTAAATCAATAACTTAAGAAATGTTCACAACAAAAAAATCCACTGGGTTGTCTATAATAATACTTACGAATAAACTACAAGTCTTGTGCAATAACCTTTACGTGACATGATTAAACATAAAAAGACGTGGCTTAACATCTAAAACACTGTTAACTAACCATTGGATATTATACTAACAACTAGATAACAAAACATGATCAATCACCCATCCACTACATACAGATCGCCTGAGGTAAAAACTTTAGTTATTGCACAGAGAGCTGTAATACGAGTGATTACAGAGAAACCGAGAATCATTTGATATACTTATTTTTTACAGATTTTGGTGATATTCTTGGTGTTCAACAATTTTTGTATTAAAATTTTACTCACGAGACTTATGAACAAAAACGAATAACGGGGATACAATATTGATCAACAAAACCATAATACGAGAGCCAGTATCAGGCGTAGATTGGTACTACCTACAACTAGAACTAAATACGAACAGAGACAGTATACATACTACTAATAGAGACAAAATACAAAATTGTACAATGAAAATAAATAATATACTGAATTGTGCAATGACTCTGTTCATATACTCTGTTCACTATAATATACAGAATTGTACAATGAACAGAGATCATAATATACAGAATTTTGCAATGAACAGAAGCCATAATATACAGCATTGTACAATGAACAGAGACATATATTAATTTGTACAATGAATTAACCAAAGACATTCCTGGGTTACATGTGTCATGTCTTTGGTTTCATATTTGAGGTTTTAAAAGGACGGTTACAAGCTAGATGTTGCGTACTGATACATCCAGGGCAATCCTTATCATCGATGTGTATGTGTTTGTGCGTGTGCGTAACGTGTGTGTGGAAATGAGTGCTATTTTTTTATTTCAGTGTTATAATATTTAAATTTATTTTAGTATGTATGACAATATGTTGATTTTATAGGTGTAAGTGTGAATACATGTATATATGAAAAAAAGTAAAGAGCAATTTAATTTGATTTGTTGAGCAATTGTTGAGCAACAGACGCTGATGTAGCATGCCAAAATAACCCCACTAGTCCTAGTTAGGTTGGTGTATCATAAAAACATGGGCATCTACTAGAATGCTATAAGATGACATGGATATTACATTGTAATCCAGATTTTTTAAATAAAAAAAATTCATGCAAGCTAAACAAAAACTTAATTTTTTTTTTAATTTTATACATTAAAAAGAGCACAATACGATTTTGATTTATCTCCATCTTTTCTGTTTATACCCGCACTTCCCTCTTTAAGTGAATTCACACGTAAATATGGACTCGTACATATTACAACTAGCGGTGCCCCACGTTTGCATTGTCATAGAATTATATAAATTATGCTGCCTTCTCCCCCGCAGTCACTAAACACTTCCGCTCCATTCCCCAAGCGATATTAGTCGTTGGATGAATGAACAATCAATAAATAAGCCAATCTCTCGCTACCTTGCCCCATTTAAGAGCACCGCTTAATCATTCCTTGGACTTCAACTTCTTTTACAATTTTTATGTTCTGTTTCTATCAATTTTACCGTAATAAATTATTATTTATAATCTTTTTCACATCACAAGCTTTTTAAAACAAAAATTATTTTTCAAATCAAATATATGGTTTTAGAGAAAGAGCCAATCAATATATAAGCCAATCTCTCGCTACCTTGCGACTTTTAAGAGCACCATTTAATCGTTCTTTCGACTTCAAATTCTTTTACAATTTTTATCACTACACTGTTTCTATCAATTTTACCGTAATAATTTATTATTTATAATCTTTCTCACATTACAAGCTTTTTAAAACAAAAATTATTTTTGAAATAAAATATGTGGTTCTAGAGATTGGCGCAAACAAACATACAAACAAACAAAAAACGCTTCCACCCTATCACCATGTTCCTCGAATTATGGATTTTCTAACAAAACCAAATTTAAACCTGATGTTTGGTTAAGAAATTACAGCGAACAAACATATTAACGAACAAACTTGTCCACTTCATGTATTGAAGTAGAACAGGTAACAAAAAATTTTATTTTTTACCTAATTCATTAGATAGCTTTAAGGGATTAATCTTGTTGTAAGACACTTTTTTAAGACTAATATATCTAAATTAAAATTAGACAACGTGACCTATTGCGCCTTACGCATCATGCATCTTGCACAACCAGCGGAGAGAGAGATAACACTATATGAAAAAGCAAAATAGACATATCGCTCAGCTTCTCCTTCTTTTTTCTCATAGCGGTGTCTCTCTACTTGTCTTGATGGATTGTATGTAAAAGTTTTAATCTAACCACAAAACAACACTTAAAATATGCATAAAACAATCCATACATTTTAAATTACATTGTACGTGAGGTTTACAGCCATTTACCTATTTCGTTCTAGCACACTTAGCACTCTCGTACGTGATTACTTAAAAGAAAACGGAATCGTTATCATATTCCGATAAAATATACGAATGAAACAAAAGAGCTATAATCTTCAGTCTGCACGCTCATGCTAAAAAACTACAGGTCATCACGAATGCCGCGGGTCAAGTGGAGAATGATAATGGTACCAAGCTCCGCCAACGTCGCCGGCGGCGCGAGAGATACCGTCGCTGATTAAAGGTCACGGGTTCGGAGCCGCAAATTCGGTTCAAGCCACATTCATTAATGTCCGTTAATCTAAACTCGATTTCAATAATGCTTCTGATGTCAAACTTTCTTCTGTATCATTTATGAAGCATTGTAATCAATGATGAAAAACAAACTTGACTATTTTACTGTAGTAAAGGTTCACACATATACACCACGAAAAAAACCGCTGGTCAAAGTTAATATATTATTAACAAAGTCGATAATTATAATTGTTTAATTGAAGTTATCAAGAGTACGATAAGATTAAGGGAATGAGTATGTGTTAAAATTAGATTAATATTATTAATATTAAATATACTTAATAAGCGATCTAATAAAAATGTTAAAGGTAACCCATTTCGATTTCACAGCGCCGCGACCGCCGCGCGTACCTGCACGTACTAATAAATAGAGTTGTATTGTTTAGCAATTTATTATAATTTAAATTATAATTTTTTCCAGTAATTAAAAATATGTATATTATACTTAAATATCGAAAATATAGCATATTTGTATAAACTCAAATTTATGAAAAAAGTATAGTTGATGATATTTAGTAGTGACAAAAGATAGTTTAACACAACTAAAGAATCAAATTCTATTAACATATTTTAAGATTTTAATACTAATGAGCAGAAAATAATTACATTATTTAGCGAAATGTCCCCGTCAACTCGCAAAAATTAAGAAAAAAGTTACATATAATTGGATATTTCTTTAAATTAATTGCAAGAGATATCCATAATTCATTTATGTATGTAATAAAAATATACAATTACCCTGTCTGCGTATTGAAGATAATTAAGAAAAAAATATTTAAGAATTAATACAAACAAAAGAACGCAAAAATATTCTGCTTAGAATTTTTCGTCCGTCTGTCTGTGTATTTCTTTCCGTACGTATCACGTAAAAACTACTCGCTGGGGTTTTTAAAAGAATACAGAGTACAACACAATTCGTTGCAATCGATTCAATTGGAAAATATACGAATTTAACGTTTTCAAAAATTAATTTACATTGCATTATTACAACGATAAAAAAGTTCCTGGTTACTCTCGTGTAGTAATTATAAAAAAAAATATTGTACATATGTACATCAATAGATGGCATTACATATATTTTAAATCGCATAATCAAGCTTTTCATCCAGAGATACATTGGCGAAATGTACGTGGCCAAAGATGAAGTGTGAAGCAATGCGGAAGCAGAGCGTGCTTGTGTAAGCAACCCGAGTAAAGGCAGACGCATGAGAGCAGACGTCGTTGTCGGACACCTTATACGCGTTTTTTCAATATTTTATGTATTCGATATTAGTTTTTATTTTATTGTCAACATGTGTGTCAACTTTTGTAACTTAATTACTTTGTTAGGTTTAGTATTAGGGTATATAAATTTCATTATCATCCACTTTATTTTCTATATCTATCTATATCAATACATAAAATAAAACTGCAGAATTGGCCTATATGCACACTTGACAATAAGCAATATTTAAGTAGATTTTTATATTCTCCGAAGAATATGGACTGTCGGGTGTTGTGGTGGGAATAGCGCGTTAGGCATCGTACGCAGTTATTCGGGCTTTGTCTGTCGACCGTGGTGCATGTGACCTGACACATGGACCATATCAATATAATGTAGCCTATGGAGTGCCGATTGTGAATGAAATATATACGTAAATCACATACGATGGCATAAAGTTATTCTGTATTATTTTAATTGATATATCCACACTTATATCTTAATTCTCAAACGTTTTTGTCCATATTTTGGTTAATAACGTGATTGATAAATCATGCTAGAAGAATTTTTTTAATATTTAGGCACCTCCAACAGATTAATTCTTATTTAAATTTTGATGATGAATAATGAAGTCTTCAAGAAAAGTACATTTTGATCGTGTTTTTTTTTCAATATTTAATTTTGTTTTTATTCGATAATACTCAGCTGAACAGGCAAAACGATAAATTTCCAAGCTCTCAAATTAGTTTCGCCCTTGAGTTTAGCCACCTAAAATTTAAACGTCCGCCCTACGAAAACTAAAGAAAAACTAATTGAATTGAAATCTGATAAATTGCATGCCTATTGGTCCATAGAGGTATTTGTGATTTTTAGTTACTGTTGGAAATTTACTCTCTGAGATAAAGATAATATACAACATTGTTTACCTGTCAGTTATTGCTGAATCTTTGTTATTTTCTGAGAAGTTTGAATTAGCTTTATCAAAAAGAAATAAATTTAGTCCCCTTCTTTTTTATCAAAGAACGAATTCACTTTAGGTCTTACATTTAAAACGTTGCTTAATTGCCTTTTTGAAGAACCAACTTTTCCTTAGATCGCTTTTTTTTTCTTCATTCTGTTATTTTTTATTAACACATTTTCCATTTACCCAAATCTCTAGTCCATTCTCTGTAATTCTAGCAATTAATAAAACAAAATTAAGATAATTAAATACTTCTGTACAATAAGCAACGACAATGAATTAATTTACTATGCAATTATTCTTTATTTTTCAAAACGTAGAACGAACTTACAATACGACTTTACAGTATTCCAGTAAATACGAGGTCAATAGTCTATAAATAAACTGTACGAAATACTGTTACTTTTTAGAACAACTACAAACAAATATAAAGATATCCCAAAGCAAGTCGGAATACAATCTGCTGAAATAAAACAATAAAAACGCAAAACATTAGTAAATTAATATTTTAATATATTTGAGGTTCCGTAACTGTAAAATCACACAAAAATGTAAAATCTAACCCTTGTAAAATCACTCACTTGTCTGTCCGTCCATCAGTGACAGTATTTTTTTCAAAAACCGCTTAATTTAGAAAGTTGAAATTTATTTGGTATAATAGTAAAGGACGTTAACTTGCATATAATGGAATAGGCAACTTTAAAAAATATTAACGTGGATATTTTCGGCTGGGGCAAATTAAGTCCTCAAAAAGAAAATTGTTAAAACTTCTTTGTAATGAGACATTTCGTTTAAAAAGGCTTTTTAATAAGGGTCTCAAAAATGGTTTTGAAATTTACTCCTCAACAATCGATTATCATATACAGCGCCCGGTATGAAGTTTTATGAGGAGTAAAATCAAAAGTTCACAGCGTACGAAGTTTAGAGCGTTAAAAAAATGTAACCGTTAGGTGGCCTCTCCGCGCAATATTTCTGCGCATCTTTAGAGTGAGATATCAGTATGTTTATTTGGCATATTCATATGGCGTAATCGCAATGACGGAGTGTGACACACATATCAACATTTTCTTATGACGTAATCGCAGTGAGGGAGTATGACACGCATAGTTTACTATCGTTCGCTTACATCAAGATGCAATCATAAATGCCATTATGTGTGAAAATTTGACGTCTTCTATCCTACAAAATTAAAAAGTATCTTTTAATTTTAACTTCTTAGTCTGACGTTACTAAATGTTTTTAATTTTGCTTTTTTTTAATTTTATCTTGTTCAATTGTGTTTTACTTGAAAATAATTACATTGTCAGTATATTTTTATTAAAAAATTTCCATTTTCAATTAATGATATTGGTCTTTAAATTTATCTACAGTGTTACATATTTTATACATTCCAAGACTATCGTACTTAAGGAGTAAACTCCAGTCGCGCGTCGCAGCTGACGCACAATTTATTCGTTCATTATTTCAGGTTGTAATACCTTCAAAAAAGGCAAATGAAAGTTTTCAAACATATGGTGCATAAAATTATATATAAGTTTTATACTTATGTATAATTTTGTGCTCCATAAACTCTTTTTAAGTCCAGACGTTTCCAAGATTTTTTTTAAAAACCATTTTACAAAATAGAGATTCCCTTTCTCGCTAACCACTGTCACGCTAACTTTACTCAGGCGGGCATATAAACTATTTTAAATTCAGAAATCTTATACAGAGTTTTTGCAAAAAAAACCTTTATTGCTAGACTATATATATATATATATATATATATATATATATATATATATATATATAATATATATATATATATATATATATATATATATATATATATATATATATATATATATATATATATATATATGTATATATATATATATATGTATATATATATATATATATATATATATATATATATATATATATATATATAAACAGTTTTTAATGTCGAACAAAATTGCAGGTAACGCGAGACTAAATTAAACGTTCAAGATAAATAAAACTAATACGCGAAAAAAGAAGAAAGTGTGACAATTTGAAAATAAAAACCGCTACTGATACAAATTTATGCGAAAAGAAATCAAATTATACGATACGGTTATCAAATGAAAAAATTACAATTAAAAAAGTCTTAACGATTATAGAAATTACAAAATTAAATAGTTATTAGAATCTAATTTTTTCATTTGATAACCGTATCGTACAATTTGATTTGTTTTCGCATAAATTTGTACTCCCACATTTTCCAACATTCATACTTACGTAATTATTTAATCGATTTTTTATTTTGTTCCTGTAACATTATTTTGTATTTTTCAAAATTCATATTTATATATGTACGTAATTATGCAACGCCATATATACTATAATAAGGATTTGTATTCGCAAATGTTCTTCAACCCATGACCCAAACAACAGATAAAATAAGTAAAATGGAATTACCATGGTATGGCATGTAACAAGACAATATATAGTACGGCGAGTTATTGTCTGTGTTACAATGTTCTTCAACACATGATTCAAACAACAGGTAAAATAAGTAAAATGAGTAATTACCATGGTATGGCACGTAAAAATATAATATGGTACGACGAGTTATTGTCCGTGTTACAATGTTTTACAACGCATGATTCAAACAACAGGTAAAACAAGTAAAATGAGTATTACCATGGTTTGGCACGTAAAAAGACAGTATATTAGGGCCAGTTATTTTCTGTGGTATAATGTTTTTTAAAGCATGATTCAAACAACAGATAAAATAAGTAAAATGAGTATTACCATGGTTTGGCACGTAAAAAGACAATATAGTACGGCGAGTTATTGTCCGTGTTACAATGTTTTTCAACGCATGATTCAAACAAGAGGTGAAACAAGTAAAATGAGTATTACCATGGTATGGCACGTAAAAATACAATATAGTAAGGCGAGTTATTGTCTGTGTTACAATGTTTTTCAATGCATGATTGAAACAACAGGTAAAACAAGTAAAATGAGTATTACCATGGTATGGCACGTAAAAATACAATATAGTAAGGCGAGTTATTGTCTGTGTTACAATGTTTTTCAATGCATGATTGAAACAACAGGTAAAACAAGTAAAATGAGTATTACCATGGTATGGCACGTAAAAATACAATATAGTAAGGCGAGTTATTGTCTGTGTTACAATGTTTTTCAACGCATGATTCAAAAAACAGGTAAAACAAGTAAAATGAGTATTACCATGGTATGGCACGTAAAAAGACAATATAGTACGGCGAGTTATTGTCCGTGTTACAATGTTTTTCAACGCATGATTCAAACAAGAGGTAAAACAAGTAAAATGAGTATTACCATGGTATGGCACGTAAAAATACAATATAGTAAGGCGAGTTATTGTCTGTGTTACAATGTTTTTCAATGCATGATTGAAACAACAGGTAAAACAAGTAAAATGAGTATTACCATGGTATGGCACGTAAAAATACAATATAGTAAGGCGAGTTATTGTCTGTGTTACAATGTTTTTCAACGCATGATTCAAAAAACAGGTAAAACAAGTAAAATGAGTATTACCATGGTATGGCACGTAAAAATACAATATAGTAAGGCGAGTTATTGTCTGTGTTACAATGTTTTTCAACGCATGATTCAAAAAACAGGTAAAACAAGTAAAATGAGTATTACCATGGTATGGCACGTAAAAAGACAATATAGTACGGCGAGTTATTGTCCGTGTTACAATGTTTTTCAACGCATGATTCAAACAAGAGGTAAAACAAGTAAAATGAGTATTACCATGGTATGGCACGTAAAAATACAATATAGTAAGGCGAGTTATTGTCTGTGTTACAATGTTTTTCAATGCATGATTGAAACAACAGGTAAAACAAGTAAAATGAGTATTACCATGGTATGGCACGTAAAAATACAATATAGTAAGGCGAGTTATTGTCTGTGTTACAATGTTTTTCAACGCATGATTCAAAAAACAGGTAAAACAAGTAAAATGAGTATTACCATGGTATGGCACGTAAGAAGACAATATAGTAAGGCGAGTTATTGTCCGTGTTACAATGTTTTACAACGCATGATTCAAACAACAGGTAAAACAAGTAAAATGAGTATTACCATGGTATGGCACGTAAAAATACAATATAGTACCGGCGAGTTATAGTCTGTGTTACAATGTTTTTCAACGCATGATTCAAACAACAGGTAAAACAAGTAAAATGAGTATTACCATGGTATGGCGCGTAAAAATACAATATAGTACGGCGAGTTATTGTCAGCGTTACAATGTTTTTCAACGCATGATTCAAACAACAGGTAAAACAAGTAAAATGAGTATTACCATGGTATGGCACGTAAAAAGACAATATAGTACGGCGAGTTATTGTCTGTGTTACAATGTTTTTCAACGCATGATTCAAACAACAGGTAAAACAAGTAAAATGAGTATTACCATGGTATGGCACGTAAAAATACAATATAGTACGGCGAGTTATTGTCTGTGTTACAATGTTTTTCAACGCATGATTCAAACAACAGGTAAAACAAGTAAAATGAGTATTACCATGGTATGGCACGTAAAAAGACAATATAGTAAGGCGAGTTATTGTCTGTGTTACAATTACAGGAATAACAACATTAAATAGTTATTAGAATCTAATTTTTTCATTTGATAACCGTATCGTATAATTTGATTTCTTTTCGCATAAATTTGTATCAGTAGCGGTTTTTATTTTCAAATTGTCACACTTTCTTCTTTTTTCGCGTATTAGTTTTATTTATCTTGAACGTTTAATTTAGTCTCGCGTTACCTGCAATTTTGTTCGACATTAAAAACTGTTTATAAATATATATATATATATATTTATATATATATATATGTATACAAGTAAAAGATTAACGTATTTCATGGTTTTCTATTGTATTATTTAAATATAATGAAAGTATATCGTAAGGTTTTTATTCTACTAGAGACTGAATATGATTTGATTGATGAGGTTTACTTTAAAGTTGAGATCCAGCACAATAAAATTTGAATAAATTTTCTGTAGTTTTCAATTGTAATCATTTTAAAAAACCACTCCACTTTTTGGGCTATTATGCAGAGAGGGTAGGTTTGATGAAAAACCTACCCGCTCTATGTACAAAAACTTTTAAATTGACTTTTTATTTTATAATTATTTTTTAATGAATAAATTTATGGAAAATTTTAATTGCTTCTAAAGTTTCCGATTTATATGCATTTTCAAAAACAAAAAGGCACTTTATAATTGTATAGCGAATAGGTTATAAATAAGTTTTAAATTTTATTTTTTCTTTTTACACTTAAAAATTAATAATTTTACGACTACTCAAAATAAAATAAAATACTTATTTAGAAGTATACAGGTACTAAGGCGCAATTGCAACACAAGGCGCTCGCGCCACCTCACTTTCGTCACATTTTTTGGTGACATTTTCTGAACTACTTTACATTCCACTGCATAACAAGAACACTGCATATAGTTTCGTTTCTGAAGAGAAACATAATTACATTTAAAAATAAGAAATAATGCTCGAATCTAAATTTTATTGTTTTATTGCTATTCATTTGATTATTTATCTAGCTTAAGTCTGAACTACTTTATTGTTTAGATTTTGATCATATTACCAATTTTTTTGGCTCTCAACTTTGTCAAAATTCAAAATTTTTTGTTTAAATCGTTGTTTGGAAACCATGGACACAAAAATCCATGAACACATTCAAATATTACCTTACCAAATAAACGTCAACGTAGAGCAATCAGGTAGGGAAATATTTTTTAAGATGGTAAATAGAACTCATAAAAAATGATACTGAAAGTTACATGAATTTGGAAACGATAAATAAGCGAACGATTTCTCACAGGGATGAAAATGTGATTTAAAAGAAATAAATATTATATAGCATTAATTTACACTGTACTTATATTATATTCTACATGAAATTATGATCATATGCATTATTCTAAATTAACATAGAAAAAAATTAAACTAATAGGAAAAATATCCTATATGTAAAAATTGAAACCTAATAGGTCAAGAAAGAAGATCGGTGAAAATAGGCATGACGTTAGAAATATAGAATATAATTTATAAAAAGCTATCGACTTTTTATTTTCTTATTTTTTAGAATATAAATTGACAATCTGAAAAAAGCTAAAAATAAAGTACAATTTTAACCACAAGAGAAAACAAAAGAGAAGTGCACAAATGCGTATTTGTTAGTTTTTTTTTAATATATCAAGGTTTATTAATATGAAATTGAAATAACAATTACAAATTAACAAAGTACATAATAACTTCTTAACGATTACAAAAAATAATCAATATCGATCGCTTTTTTTCAGTATGTAACCATTACCTATGATATTTAAAAATAAACTAATAACCGACATTGACATTCATTCTGTGTTGTTAATATGAATGTATTTTTTGCTCTCTGAGTTTTATATAACTTTTTTGACAACGAGTAGTATGTCATATCTGCATACAGAGGATATGAATCACAGTCTACACATTGTTTCAGTCTGCTGATTAAAGAATTCCTTAGATATAGCACTTACAAACTATTATGAGAAATAACTTGATTTCATAAAAAAAAATTCATGCATTCATAAAAAGATTTTTCATGTGTATGGATGTCTAGATTTAAATGAAATTTTTGAGGCGTTTCGATGTTTTGTTTCGTTGGTTTTCTTTGGTTCTACAGGATTCTACTCGCACTGTACAGAAAGTTTCGCTTCCAAGAGTAGAATATTAAAAAACATAAGATTTCATCTAATTGATAAATATAAAAAATCTTAAATATTGAAGCTCAGTTTAACATATTTATCAATAAAAGAAATGTCATTAGAAAAAGTGAACGACGGCAAAAACGTATACAGGTTGATACATATTCATAACTATTGAAAAACTCATTGGTGAGCGTTAATTGTTAAAGCATATTTATGTTTGTTCGCAAGTGGATGTGAGTCACATCTATATAAAATGAGTTCCTGATTGGTTTTTGTCCGACTTGAATTTCAACTTTCAAAGCGCTCAATTATATCACCGGCGACGTGACGTGACATTTACGGATAGTGCAAATATGGAAACCGGCTATTAGACGGATGTCTACTCTGTCACGGGCTTAGAATTATAAAGGAGTCCGGCGAATATTTAGTCAGATAATCGGTTCCACTCGTACATATCGATGAGCAACAATGAGAATTCAGATATTAAATTTACAATAAAACATTTTAAGCCATGGACGTATCGTTGATGTTGTCGGGTATGGGATAAAAATAGTGTATAGCAATAAAATCACAGTATACGAGTGAAAGGGGATAATTTTTTTAACAAAGTATCAACTGATAGATTAAATGGTGTCAAATTTAATGGTATCAATAGTTTTAACTCTTGCAAACCAGAGTTCAGGACACGTCTGTAAACAATAACGATTTCAATACACAAGACCAACAAAGTATCAACTAATAGATTAAATGGTGTCAAATTTAATGGTGTCAATAGTTTTAACTCTTGCAAACCAGAGTTCAGGACACGTCTGTAAACAATAACGATTTCAATACACAAGACCAACCACTGTTAAATAAATAATACTGTTAAATAAATAATTTCTGGACACGTCTGTAAACAATAACGATTTCAATACACAAGACCAACAAAGTATCAACTGATAGATTAAATGGTGTCAAATTTAATGGTGTCAATAGTTTTAACTCTTGCAAACCAGAGTTCTGGACACGTCTGTAAACAATAACGATTTCAATACACAAGACCAAACACTGTTAAATAAATAATACTGTTAAATAAATAATTTCTGGACACGTCTGTAAACAATAACGATTTCAATACACAAGACCAACAAAGTATCAACTGATAGATTAAATGGTGTCAAATTTAATGGTGTCAATAGTTTTAACTCTTGCAAACCAGAGTTCTGGACACGTCTGTAAACAATAACGATTTCAATACACAAGACCAACCACTGTTAAATAAATAATACTGTTAAATAAATAATTTCTGGACACGTCTGTAAACAATAACGATTTCAATACACAAGACCAACAAAGTATCAACTGATAGATTAAATGGTGTCAAATTTAATGGTGTCAACAGTTTTAACTCTTGCAAATCAGAGTTCTGGACACGTCTGTAAACAATAACGATTTCAAAACACAAGACCAACTACTATTAAATATATAATGTTGTTATTTCAAAATGAAAATAGTCGTATTTAGGGTAACGGCTATTATAAAGATTTGAATATTTTTTTTATAAACTAAAATCAAATAAGAGTTAATGTTATTTGTCATGTTGCAATCCTGAAGGGAAAGAAAATGTTTAATGTATTTAAAGCATGAAATATTACTTTTTAAATACATTTTTAAAAATACTTGAAAATTGGTCCATTTTTAAAAGTTTAAATATTAAGTTTAGACAGGGATGGCAATACCGTATTGTGACGTCATTTTTAGTTAATGAGTGAATGACACAGTGATGACACATCCCTACTCTATTTCCATTATAAAATTTAGAAAGTCGTAACTCGCTTATTTTTCATCAAGTTTTGTACTTTTTTCATTACTAGTTATTAATCAACCTATATTTTTAAGATATTTTATGAAAGTGGAAAATTTAGAAAGATGCAACTACCCAATTCTAAGAAAAAATGTATATTTAATCACCAAAATAGCTTCGGTGGAATACATGTTTAATTTTATTGGTCATTTTTTGTACACTTTTTCTTTTTCTATAAGTATAAGTAACCCATCGTTCTTCTGCATAGTCATTGGGGTAGTAACAAAAACAACATAAAAATATCACCATTCATTCGAAATTCCTAAAAAACCAACATTTTTACATGCCTGTGATTGATTACCTTTTTTCTTTTAAGTTTTCCCTGAGTTATTATAAACATTGCTCTTATTGAAAAGAAAAAAAATCGTATGTGCTTATGACCACACGATAGAAGTGAAACTTCTAATTTTAAAATATATATTTAATTATATGCATGTTATTTGATGGATATTAATTCAGCAAGGAACGATATAAGATTATTATATTAAAATATGATAATGTACGCGTATTACATTAAAATAGTCTCAAATAAAATATCAAATAATAATTATATACACTTGAATTATTCTCTGATTATATTATACATTAACATTCGAGTATTATATTAAATTATACTCAAATAAAATGTTAATAAAAAAGCACATATGTTGCGCCTAAAAAAGGAGTTCACTTGATATCCAAAAAAGTTCGCATGGTGCGCCTAGAGTGCGAGGCAGATTCATCGAGTTTGGACTCATTTATCATCATCAGTGGTTAAAGTCGGTTGATGGAGCCGAAATTTGTTAGCACTATTAAATGGCCAGAAGCAGTTTCATCAATTTTAAGCTCACTTTACTTATCTTGACGAGGCCTTTAGTTATAAATAGTAGCCAAGTTTTGAAGATGGAGATGGAAGGTAAGGGCATGAACTCCTGAATAGCGAGAATATTTATCGTGTTTATACTCGTCTCACTTGCCTTGATGAATTCTTTTACAAGGGGCATCAAAGTCTGCTGCTAGAACCGGCAGATGATGACAGAAATTCCTTAATGGTGAAGGGTAAATCCACCGAGTTCGGGTTCATTTGCCTCCCCTAGTGAATTCTTTGGACAGAAATAGCGTCAAAATATGATGACAGGAACTCCTCAAAGAGGAGTAAACTCATGAAGTCTGAAGTCGTTACACTTATATCAACGTAAGCATGAAAACATTAGAAAAAGGTCGAACCAAATTCATTTTTAATCTAGGCTTATACCGTTTAATAAACACTGAACAAAGCATAAATGCAAATTTTTCAGTCTTAAACAATATCAATTTGGAAGATCGCCAAAGTGGCAGAAATTAGACTATGTGAGTTTAGTTATATATAAATATATATATATATATATATATATATATATATATATATATATATATATATATACACACATATATATTTCGTACACGTTTAAAAACGATTCGTCAAAACTGTGATATTCGAAAAAGATATATAAAGGCATATTTTTTATTAATTTCGTCCAACTATACAGTAGTCGAATGAAATTACATCTTTACGTGATCGCTGTTGATGTAGTGATATTTAATAACATCGAAATAACGCCTCGTTAACCTAACTTCCTTACAGACAATTCGTTTTAAATCATTATGTTTGATCGCAATTTTGACGTTAGCTATAATTATGGAATTCAATGACTTCATTGTGTACTAGCTTTTTTTCAATAGCTTTATTTGCTTGAACCTATTTAGTTTACACAAACTATAATGATAGTGAGATGTGTAATCAACGATCAGCAATCAGCAATAAGCCGACACTTTAATTAACCTTTCAGTTTTTATAAAAAGTTCAGTTAAGATGGAAGTTAAGAAATTGTTAGATGAACATGAAAATTTATACACCCAAAAACCTAAACTGTGCAATATTGAAAATTTCATCGAAATTGGATGAATAATTCAAAAACAGTCGATTTTATTAATAAAATCGAAATTAAAAATAGTTTTAACTAGCGAATTTCAATAAAGCTGCCCCTTCCCCCTCCCGCTCCCCTCTTTTCTCGTGTGATTTCCTTTTATATAATGATAATGATCATTCACATACTGTTTGCGTACGCACTTCGCGTCCAAACTATTATAAAAACTACAAGAGAAGTGTCTGTTCCTTGGGGGTATTTTTGAAAAAAAGTAATGGATTATGCTGTTTAGGCTAAGACAAAAGGTATTTTTAGAATGTCAGTCTGTCTGTCTGCCCATTCGTTCGAGTATCGCGCAAGAAGTTCTACACCGATTTAAATGGAACTTACCCTGGAGTTATTAAAAATAAAATTTGAGCTGCGTTTTGTCTCTCCCGAATATTTGCTAACTTTTATATAATTGATAATTTTTTGTCTCTTTATTTAAGAATCACATAAAAACGACAAGGTCGATTTGAATTATGCTTTCACATAAATAATGCTTAAAGTACAGATTAAAATATATAGTACATTTCTTGATAAAATATTACGTATGGAATTCGGTCTAGGATACAATTCAGATACAAATGTTGTTCATGGAGAAATACTTCGTCGCAGAAAAAAAACGAGCAGAGTCACGGGCAAAAACTAATATAAAATAAAGATCCTCATTGATCATAAGATCACATATTCCACACCGAGCTAGTATACTCTATTCGTAACGTGCAGCCGTAACAAATTACTAATAATTTCGAAGTGGCATTTTGGCGTAAAATGGAGAAATTAAACGTTACGTCGTTTAATGCATGAATAATTGAATTGATTCAAGAGATATTTCATCAGTGTTGGCTGATCATTTTTCGAGCATAGCGAGTTTTAAAACTTCACATTAAAAAAATCGAGATTCGTTCAATAAAAGCGGGACTTAATAAAAAAGAATTTAAACCTGTTAGCAGAATTAGAACTAATAAGATTCAAAAGTAATAACAATAACAAATAAGACAGAAACACACAGTAATTCGAATAAATATAATTCTAACTAGTTATTACCTCTGACCCACCAAGCTACTCTATAACCCCATTCCTGAATTAAACAATAGAGCAGAAAAAAAATATCTAAATTGGGTGCATCTCGCAATACTGCATTGAACAGTGTGAGTGTAGGAAAAATAGATGAACGCTAGAGGATATTTGTACGCCCTCTAGGCAGCTAAAATAAACTATGACATTGTCCTCTTATGTAGCAGTCAGAAGCATTAAGCGCTCAACATATAATATAATAAGTAATATATAGAAATATATATTGAAATAATTTTTAGATTTTTTCCTATATTTGCGCTAAAAGACCCCTCATTATGCCGACTTTCAAGATTGTAGATCGACCGGAAGTGTGACTATAGGTTTTGATAATCAGTAAGTAAGACGATTGTGTTAATGAAAATAATACCTTTTGAACGGCCATATTTTTTGTTGCGGAAATGAAAAAACTTTTAGAGCAATGAAAGTCTATAGGCCTTAGTATACAGTATTGAAATGTATTTGATATATGAATTAATTTTCAGGGGTTAAAAAGGTCCGGGGAAAAGGGTTCCATTTGTTTTTATTTCAATGGACGGAACCCTAAAAAAATGCTGATTTTATTATAAATGTTGTAAATGAAATAAAACAATAATTTTTATCATGACACTTAGACGAAACAATGTAAAACTATATAATCAAATATTTTTGGTAAAAAAACAAATTATTTTTATGTTTCTGAAGACTGAACTTCTTTTAGAATTTTTTTATTTTCTGTGATGTAGTGATCTCCACGATGGAATTACAAATGGAAGCGAATGAGTTTTCATTAATTTTCTCAAGCACCTGTTTCTTCATTTAGGCATTTCAATTTCATTTTTGAAAATATACGTTCAAAAAAGCAATTTGAGCTAGATACGTTTAATACGAGAAACAAAATTTTAAATAATATTTGTATCATTTTTTAGTAATAATTTAAATAATTGATGCCGTAGCCTTTAATATCTAAAAATACAATTTTGTCTTTAGTATTAAAAACTCAATTTTGACTGTTCCACTAAAACTAGGACGTTTGGAGACCCTGTTCTTTATAGCCATGAAATACCTAGAAACTATTTTCTCTATATTGATTCTTCTTTTCCATATAAGACTTGTCCAGAAACGTCGAAATAATTTTAATTATTCAGAGAACTCCCCTCAGGATAGACTTTTTTTGATTAACTCGGAAAACAGGAAATTATATTGTTACTTTTTCCTTTTTTTCTCATTTCCTTTATATTTTATACACATAAGTTAACAATCCTGAAATCGGGAAAACATAGTAATAATTAGTTTTATTCATGAATATTTTTTTTTCTCGCAAGTTGAAAAAAAGGTAAAGCTGGCGAATAAAGATAAAGAAAATTATATATAATGTATTTTTTAGATAGTGAATTCAGATCTCATTGAAAACAATTATTACTTATTAACTTTCGCTCGCACGTGAATAAAGAAGACAGTTTAGCAGATTTGTTCTTTTTTTCAATATAACATGAACATGGTAATAATTAGTTTTATTCATAAATATAATTTTTTCTCGCAAATTAAAAAAAAAGGTAAAGCTGGCGAATAAAGATGAAAAAACTCGATGATATTGCATCTTAGCTCTTAAAGAAAATCCTATTTAAAGTATTTCTTAGATATTCAGATCTCATTGTTTAAAATTATTACTTATTACCTAACACGCGCGAATAAAGGAAACGGTTTAACAGATTTGTTTTGTTAACCCTTTTGTGCCTTTTATCTACTTCTTCTTTTAGTTATAAGTTATTTACGTTAACTTTTTTATTATATTTATGGTTTTTAATACATTTTATAAAAGCTTTTCTGTCGAGAAAAATATATTTATAGTTTTCTTAATTTGCGGGAGTACAATATATTGGTTTACTCCAGTTCCCCCTCAGGGCAACTGGCACGTATTTTTCAGGAGAAATCGATTCCAGGCATTCTAAAATTTTTCACTGGGATTCATTTATTGCGAGAGCAAATCTTACTTTCACCAGGAACTGCAACTACTTGAAAGCAAGTGGAATCATTGCGATACACGGAAGTATGCTTAGGTAATACCCGCCAACACGCCAACTCTCCAAGCAGTCTCATCGCAGCCGATGATGTGCCATGCAGTGCGCATATTACAAGTGGATCGAGTGTGCGAGTGAGGACAAAAGAAGGGCAGACAGGCAATGGGTTAAATGTTAAATGATATAACTGGAGGATTATTTTAATTTAAATCACAGACAGCTATTGAGACAGCCCATACATGAAATACGCCAGAAAGAGCCACTGTTTTTGAATACACTGAAAATTATTTATAATTTTCGAATAATGATTTCCTGTTTCATCATTTCGTCTAAGGCTCTAAAGTTAAAAAAAAACTTAAACTTAATATGCATGGAGTTTTTCTTAGACCTTTATAGGGTACCGTTACGAACTTAAAGGGCTCGAAAGAGACCCCTCTTGCAGCTACTCCGTGATAAAAATCCAATAAAGTGATAAAGCTCATGGTATCCACGAATGAAAAAAACGTCGATGGTATAGTTCTCGAAATAATAAACTCACAAAAATTATTTCATTATTATATAAACAAATTTATGGTTCAAAAAACTAAAATGGTTTTTTTATAATTACTCAAACATTTAAGACCAATAAAAAGCAAAATTAGGCAAAAGTTAACGAAAACATGAAAGTATATAGGCTGGAGAAATTCTAAAAATTTTCTCAGGACAGGATTCAGTCAAAAATACATGAAATATTCTGAAATAAGGAATTCTAAAACTAAACCCAAATATGAAAAAAAATTATTCAAAAATGTTTCATTTATCTTACAAGTTTTCAGTTTCCACAACAATCTAGACTAAGTAAATGTTCATACAGAATACTGCTCTATCTAATTAGTTCCTCAATTACGCTAATATTAGACCAAAATATTGGCAAATAGTCAAATTATTTCTAACATACTTTCACTTTTTACTTTCTCTAGTATAATCTGGACTTTTTCTACAGCTGACATGATTATTTGGGTGTTCCGTCTAAATAATTAAGCGTAAATTATACCATAAATCTATCTTAAACAAGCTGAACTCAGACCATTTACGAATGACACGCACATTTCATGGATCTTGTGTTTAGTTAACCCTGACAGTCTTCCGCTCCAGTGAGCTCATGGTCAAGTGATCATAGCCTCTTCTCGTGGTGCAGCTAATTAATTCGCATCGTCACGATAACATCGGCATATCAAAAAAATATATATTTTCTTTTTTCTGCAGTTTTTTGTCGTTTTCTGTAAATTTAAATCTGCCAACTTTTAATATGGAGCTAACACAAGACCGCTGTGTTTGCTACAATCTGGAGTCGACTCAAGACTTCAGCTCTTGAAAAATTTACTCTTTATGGAAGTACGAATTTTCAAAGACTTTTGTTTGGAATATTATCTATGGAAGTATAGAGCAGAAAAAATCGTGTGCTCACTCGTGTCAGCTTTGTGCTTGTATGTATATAATAGAAAAGACGGATGTAAAGCGCTTTTAAAAACCTAAGTTAAGCTGTAGTTACATATATAAATTTATTACGATGCTCCATTTAATCTGCTCAAAAAACATGAATATATTAAGAATTTTTAAAGAGGGTATATCAACGAAAACGACTATTTGTGGTTAAAATATTCTCAATTAACATACTAATGATTGCGTAGGACAAAAAGAAAGAGTGCAATAAAATTAAATAAAATTAATTATATAAATCGCAGTACAGAACTTAGTATAAATTAAGTGTACAGATGAATCACATTATTACTGCGTACGATTAAGCTATACTAAAGGTATGACAGTTGATTTTCGTCCTATATAATTAACATTTTGAAACAAGATATTACGCAGATATGATAAACTGTTAATTACTGCACTAAATGGAAATAAATCACAGAAATGGTATCTAAAGAAGTTTCTACAAATTTAAGAACTATAATTAATTTAAATGATCTATATGTATGAAATAAATGAAAAGCGAGTAAATAAAGAAAACATTACATAACATTAATCCATTTTTTGACAATGTATGTATATTTTATGATGATTGATTATGATTTATGATTTATAAGGTGATTATAAGGGCTTTTAGGTCATTAACAAGTGAACTAGCGTTTTCTGGTCACTGCGCCTCTTAGAGCAAACGTAAAGAAATGCAATACTATTTGAGGTTATCGGATTATAATACAAGTGTGTTTACCGAAAATACAAATAATTGATTTAAAATAAATAGAAATCGGACGCATGTGACATTAGATGAATTAATTCTAAAAAAATGGAACAAATAGATCAATGATGAACTGAATCTAGGTTGCTGATAAAATTATGAAGAGTTTGAGTCTGATTTGGTTCACAAAATTTAAAAGTTAAAAAAAACAATTTTCAGACCTATTCGAGTTATCATTTGTTTAACGTAGAATTCAAAGTAACATCGGATGGCAGTAACAACGTTATCTATATTTATTTCCTTATCACCTTTGCATCTACATCCATACTACATATAAATATATATTATATATTATTTATATATATATATATATATATATATATATACATATATACATATATATTATATATATATATATATATATATATATATATATATATATATATATATATATATACACCTCCATTCATGTTTACCTACATATTTACATCTACATTTACATCCATATCTATATCGACAGTTGCATTTATATTTATTAGTACACTTACATCTATAACTATTTCTTCTTTTATAACTCCATTTACAACTACTTACTTGACATCCACAACTTTATCAACAGTTGCATCTATATTTACGTTTTCAAATCCATGCATAGTTACGTCTATATAAACACTTACATCTATATATAATTATATTCATAGCTACACCTACATCTTTATCGATATATGGTGCCGTCATTGTTTATGTTTAAGGCCCTAAAATTACACTGCCTTACAAGAACTGTAGCTTGAGATTCCTTCTGCATTTACAATGATTTAAATCACATACTTCTGTTTATTGCTAATATAACGGTAACATTTTTCTTTTATTTCGTCACTATTATTTCGCTTTTACAACAGTTTTCTTAACTTTATCAACAGTTGCGTCTATATTTACGTTTTCAACTCCATGCATAGTTACGTCTATATATACACTTGCATGTGTATATATAATTACATTCATAGCTACATCCACATCTTTATCGATATATGGCGTCGTCATTGTTTATGTTTAAAGGCCTAAAATTACACTGCCTTACAAGAAACTGTAGCTTGAGATTCCTTCTGCATTTAATTTAATTTTAAAATGATTTAAATCGCATACTTCTGTTTATTGCTAATATAATGGTAAAATTTTTATTTTATTTCATCACTATTATTTCGCTTTAACTAATCAGTTGCCTATTATTATTCTCATTTTGTAACAATAGGGTATTTGACTAAATTGTTTTATTACTAAAATTTAATAAGTTATAACATTAAAAACGGTTAAATAAATATATCGTACCTAAGACTTTTTGTTACCAAGTTAAAACGACTTAAAAGCGATTCGCGCGAAAACGTTTCATACAAAACACAACTGGCTTATGACGTCACTTGCCCGTATTTAGCATTAATTGTAAGGGAGTTTATTAAATATGTTTAGTATCTCGTTAAATATTGCGTTTAAGTTATATATTGCGTATTATAATTTTCTCATTTTTTGGTATGGAAACTAAATTTATAATAACTTTGCCTATTTAATGAAAAAAAATTGACACTTTTTCCTGTTTAGAAGTTTCAATTAATTTTTTGTTATATGCATTATTTTTTTCATCCCAAGATTTTTTTAAACCCACTGTATAGTTTTAAAACATTTTTACTTTTTTAATAAGCCCATTATCCTTATACATAGTTTCCAAGCTGGCATGAGATATAATTTCAGAAATAAATAAATAAAATACATCTATAAAGCAAGTTACATAAAATCGCTTCGCGTCCCACTAACAACCTCCGATTGCGGATGCAACTAAAACTTTCATCAATTTGAAGTTTGTCTTTTTATAAACATTTTTTGCTAGAGGTCAACGACTCCTTCTGATGGGTATTTAGCGAAATCGTCTCTTGTAACTTGAATGCAATAACGAGAGTTATAATTATAGTGGCAAAGCTTTGTCCATCGCAATTTTGGTCTGCTGCGCTGAATGCGTCGGTAAAAGGCGCCAACCAACCGACGTCACGGATCTGGTCTGTGGATACTAATTATATACTCTTGCGTGAAAATAAATTACACAAACAAACGTACTATACGTCGTACTTTTCGCTTTTAGTTTAGGTAATGTCATACAAAAAAGAGAGAGAAGTCAAGTAAATAACTTGGGGTATTAGGAAATTATTTCTTACCTGCGTTTAGCTAGTGTTTAATATGGTAAACATATTAGTAGTGCTCAAAGACTCTGTTCAAAGTTTTATGAGGAGTAAATTATTAAATTAAACTTAAAAAAAGGAAAATTACTAAAAAGTTAAATATTAACTATATAATAGAACACTAAAAAGTTAAATATTAACTATATAATAGAACACTAAAAAGTTAAATATTAACTATATAATAGAACACTAAAAAGTTAAATATTAACTATATAATACAACACTAAAAAGTTAAATATTAACTATATAATAGAACACTAAAAAGTTAAATATTAACTATATAATACAACACTAAAAAGTTAAATATTAACTATATAATAGAACACTAAAAAGTTAAATATTAACTATATAATAGAACACTAAAAAGTTAAATATTAACTATATAATAGAACACTAAAAAGTTAAATATTAACTATATAATAGAACACTAAAAAGTTAAATATTAACTATATAATACAACACTAAAAAGTTAAATATTAACTATATAATAGAACACTAAAAAGTTAAATATTAACTATATAATACAACACTAAAAAGTTAAATATTAACTATATAATAGAACACTAAAAAGTTAAATATTAACTATATAATAGAACACTAAAAAGTTAAATATTAATTATATAATAGAACACTAAAAAGTTAAATATTAACTTTATAATAGAACACTAAAAAGTTAAATAATAATTATATAATAGAACACTAAAAAGTTAAATATTTACTATTTAATGGAACACTAAAAAGTTAAATATTAACTATATAATAGAACACTAAAAAGTTAAATATTAATTGAAAGCGACAGTACCACAGTACCACTGCATTTTTACATCTTCTATGAGTGGTACAATTCTTATAATTAGTCTTTTTTATTTAGCACAGCTTCTTCTTTTTAACTGCTTCAAGCTTCAAAAATCCTACTGTCATATCCTCTATTTGACTCAAAATTTTGGAGATCAAGTCTTGCCATAAGATATATACCTAGCTTTTCCTTCAGATGATTATATTTCAAAATTGTTGGCAACAAAAAAAATGTATAAACCATAAAGTGTTTATCTCACTGGATAAGGCAAAATGCTCAATATACTTTCTTATATTTTTTCAACCCTCTAACCGTGCATTATAACTCTTTCGAGTCTTCATCATCTCCAATGTCTCAGTATTCAAAATGACGTCTCCATATATCTGCTGATTGTAAAAGTTACAAATTAAAAAGAATTTATTTCATAAGAGTGAAAGTAGATTTGTTATATAAGCATTTAACAAATTGACTTGCGCAACCAAATTTCCCAAAAAAATGGCAAAAGAAAAGGGTATTTAATGATAAGACAAAACCATCTTTGCTTTTAAAATTATGAACCAGAAAATATGAAAAATAAAAAGAGATAAAAAAACACTGAAGTATGCTTACAACCACACGACAGAAGTAAAAATTTAAATAAACGTACAATACAATACGTGTATTTTATTAAATTATACTCAAATAAAATATTAAACACTAGCTGTATACACTTATTATATACAATAACATACGCGTATTACACTAATTATATATTTTACACTAATTATATACAATAACGTACGCGAACTATATTAAATTATACTCAAATAAAATATTAATAAAAAATAAAACATAATTCTTGAAATGATGCTCTCTGTCGCTGCCGAAACTCACTCGGTCGCTGCCGAAGGGAGCCGAGTTTACCTGAACAGTGAACTCACTTGGCCGATGCCGAAGGGAGCCGAGTTTACCCAATATAGCGTCACCAATACGAGCATAACAGCTTAGTTTTGTACATTGCTCAGGAAGATTATCGCAAACTTATAAAATAATCTCAATTAATACTATATTATCTTAAAAAGCCGAGTATTTTTATGGATTACTAAGAACTTCTTTAATGTCTACTCGTAGGTGTAAAATTTACTGAAATTTCATTAAACTGCGATAGCTGATCTGCTTTTAAAAAATAAAATTGACAGTATGACTCGGTGTTGTGCATATAATCGTTGACATGACAGTCGTGATTCGTCGTTCTTTTTTTAAAAGGGTATACTTTTTAAATCATGGCTTAAATCAATACCATCAACAATAATTGAAAATACTACGACTAGGCTATTTAAATGCCATTTCATCTATGGTATATATATATATATATATATATATATATATATATATACGAGTATGAGTGTGCGTGTCTGCGTGAGTGAGTGTGTAAGTGTGTGTGTGTGTTTGGTTTAAGAGGAACGTGTGCAAAATGTATGTATCCTCTGACCTTTATTATATTCACTTTTCTCTGTACTCAATTCTACTTAGAATATCGGCTATAATAAGTTGCCAATAAAGTGGAAATTTATGAAACTTAGATGTATTTCACCCTCATATATAAAATAACAGCAGCATGACACTTAGGAAAAAGCTATTCTTATATGTCTGGTAGGTGTCGCCTGTATACCATAGTCAGGCTTCTTGTCTACATAGTTGCTTTATTATAGCTATAGCTTAATAATATTCAATAAGTATTTTATCTGTTTTATTAAAGCAATTGAAAAATATCGCACATTAAATTCACACTGTTCTAGTGCTAAGCTACAAAGTCGGATTTTTGCAAATCGTAATCACTGTTCTTATACGTAGCGCTTCTTTTAGTTGTATACTTAGAATACACTATTAAAATGTCTTCACAGAATTCTAAATAAATATCATTTCAGACACGTTATCAAAATACAGTACCGACGCGACTCAAATAAACAAGAATTACGGAGGCACAAGTAAATTTAGCACCATCTGAAATTCACTTTGCATTCGCTTCCCTATTACTGTCAAATGCTTTCTATTTATCGATAATGAAACGAATATATTCCTATCTATCTTTCATACAAAAATAAATGGCATTTCTTTTAGACTAAAAAATAAATACGATACAAAAAAACTGTGAGCCATCATGAGACGCCTGGCAGAAGTGTGCATCTAATTTTTTTATATTTATATATTGAAATATTATAATGTAAACGAATTGAAAATGAAAAAACAAATATTTAAATAGTAGTTAATAATAAAATATTAATTTAATGTTATCATTTAATTTTTATGAAATAACTTATCAAAGAAATATTTCTTAGTAATCTATTGGCAATATATATTTTTAATTTGATAGTACTGTTAGCCGACAAGACGCAAATCTGACCGAATTAAGTCGAAAAGAGCCGACAAGACGCGAAGCCGAATGGCACGTCGCCACGTGCTATCAGAACGTTATAACTACCATCCAAAAGCGCCATTAGAGGTTTCACATCAACAATTTTATAATTTCTTTATAAGAATGAAAAACGAACAAAAAAAACTTTCGTCTTTTTGTTGGTTCGCAGTGTTTGAACAGCGAGGGTCAATTTCACTTGGACGCCACAAAAAAACATTACTAACGTATTTCCGCAAATGGCAGTGCAAAATACCTTTCTTTGACTTATTTTATTACTTCACAATTACGTAATTGTACCGACGATATTCTCAAGATAGAAAACACAAATACCCTGCAGAAGCTTCGCAATGCTATTTGATTATTGTTACAATTGAATTACCGAAAGTTTGAAATACTGAAACGATAAATGACGCAAGAAATCGAAAAGCATCGCAGAAGGTTTCACAACGATCAAATGACCTTCGATAGAACATTTTTAAGAATAGAAATATCTTATTTTTCTCATATTGTTGAAAATATTGTATTATTAAATTGATTAAAATTCCAAACTATTTCAGTTCTGATGAGTAATAAAAAAAACTATTAAATACCTGCTAGTAAAGCTTACACTATATATTTGATACAAACATTTACAAATATGTAGTGTTTTTATTAAAGAAACAATATTATTATTTTTCCCCCAAATATCATCTGGTAAATATAAAATGTGGAATCGATGCTATAGTTGTCAAGTTAACTTTACGTTCATTTCTATTAATCATATTTTTTCATAAATTTTAATGTATCAGTTTCGTAGATACAGAAGGGAATATGTATTTTGTGAGCATATTTAACAAAATCTTTCAATTTTTCTCACACATATTTCTGAAAAAATTACTTCCCCAATTCTTATAAGCCGCTCTTTAAATCGATATCCCACACGACTAAAAAAAAATTATTTCTCACTCAATCATTTTTAGAATATTACTTTTTCGTCACATGTACGTTAATAAACTGTATTAGTATGCCTTTTAATTCCGAGTTTCTAAATCGCACGATTTCTGAAAAAAAAAACGGTTGTGACACACGGTTCGAAGTAAACGTGAGTGATCCTCCGTCTTTTTTTCTTTTTTTTTCACATGTAAAAAAATATTTCTCACTCAATTATTTTAGAATATTACTTTTTCGTCACATGTACGTTAATAAGCTGTATTAATATGCCTTTAAATTCCGAGTTTCTACATCGCACGATTTCCGAAAAAAAGGGTTGCCACACGGTTCGGCGCAGACGTGAATAATCTTCCGTCTTCTTTTTTAGATATGGCACCCTAAAAATAACTATGTTTTTATGCGTTTTTTTCCACGGGTTTATACGTTTTTTTTTACTAAATTACAAAAATAACGATACTACGACAAATAAAACATTATCACAATGTCGGAGCGTAATCACTTTTTTTACATTCAACTTGCTCTCGCAAAAGATTCTCCATCATTTTTAGGATATTACTTTTTCGTCACATGCACGCTAATAAACTATATTAGTATGCCTATAAATTCCAAGTTTCTACATCGAACGATTTCTGAAAAAAAACCATCTAATCTTCCGTCTTTTTTTTTCTTTTCAGATACGGCAAGCTAAAAATAATTAAATCCACGGTTTTATGCGATTTTTTATGAAATTAAAAAAATAACGATTCTACGACAAATGTAACATTATCATAGTGTCGGAGCGTAATTACTCTCCAAGAGGCAACGCGTTGAGTGCATAGAAAGCGCGTCGGTTCAACGTACAACACAGTCGCAACAACGGCCGGTGCTTTCGCCGTTTCTCAAACCCACGTCTATTGCAACTATATAATAAATCAAAATTTGAAAACCATCATTTTCATTTTAACTCGTGTATTGCAATATACTAAATATTATATACCAAAGTAATTCGGAATTAACTTTATAATTAATATATTCGATTGTAAAAATAAGCAGAAATAAAACATTCAAAATATTTTTGAAAGTAAAAAAAAATTAATGAGAAGCGTCGTGGTGTACCTGGTTGGAACGCAGTTCATATATATATATATATATATATATATATATATATATATATATATATATATATATATATGTGTGTGTGTGTGTGTGTGTATATATATATGTATGCATATATATATATATATATATATATATATATATATATATATATATATATATATATATATTGTATTATCTATAAATATGTTTTATCTACATGAATAAAATTTAAATGAATATTACGTATTGTTCATTTTACTGAGACAATCTAAATAAAGTTCAATTAATCGATAAAAATAAATGAAATGGGGAAATTTTTTTGGAATTTATAAATTTTTAATATTTAGTAAATAATATAGCAATAATTTATAATGCAAATAAATACATACCGATTTGTAACGGTCTAGCAGACGATTGGCTTACAATAAAAAGTCAGTAGATAAAGAGAGAGAAAGGTCGCCTGGATGGGCCATAACGCTTTTTCCTTACGTGACGATTTCTGTCAGTTCGCTCTACTGTAAGCCGCGTAAAAGAACTTCGTTCCAAAAACATGCTTAAAAAATGAGAAGGACAAAGAATTATGGAAATCTTTATGTAAATTACTTTTAAATTTTAGATTCAAAACTTTAGATTAAATTATTAACGAATATGAACCATTAAAGAAATATCACTTAATCCGTGGGCTTATGTGGGTAAGGCTCATATCTTTCTATTGTTTTATTTAATTTTTGATACACACTAAATATACATTACACCGCCGACAACCAACAAAGTATAGAAAGCACCGAAGTGTATAGTTACGGATAGTTTAAGAAATACTTGACACCGCCTGGCTACACTTGAATCTGCATCCAGCGAAAAGAAAGCGTAACTTGATAGAGATAATTGCCGTAATAGCATTTGACTCGCGAACTTATGTAAAATAAATAATGATATGCAGCCTCGCATATCACTTGAAGCGAGAACACGTTAAACGTTTAATGTGCTGTAATAGTTTTATGATCGCTGGATTCGCTGCGGTGTCGTTTGAAAACAACATACTCAATGTTGTAATTGCTGTATAGTATTTTTTCTACAAAATAATCGATGAGACAATGTTGAATAAAATGGAACTTTAACCATAAAATTACTCTTTTATCCTTTAAATAAATAAAAAGGGACTAGTTGAACTAAATATAAAAATATAGGATATTTGACTGTATAGTATTTTTTCTACAAAGTAATCGATGAGACAACGTTGAATAAAATGGAACTTTAACCATAAAATTACTCTTTTATCCTTTAAATAAATAAAAAGAGACTAGTTGAACTAAATATAAAAATATAGAATATATTTTTTGATGTCTAATTTTTTAATTATTTATTTTTTATAAAATGTATTTTTCTGCTTTGTATTTTTTTACTTTGCACTTTATTTCTAATTTAGTAGTAGAGTAAGTTTATAAATATCTCTTACAGTCTTAACATAGTTAATGGATTAAACTTAAATAATTGTTAGATAAAAAAGTGATTAAGACAAAAGTCGCGTTTCGTTTTGTACTTGTGCAGCTTGTGTATAATTAATTTCATTAACCATATACAAAATGGCGGATGCAAAATGGCGAAGTAGGTTCGCCATTTTGCATCGGCCATTTTAAAATTACGATTACTAATTTATAATAAATGTGATTGAATAGAAGAGATGGCTCATTAAGTAATAAATCCCAGAAATGGTTATGTAATTTACGTTAAAGTTTGAAATAAATAAAAAGAATAAACAGAACGCTTACAATATTATTCATGTGTCCAAATGTCCACCTGTCACATCCGTTTTTCTTAAAAAATATTTGACATGGGGAATTGAATATATCAACAAAAACATGCTTTCACTTTCCGAGCACTTCCTAAGCTGATAAATTTCAGATAATAAAGACTTTTACTAGAATTTACCTAAAATTCACCTAAAATTTACTAGACTTTACCTAAAATTTACTAGAATTTACCTAAAATTCACCCGAAAACTATAGCGATTCTAAACCTCATCAGTCTGGAAGAAGTTTAGATATTTGTTTTATTATACCTGCTAAAGATATGCTATGGAATATAATTTACATTGTAAAATAGAACATTAATGTTTGAAAAGTTCAGTATAACAAACCGATGGAGTGAACTTATGAGATTAACTTTTTTCTTATTTGATATACGGGACATTAAAAAATTAGAAAAATGTATAAAAAAAAATTACTCTATTTCTGCAATTGCTATTTTAAAAAATACTGAATAATTACAAATAATATCCATGATTTGTGTGAAGTGAAAAACGTAATTTAAAGTTATTTGAGTTTCTGACAAAAGTAATAGTCACTAAAAGAATTACTTATACGTAACTATTCTAGGTCTGAAGAAAATAATAAAAAACCAAAATTATAATGATTTTAAAAAAGACGTTACTAGAAATATCTTGGAAATTAAATTAACTTCCGGAAAAATTGTTTTTTTTTAATATTCTTATTCAAATATGATCATATGGGATATAGAAAATGGGATATAGATATAGAAAAATTAAAACATTGTTTTGTTTCTTTTTTTCAAATCTCAACCAATTTGGAATGCAAATCAAAACATTTGACAAGTTAGTTACACAAAACAAAGTCAATGACAGATCAAAGGCAACAATTATTTAATTATAAAGATGTTTCAATGGATCATGAACCATCCAATAACCTCACAATCATATTCCTGATGTTTTCCACCTGCAGCAGAGAATGTCAATATTTGCCACTTTTTTGGGTTCGGTTAAAGGATTATATACCCAAATAGAGGATGACCCTCTCTACTACAAGTGAGCAATGCTGTAGAAAGAAATGCCGTGTGCAAGTACTGGAATTTGCATAATCTACAACCAAGTCAAATTTCAATTCAATTGATACACTAGTTCCCATGAAATCCTACATAGAATCAAAGTGGTGAACAAACTTAAATCACCAACTTACTGTTTCTGACCAAATTTCATATATATCAACATATAATCATTAATCGTACAAAAAATGTTATTGTATTACTAAACTGAAATACCCATTATTCAGATACTGAATAAATTAACGTTGTCCGAACACAAACACTGCGCTTGACCGTTATTGGATTGAAGTAGTATATTTGATGTTCACAAGATCTATTGCTTCTGACTATTAAGTCTAGAGAGAGTTCGCTGGGTCGATGGCGAATAAAAACTCCGCGTCGAATACAAGACAATTTCTTTAATTGTTAGTTACAATGACTGCTTACAAAGTAGACCGTAAAACTGTTAAACTACCGATTACTTGAACTGTATCCATTGCTTATACTAATTTGAAGTGGTGGTTAAGAGAACTGTTTCGATTGTATTAATAACATAAGCTGATGGGTGAAGTGATTTTTGAACATTCGAACCGTCTCTTATATAGCTCCATGTTACCCTTTATGCGGCCGCCAAATGCCACGCAAGGGGACACGAAGCCGCGGTAACCCGATAGTCGCGTCGGCTATTACCGTTGTTTTGAACAAGTATACTATTTAACGTTTCACGTTAATAATTTATTCTGACAAAAATCAGCTGTAACACCCTGTAATCATTCAAAGAGTGCGGTTATTCCCGCAATTCCGTAATCACATGCTTAATAATACCCTCTATCTTTCTATTTCTCTCTCTCTCTCTTTCTCTGTCTCCCTCATTTTCCCTCTAATTGCACGTTCGAAAAATATAGTATATTACAAATGATTGTGCCACGAAATCTTTGCTTTTGTTATTTTAAATTTAATGAAGCACATGAATAAGATAAATAAACTCTCATTGAAAATGTAATTACAATCTTTAACACCGCCGTTCGCAGGCCGTTATTAATAGCCACTCTAAATTGGTGGTAAAAGCAGTCAATCCATAATCAAGAAGACGTGAATACAAACCCTATTCAATAGGATCAAATATTTTCTACGTTAAAATAAATTCTGATTTCAGTACAATATTGCTACAGGAAATTTAAAATTACTGTACTAGATCAATATTCAGAATTTCTTTTGAAGACAACACGAAAACTGTAGATCTGTCAAAATTTTAGTCGACTTCGATAGTTTCTGTTCGGGCTCATGAGAATAAGTAATATCATACTAAATAGATCTATACCGGGCATATACTAAATAGATCTATACCGAGCATATACTAAATAGATCTATACCGGGCATATACTAAATAGATCTACAACGGGCATATACTAAATAGATCTATACCGGGCATATACTAAATAGATCTATACCGGGCATATACTAAATAGATCTACAACGGGCATATACTAAATAGATCTATAACGGGCATATACTAAATAGATCTATACCGGGTATGTACTAAATAGATCTATACCGGGCATATACTAAATAGATCTATACCGGGCATATACGTGTATGGAACAATATAATGACGTTTGCTTTAACTAATTTTATTGCATGTCCACTCATTTCCAAAACAATTCAAACCTTTCATTTTCGCTCCAAGATCTACGTACTTATATATCGCCAATGTGAAAAATCTAATTATACCCACCCAACGTAAAAAATAATACTTTTTCTTATTTATGACTCTTCATAAGCATTCCTTAAATATGAAGAACTAATAAAGTGGGGTGTGAAAAAATAAATAATTAGGGAACAAATCAGTAGGGAATAAATAAGTATATATATATATATTGATACTTTTATCATAATGATGATATATTCATACTTTTATATTGATACTTTTATCATAGGGAACAAATCAGTAGGGAATAAATAAGTATATATATATATATATATTGATACTTTTATCATAATGATGATATATTGATACTTTTATATTGATACTTTTATCATAGGGAACAAATCAGTAGGGAATAAATAAGTATATATATATTTTGATACTTTTATCATAATGATGATATATTGATACTTTTATATTGATACTTTTATCATAGGGAACAAATCAGTAGGGAATAAATAAGTATATGTATATATTGATACTTTTATCATAATGATGAAATATCGCGTTACCATGAATGATAATGCGATATTTCTATGAAGAGAAATAAAGGAACGTGTTAAAGGCTTATCAAATCTGAAGACAGGTTCCTGTTGACTACAAACTTTTTGATTGATAGTGGGTAGCTGGATAAAGAAAAAGATAAGTTTCCGAGCTCGGAAATCCGTTCCGCCCTTGAGGCTTACAAAAACTAAAGAAAAACTAATTGGATTGGAACCGGACAATTGCAGGCTATTCGTATTGATCTATAGATAGTCAGTACCTACTGTTTTTAGTTAAAACAGGTAGAGCAGTTCCGGAGAACTGGCGAAAAAACGTTTTTCTTTCCGTATGCCAGAAAGTAACTGGTAGGTCGCGCAAATGCTGTCGCTATGGTTACGTTCTTCGACAGGTCGTTAACTCGGATATATATAAATAAATCTACTACTCTTGATGCAAACTCATGTCTAGGACTCGATATGAGGTTGATTGATTTAGTATTCAATCGTATCTATGTCATACTTTTATTAGCCTAATTCACACTTTCTCTCATTTTGATGAAAATTTTGTCTGGCTTTACTCCAGATCGCTCGTTTATATCGTTTGAAGAGTATTTGTATATTTGGTATGGTAATTATTCACATACATCAAAACACGCATAAGAAGAGTACTACATATTATTACTATTAACTTAGTACTATCATTACTTTATTGATTTGGTATTCAATTGTATCTGTGTCATACTTTTATTAGCCTAATTGACACTTTCCCCTATTTCGATGAAAATTTTGTCTGGATTTACTCCATAACGCTCGTTTATATCGCTATAAGAGTATTTTTATACTCGGCTTGGCAATAATTAAAAAAATAATTAAAATTTACTTACATAGGCGTGTCAAAATATGTATAAAATTGGTACTACATAGACATATCAAAACACGCATAAGAAGGGTACTACATATTATTATTATACTATTATTATTGACTTAGTACTATGATTATTGATTTAGTATTCAATTGCATCTGGGTCATACTTTTACTAACCTAATTCACAATTTCCCTCATTTTGGTGAAAATTTTGTCTGACTTTACTCCAGACCATCGTTTATATCGCAATAAGAGTATTTGTATACTTAGTACGGTATTTATTTACTTACATAAGCATGCCAAAACACGCCTAAGAAAGGTACTACATACTATTATTATTGATTTAGTATTCAATCGTTTATGTGTCATACTTTTATTAGCCTAATTCACACTTTCCCTCATTTTGATGAAAATTTTGTCTGACTTTACTCCCGACCATCGTTTATGTCGCTATAAGAGTATTTGTATACTTAGTATGGTATTTATTTACTTACATAAGCATGCCAAAACACGCCTAAGAAAGGTACTACATACTATTATTATTGATTTAGTATTCAATTGTTTATGTGTCATACTTTTATTAGCCTAATTCACACTTTCCCTCATTTTGATGAAAATTTTGTCTGGCTTTACTCCAGATCGCTCTTTTATATCGCTGTATGAGTATTTGTATACTTAGTATCCTAAATATTTATTTACATAAGCGTATCAAAACACACATAAGAATATCTTCGAGGTTAATATTTCGCAAAAGGGGGATTAAAAATTAAATATGGTAAATAGAACTTCCAATTTAAAATACCTATCGAATGACTTATTTATTTTTTCTATTTATTTTTTTCTATTTATTATTAGAAAAAAAAACATAAAATATATATTTACAATTAAAACAAATGTATAAAACAACAGTAATATAATATAAAGAATGAGTAAACAAATAGGGATGGTACAATACCTCCTATACCACGTTAATAAATTTCAAGATTCGTATAAATGGGAATCGCAAACGGATGTCGTTACATGCTTGCAGAATATAAAATAGTGGGTGACTTCGTACACACGCATAAGAGTCTGATACAAAAATAAAACGATACTAATCCCAACACTAAAGTATTCTCAATGTAACTTTTTAATATTTTGAATAAATAAAAGAGCAGAATTAAAATGAAGAAATAGGATTTATCTTTTCTGATCTTATCTCTTTTTGATCTTATCGATTTTCTCTCCAGCATTAGGAGATACCTCATTATCTCATAACTGTGCATAAGAGTCTGATACAAAAAACGATACTAATGCCAACACTGAAATATTGTCAAAATAACTTCTTAATATTTTGAATAAATAAAAGGTCAAAATTAAAATGAAGGAATAGGATTTATCTTTTCTGATCTTATCTTTTCTCCAGCATTAGGAGACACCTTATTACCTCATAACAGCGCAAAAGAGTCTGATACAAAAAAACGATACTAATCCCAACACTGAAGTATTGTCAAAATAACTTCTTAATATTTTGAATAAATAAAATGGCAGAATTAAAATGAAGGAATCCGATTTTAGAAGGAACTTTTCTGACCTTATCTTTTCTCCAACATTAGGATATACCTCATTATTCCACAAAATTATTGGATTGCTACCCAACTGCAATAGAGCTAAAAAAATAATCACTACTTTGCTTGCAGCCATGGGAGGAATATTAAAAAAAAAATGTGGCATATTGTGGAGAATATACTTACAAAATTTCATCCCGGTATATTTAGAACTCTTGAAACTGTGAAGTCCTGACATAAAACCGGATAGACGGACAAGAGAAAATTATAAAGTTTCCTTATGGAACCATAAAAACATTGTGCATCCGCTTTGTTTTTGATTGCAAAAAATATGATCATGTATCTCAATTCAGAGCGCAACTTAAATGGACGAAAGTCCCTAATCAGCCCAATCTTCACATTCTTACACTTCTCTGTACTATTTTGAATAATGCTACTTGCCCAACTTATCTTAGAAACAGATTTAGTTACTTATCTACACACGGTATGGCGCTACGGTCTGAAAACCAGCTCAGTCTCCCTTTTTCCAAATATACAATCACCTTTTACGAAAAGTCCTTCGCTGTCCAAGCTATAAGACTTTGGAATCGACTAGATCCGGATACCAGGAATTCGCCATCCTTCCTCTCGTAATCCCTCCGTCTTACGTTCCTAATTCCATTTTGTTCCCCATTTTCCTTGTCCCCAACCAGATCCAGATTTATAATCAACCTTTTTTTTATTTTATATTATACACATGTAGCTTAGTTTTCCTTATTTATATGCTGTAATATTTTTTGTTATTTGTTATGTCCTAAGTTTCATTAATGTCTTTTACAGTCATCAACATCACAAAATATTTATGTTTAATCAGTGTGGTTGGCTGGAGGAAATTACTCTTGTAGCAATAATCCAAATGTATGTAATATATATATATATATATATATATATATATATATATATATATATATATATACGTTAAAATATGAAGAAATAAATAAATATGTAAATAAATAAAAATGTGTACTTATATGGCTAACCCACACCTCCAAAATGTTTACGTCTTATGTCTTATGCTGCGTAACTTTTTTTTCATCTTAGCATTTAATTGATTCTTCACACTTTCATCTTCATTCACTTCATAACCGTTTCTTATTAAACGATTTTATTTAGCTTCACAGTTGTCCAATTAACTGGCAATCGCGTCTTGTAATCGAATTGTCACCCACTTTCTGTTAACAATCGAGCTGAAAGTTTGCACGCACCTGTAGTTCCGGTAACAATACGACATTATGGTGGCATGAAGCTGATTTGATAATGGAGACAAAAAGTGGTCAATGAAATTGCTAAATTTATTTAAAGATAAATTTAGGAGTTTCTTTGACCATTTTATAGCCCTAAGAGGAGGGCTCTATTAGGATCCATTTAGTTGGTCTCAAAGAGAACTTAGATTACTAGATAGTGACTCTTCTCTCCAAAATAAAAGTTTGCAGCGCGCTGCAGACTTTGTGGTAGTAGGATGGTACAACATATAATATGTTACGAGCAAACTCCCTCGCGATGCAGGCACGCCCTGTTACATAAGAACCTTTCCTTTCTACATGAACTCCTGGGAACGATGACCATTCAATGTAGATATCCACATGGAAACTAAAAACAAATGTAAAATAAATGTAAACAAAATTTCCACGAATGTCTTGTACCGAACGATATAAAATAATCTCCGAACCATTTCGATTCTAACCATGTTTTAGCATCATGTATTAGCAGCTGTAAAAGTTAGTCTTAAGTGTATATAATACCAACCTATCTAAAAATTACGTAAAAATAAGGTGCAAAAAATTACGTGAAAAATAAAAAGCAAAAGATATGGATATATATTTGCAATTATTAGTTAGATTATTTTAGTTCTAAAATCTTTTTCCTTAAACATATTTTTGAAGTTCATTCCGTAAGACTTGATTTCCATATATAATACGAAGTTTTATATGAAATTTTGTGAGGAGTAAAATCAGGAGTTCAGAGCGTCAAAAAGTGTAATCGTTAGGTTCTAATTGTACGAAGTTCAGAGGGTTAAAAAAGTGTAACCGTTAGGTGGCCTCTCCGTGCAACATTTCTGCGCATTTTTAGATTGAGATATCTGAGATGATTTGGCATTTTCTTATAGCATAATCGCAATGACGGAGTGTGACACACATATTAGCATTTTCTTACCGCATAATTGCAATGACGGAGTGTGACACACATAATTTATTATCGTTCGCTTGTATCAAGATGTAACCATTAAATGTCATGATATGTGAATATTCGTATCTTCTATCCTACAAAATTAAAAAGTCTCTTTTAATTTTAACTAAGACTTAGACTAAAAATAGTCTAATGTTACTAAATGTTTTTTTTTAAATTTCGTTGTAAAAATTTGGTCTTGTTCATTTGTGTTTTACTTGAAAATAATTATATTGTCAGCATTTTTTATTGAAGAATTTTCCATTTACATTTAATAATATTGATATTTATAGTTATATACATTGTTACCTATTTTAGTATACTTAAGGAAATTTTACATTTTTTTTCGTGGCAGCTCTCATTCACCAGCTCTCATTCTCAGCTTGTAACTTGCCATTTGGAACTTCGTTCCAAACATTTATTAATCGGTTTTTCTTTAATTAGTTAGTTAACTCATTTCACGCCCCGTCATTTCCCCGCGTAGGGTTCTTTTACGCACACGATTTTGCACCAAATTCTTTACTTTCTGCTAGCCCATCCCTTCTTCTTGGGCCTGCCGCAACTAGATACATCTCCAAGTGTTTCTGAACCTACCTCTGCTCCGGCGTCCCTGAGGTTTCTATTCGAGAAATACGCTAAGGAAACCTTCCTTAGCGTATTTCTCCCACTTTCTCCGGAATATCACTTTCTCCTTGTGATAGGCTCCAATCACACATATTCCACATTTTGTTGAATATTATGTCTTTCTTGCTGATACGACGTATTCTGAGGAAGGAGCCAAGCTTTTCCGAGTCTCACAGACGAAAAGCGGTACCAAGAATAGGTTACTTTGAAAACCCTTGAAAATCTCTCTAGAGTTTCAAACAGGACGCAAATGTGCAAAAGACTTTTTGACTTTGTTCATTATTGTGGTGTCATCTCACTCCGTCCTCGCCTCCGTCCGCCTCTCACCACGTTGTTGTCCAGATTGGTAAAATGTTCTACACCCTCAACATCCTTGTCTACAAAACCCATCTTCTCTTGCTGTCTGGTGTTGATGAGTAACTTTTTTTGTATCTTAGTATCTAAGATTTTCCTTAATTGCTTTTGCGAACATGTGGGAAAATGTAATTATTGAAACAATTAATTTTATAAAATATGTATAGAAATTCCTATTCAGCGATATAAATCAGCGTCTGAAATACTAATACACCTTGTATATATATATATATATATATATATATATATATATATATATATATATATATATATATGTATATATATATGTATATATATATATACACACATAAAAAGAAAAATGATGTATGTAAAAGTAAATATGTGAAAATGATGTACCCCACATTATTTTACTTTCACTTGAATTTTAATGAAGTGTGAAAGCTGTGAAGTGCCAATTTTTTTTGTAGATTTCAAAATTATTGAATTTGCCTCACTAGAAAAGTTTCCACGAAACTCGAACTAATTTGTGAAAAAAATTAAAATTTTTAAATGTAAGTTGACAGATACATATTTATAAATCTGAGTATCATTATCTCTCAAATATTTTATTTAATGTGGTGAATGATACATGTTTATAATATTTGAGATTAACTCTGTATAAACAGTTTTGTACAGAAGAATCATGACTCATAAAAAAATAAGAATGGTCGTTTTTTCTATAACACAAATACAGAATTTAGAATTCAGAAGAAAATATTTTGTTCAGTTTTTTCAAACTATTCTGTAAAACCTAAATCAATCCGTTTCCAGAGTTATTTTTAAAAACAGGAGAAAAGGCTGTTTAATTCTTTTGTACAATATTTTTAATAAAAATTCTACAAATTTCAAACATTTCTTATGTTTTGCAGAATTTCTATTCGGATACCACAGCGGTATTAAGGCCATTATGATACTTATATATGAAGACATATACAATCGGTGAACAATGTGGTTACATACCAATTGTCTAATTCAGGAGTCTGCGACCTTGAAATGTCTAGGAGCTTCATTTTGAATAAACAAAAGTGAACGGTAAACTAATTCACACGCTGTTTATAGCGCTTCGTATGCACGAGAAAAAGTCATAACTTTATTTGTTAAATTGGTTTTTAAGTAAGTCTTACTTTTTGTACATAACTTAAAAGGAAAAAAAATCTTGTAAGATTACTTAAACGTTTGTCCATCTCTTTTGGGGTAATTTTCATTTTTTTCAAAAACCGTATGACATGGAAACTCCCAATGGTTTTTGAAAAAATTGATGGGATACTTAAACAGACGTGTGAGTAACCTTACAAGGGATTTTTTCCATTCAGATATTACATACTAAAAACTGATATTCAATTAACATTGGTAAAACACAGTAATCCACACATATCTCAAACCACAAAAACATTTATATGAAAGTTGTAGAGAAGACAAATGAAATACTCAAATTGTTTTTTTTTTATTTTATGTCATATATAGTTTTATTTTGAAAAATCAAGTTATAAAAACTTGGAAACTGTTTTTTTTTGCAGAAATTCATATAATTCATATATTGCTCTAGGAATATTACTGAAAACAATCGCTAAAATATCTCCTTACTTTATTTCTGAAATTGTTAAATTCGAAATTATAAAAAACGGGGTTGTTAGAAGTTTGTAAATAGATTAAAATAAATAAAAAATTTAAGGGTATATACCCTTTAATTTCTATATATATATATATATATATATATATATATATATATATATATATGTATATGTATATGTATATATATATATATATATATATATATATATATATATATATACACACATAAGTGTGTACGAAAATATCGTAGGGCGAGTTTTATTCCTACTTAATATATTTTTGAACAGACTAGGAAATGTTTATTCCTAATACGAGCTAGAAGATATTAGAGAAAACGATACTATATTATAAAAACTAATATTATAAAAAACAGTGAATGCACACAGCGCCGTATTTCTAATCAATATATACTAATACTCAATTCAAATTATAACTTTTTACGAGTCACCACGCGGTTAGCAACACGAAACGGGTAACCAATAACAATAAATCTTAACTCGGGGAAGGTACCGTCAGTTTATCTAAGATGACCTGTTAGTTTCATTGTTTTACTTGCGAATATATGGAACCAGGAAAACGACAAGCGACCAGGATAGTTAATCGAGCTAAATGACGACGATCTATTTGGTAGACCACAATTATATCTAGATGCTGGAATAGACTCTGTTGCTATTTTGATAGCCAACTTTACCATGTTCTGTGCCGAGGGAAAGCAGAAGAAGGAAGGTACATTCAACTTTATTATTGTATTCGAACTTTCTCAACCCAATGGCGCTCCACCTATTGACTTTGCGATAAAATTCTCCTGATATTAACAAATTCAACTGTATTCTTTTCCTGTACATATCATGCTATCTGTTATACGGAAATGATTTATAAAAAAAGGTTTACAAACCCTTTGCTTCATTTTCACCTTGTTTTTAAAAATACGTTGTTCGATTTCCGTGAATTATCTGTCTTGCTGTAGTTGTGTTTAGGTTTGACTTCTCTCATGCAACTTTTAATAAAGGCTCCTTGTAAATCTGTCCTCTTTAAGCTCCAAAATTTATCAAAAATAGTATTTCCTGTCATGTTTAGTAATTTTTTCCGAACATTCCAAGCGACACTTCTCATTACATGACAGTTTGATCGAAGGTACAATAAATATTTAATTCTCAATTTATTAATTCTCATTGAAATGTATTAATGACCAGAGTTTTTTAAAGGTGTTGCATTGTTGAAGTTCCAAGATTCAGGATCATGCTTTTGCTGTCTTGCTTTGCGTTGATTTGTTGAACGGTCATGATGACCGATTTCAGTTGAACTTAAATAAAAGCTTGATGATACTTTTCACTTTTTACGCTGGGATTTTTCTCATTTCGTTACTAATTTTAAAGATATTAAGGTGCGCGAAGTAAATTTTATAATTAAAGATCTGCCCACCACAAAATCAAAGCTACCAACGCAGAGTACCATAACACTTATTTCCGCGACACCGGAAAGATTAAAAATACCCGCACCGCATCCGCGTGAGTAACATCCTCATCAAATATGTCTGCTTTCTTGGAACATCCCTCGCATAATAGGAACTTAAAATCCCTCCACTCATCACCATTTTATCACAGCCACCTCCACTCTTTACTCCCTCTCTCTTTCAATCTGAAGAAATGACATGACATAGAATAAAATTCATTATAATTAATAACAAAGACGTTTATAGCCAAATTCATTTTCACATGACTATCACGATCTGCCTAAGTCGTCGGTGTTATTGCGGTCAGATGTTTATAATGATGAATGCCGTGAGAAAGTGAAAAGCCCCAGAACACACCCGTTGTACTATTATGTCTAGATGCAATATGCTATACAAATGTTGGAATTACTGAATAATAAATGGTCTAAAATAGATCATCACTAAAAATGCAGCAAATACAAAAGGAAGTAAAGTGGATGTAATACATTTATTTATCAAGCTATTAAATAACCAAACTTTTTTATTATAGTTATTATCGATTAATACACTCTAATTATTTTTATTCACCTGGTATTCCCAAACGTCTAAACCCGAATTAGATTTAGCAAACATATATTAGTTCTGTGCCTTACCGTGATTATGAAAAATAGCAATACATTTCATGACCAGTTTTAAGATTTCCTGAAAAGTTTATATAAAGTAAACTATACAACTAACACCGTGGAATAAATGAAACACACAATTTCAATTTTAATTATTTACTAACTTTCTTCCCACATAGCTAAATTATTTTCCAAGAAAAAAAATTAAAACTTACGTCAATATGCTTATTGCCAAATATGACTTCTCCTGATGACAACTCTCACACATTTTGTTGAGCACTAACTTATGCCTGCAGCTTAGTTTTCGTGAAAGTTTGGTGTTGCTATTTTAGTTTTATTGTAGTGTAGTAGTTCTGATCTTAATGTCGAAACAATTAAAAGTACGGTTAACGCCGTAGCTTTATTTGAAAAATACACCGTTTACTGATTCGTACAAGAGACTTACTTGACTGAAATCCTATCGTTCTTAGACAGAACATAGGACCTCGATGAAGCTCCGCTACTGGACGCTGCTTCAAGCTAGAATCTTCACCTCCCCAAACAACTTTCTCACTTTCCTGGCTTTTGTCTTCATGAGTATCCTCCACGATACCATTGGTCTGCCTCTATCCCTCTTCCTCTAAGGATTCCAGAAGAGGATTTATTGCTCTACCATATCGTGGCACTTTAAGAGAGTGTGCCTAATCTGTCTTCACTTCCTTCTTCTGATCTGGACGGCTCCGTCTTCTTCCCTCGTCCGATTCCAAAATCCTCCAACGTAGCATATTGTCCGCGCATTTTTCATTGCAATTTACAATATTTACGAATCTACCCTTAAAATTTAATTGAACCACGATATTCTAAGAAGTTTAGTTTAGTATATAGACTACTTTTTGATGGTTTTAATTATTATATTTTAGAAAACATTCATAAAAGAAATAAATAACAAGTATAAATTAGTTTGACAGACGTTAAAATACTCATATTAGTTATTATTTCGTCTTCTCCTGTGAGGAATATAAATCAGATGATAATTTATAATTCAGATGGCAGCCAAAGTTCTAATGAATAAAACTGCTTAGCTTCCTTAAAATCCATCTCGAATATTTTGTATGTTCAGCACACAGACGCTGCCTCCTAAGAATTTTACTATTTTTTATGATCTACAATGCACTAAGATGTTTAGTTTACGTATATGGAGTACTTTTTGATAGCTTCAATGATTATATTTTAGTAAACATTAATTTAAAAAATAAATAACACATATAAAATAGTTTCCCAAGCACCAAAATATACATGTAGTTATTATTTTGTCTTCTCAATTCCTGTGACGAATAATGTGATAATTTATAATTCAGATGATAGCCAAAGTTCTAATGAACAAAATTTCTGAGCTTACTTAAAATCCGTCTCGAATATTTTGTATGATCAGCGCACAGACGCGGCCTCCTAATTTAAGTCCTTTTTAACCGTATTTCAGGACCTGTACTACCTAATTGAGCAAATGTATTACCTTATTGAGCAAAAAACTACATAATATGTCATGATAAAATGTTGCCTATACATTGCTTCTAGTCATTGATATTCATATATATTTATTATCATATAGTTGACACATAATGCATGTAAAATATCACCTTTATAATATTAATTATTATTCAATAACAATATTCACATTCTTACCAATTCTTCTTCTTAAAAAATTCTTACCAATACGACTGTAAACGGGTCTAGGTAGCGTTGAGGTTTCGATTAAAAAAAATTGTAAGCAAACTTATATATGACTATAAAACGTGCTGAGATAAAATATATGTACATATATGTACTATAGTTAATGGAATTTAAGAAGAATAAATCGAAGCATAAATAAGGAGGGAATCATGAAAAGCATATTACGTGCTTTTGTTGTTAACTGTATATAAACGAAGCTAACAATCTAACCAAACACTGCATCGCAACGCCCGACCTTCGCAGTTCATAAGCTGTCTCTAAACTCTCAACAAACACGGGGAACTTCCTCATCAAGTAAATGTTTACCCGGCAGCTTCCACACAACACCGCCTGGTCTACGAACGAAGTCCCTTCACAGTTCAGAAAGCGGTAAAATTATATCGAGCGGTGCCGGTCGCAACGCTTTCACCTGCTGCAGCACCGGTGAGCGGCGGGGGCGAGTGAAAACAAAATGTGACTCTCACGAGTAACACAGGTGACCAACGACACTGCTTTAGACGGGACTGTGACAACATTTTTTTGTAACTGTAACGAAAAATGTGTAAGATCGTTGCAAGCAAACTTCTCTGTTAATTTAGTTTCTGAAAAATAATACTGCGTTATAAACAAAGCTCGGGCTAATATCTAAATTCATTTTAAAGTAAAATAATTCATATACTAAAAAATATTTCGTAAAGTTTAACTACTCCAATATGTCACAATCATAAAATTGTGTAGAACCGCATGGATAATTGCTGAGACATTCCTTGGTGGGAAATCAGGACAAATAGCCAATAAAACTCCTGTTGTCACCGAGCAGGAAAAGTAAATTAGAGGAAGTGCGGTAATTGAGTTGCGGTTTATATGTCCTCCACCATAGATTACAAGGGTTATACAGTAAAGGACGACATTACCATAGACTAAATATTTTAAGACCATGATTAAAAAATTAAAGGGGCTATTGGCAGTATGGAAGCTGATGTATATTACACATTATTCTGAATCTTAATATTTCGCAAATGAGACTAGAAAATTAAAAATAATAAATGAAATCTCACTTTAATTTTAAAACATCTACCTAATGATATCCCACTTATAAACATTCAAGGGTACATACCGTCTCTGTTATTGTAAGCGTTTCAGTCCTGGATTAATCCAACAAAAAAGGTCAAGATAAGGAGACGTGACCAGTGTAGAATTGAACCATGTCAACATACGTACAACTGGAAATGGTAGTAATACGCGAAATTGAATGATGAAATAAAAAATATACTCTTCCTCTGACATAATATTAATCAGAAGAAATGCAAAGCCAAATATAAATGCTTTCCTAACAGGAATATGTTATATACAACAGCGTCTAAAAAGATTGGATATAAAGATAAATAATAGCCATACATTCCGAGGTGTCAAAATTTGAGGAACCTTTTTGTCTTTTCCGATATCAGGCTGTAGAACTTGCAGCATTCAGATGACCATATTTGTTTGGGGTTACATCGAGGAAGTCGTCATATTTTCAATATTAAGGAAATCACAAGTATGTTTCATAAGAAATTCCAAAATCCTAAAAGTGTTTTGTATATATATTTCACACTGATGCTTTATATTCTGATTATACATTGTTATAGACTAACACACCAGCTCAAATTTCAAGGATAGAATTAATTAGAACTTAGGTCATTTTAGAAGTAATCACTCTCAATATAACCTTTTGGGAAAAGAAAATCTTTTTCTAAAAAATTATACAATTTTTTAATTTCTTCAAATATATTTGAAGCGAATCTTCTTAACGGACATTTAGGATGGCGACGTAAATGAGAAAAAATGTGCGTGTCAGCTCCGACGCGCGACTGGAGTTTACTCTTTAATACGATTGTCTTGGAATGTATCAAAAAGGTACGCTTTATATAAATGTTAAAAAAGAACTCTCATTTGTTCAAACTAATTAATTCTATCTTCATTATAAACGTATACATTTGACTGTACTCACCCCTTTATTATTAATATCTCTAGCATTACATTTCATGGCAATAGTGTCCCAAGCGTTTTTTTTCATCTTCGCGTTTGCTGCGTCGGTGCGTTTATTTTCTATTAAATCTTTGTAAGGGACTAATATCTGCAACAATAGCCTTTTCTCTGTTTCCGTGTAGTTTCTTTTTCTTGTATTCATTTTATTACTTTGTTGTTAAACGCAGTACTTTCAGCCAAAAAAAAACGACGCTTACAATTTTAGTATATGATCTGTGCTTACAACTGTCAAAAAAATAATTCGATATGTCAAGATGTGCCTGAAAGTAGCTAACGATTGATGCGAAGTACGTACTGCGCAGGCGAAAGTATTGAATCAAAATATAAATCTCCGATCGGCTAATCTTTGATGTTCCAAATTCGATTAGTTAATACTAGTTTAATATGCATCTATTGAACCGTGGGAGACATAATACAACAATTCATATTAATCTAGACGATCTTACGTCATCCCGATTTAAACTGGTTTTATATTTTGTCTATTATACGAACTTATTTGAGTCAAACTCCGTCATTGTGATTATGCTATAAGAAAATGCCAGATAAACATATTGATATCTCAAAGATGCGCAGAAATGTTGCGCGTAGAGACCACCTAACGTTTAAATTTTTTTTAACGCTCTGAACTTCCGATTTTACTTCTCATAACACTTTATGGCGAGCGCTATATTATATATGAAAATTGATTCTTAAGGAGTAAACTCCAAAAATATAAAATGCTCTTGATGTAGTAAAAGAGAGAAAAACGCAACAGCTCTCAACAATTCTCTCCCATCTTTGTTGTTTTTATATAAATATATGTGTGCGTGTGTGTGATGTATGTGTGTGTGTGTGTATGTATCTATAAAATGCGCTTGATGTAGTAAAAGCGAGGAAAATACAACAGCTCTCAACACTTCTCTCCCACCTTTGTTGTTTTTAAATAAACATATGTGTGCGTGTGTGTTTGTATGTGTGTGTGTGTTTGTGTTTGTGTGCGTGCGTGTGTGTTTGTGTGTATCGTTGTCCAAATAAGAGAATGTACATATTTGGTACAATATAACAATAAAAAGTAATTATTCTCTCATGTGGACGGTTATTTGGTATACTTAACCTGTTTATGTATTTTTGTTTTTTGTTAAGTGCTTTTTTATTATGTGATAGATAATTAGAAAATTATTTTTAAAAATGTCTATTATTTGTTGCTCTATCGATATTATATTATATTAATTAATAATTAAAAATTGAATCTTATATGCGATGCGTAATAAGTTTTGCTTCTGTCGGGAGTCCCTCGACACCTCAAATCTTTGTTTTACGATCTAAATTCGACGTTAAAAAAAGTCTGTGATTATGTACGTATGAGGACACGCTGCAGATTCATGACACGATCATGATTAATTTTGGTAAATCTTTTTTTATCGATTGGTTAACTATCAGAATAGCTGCTTATTGGTTTGCAGAATGATTCGTTAATTATGTTACGCATAGCTTCGGCAGCAGACTGACCAGACTCGCAGAGTAGACAGTATCACACACGTGTCTTAATGTCATTCAAATGTTATGCGCGTTAACGGTGCAGCATCTTAGTTACTACTGAGAGCGTGTCGCGTCCATTATATATCATCGATCATAAAAGCTTCAAGAACTTTCCCATATTTTCTAGATATTTTTCGAAAAAAAACGCTCATTACTTATTAGATAATCTAATAAAATTCACTTGCGTGAAATTCAGAAAAATTCACGCGAGTGAAGTCGTGGGGCACAGCTAGTGTTAAATAATTTGTTGAAGTGAATTCATTCTTGCCGTGAGATAGAATATTTGTTATTTATAACCTACAGATAAGTTATAGTAAGAAATGACGAGTGCACTATTCTATCGACTTTTGCACGGGTAATTTAAGTGTGGAACCTAAGCCTTCCACTTTAACCTTCCACTAAGCGCATGCCTATTCCTGTTACTGCACCTACCTTGACAGCCTGGTTATTCGGTTATCAAGGTACGTGCATTAACAGGAACAGGCATGTGCTTAGTGGGAGGTTCAATTCTTTTTTCCAGACTGTTTTTTTAAATTTTAATTAGTTGAATAAAAATATTTCCCAGTTTCAGTATTTTCTATTATAACGACTTTCAAGCGTTCATTACTGCTAGTTAACTGATCTGAAGTGTTTCTCTTGACCTACAAAAACTTCTACTTCTTGGTTAGCACAACAACCCATTACAGGTCAAGTCTACCTCGACAAGCTTTCTCCAGCGGATCCAGTCAGCGGCAACGGTCTGTCATCATTGAATTTTTAAAAGTTTAAAATAATTCTCGACACAATCGATTCATCTTGTGTTGGTGCCCTCCACATTTATAAAGGTTCTTAGCCGGGTTGTTGTCTTCAAATCTAAAAATGTGCACAAGCCACCTGATACGAAATGATTTAATGACTTGGACAATTTTTGGTTGTTTAAATTTTCTATAAATTCTATGATTAAACAAAATTCTCAATTTGTTATTTTCTTTGACAAAGCCAAATATTTCACGAAGTACCTTTCTTTTAAAAATAAGAAGTCTATCTTCATCTGCTTTTATTAGAGGCAAACATTCACTGTCATACAGAATTATTGGACTAATAAAAGTAGTATAAATATTAATTTTTGTTTCCGGTTTTAAAAGTTTAGACTTCAGAAAATTCCTTTAGCTGAAGTAACACCTATTACTTCAGCCAAAGAACCTACAAAAACAGCCAACATTAATTGCTCCTCTTAGATTGTAAAACTGGTCATCAGATACATGTTACTCCGGCGCCTCTATACCTTGTTCTAGATTTGTCTACTGAAATTCTCTATCTGTTACATGCATTTTCTATCTATCTGTTATATTCTGTGTAGAGCTCCAGACGCACGATTTCCCTCGCTACAAAGGCCTCTCTATCATAATCAATAAACAGCGTGCGAAGTCATTAGGTGCAACTGACATAATATCAATATTGAGGAAATCTATGAAGGAGACCTATTTTCATCAGTGGACGTCTTCCGGCTGATGGTGGTAGCTTGAACTAGTTTTTTTAAGTGTCAACGCTTCGAGAATGGTCATCCTAACATCCATAAACTCTCTATGGTCTCTCACGAGCGAAGTTGTCTATGCGTTTTAACATTGCATTGGAACCGGTGGCGGTTGCAACTTAACATCTAATTGGAGGTTAACAGAGGTCCGGATGAGAGCGCTCAATCGATTAGACTCTCTTTTAACATTTAATCGATTATAATCGTCTGTAAATAAATGTTTTCAATAAGAAATACTTATCATATTTATATGATGCTTCTCGTTCGTAATTGATAATATAAATATTTAATTAATATCTGTCACTGTAAACCAGGAGTTACAACAATATCGATACAGATATCGATAACATATATATATATCGGATATCGATAACAGAAACCATGAGAAACGATTTTATTTAATATTAGCTATGCCCCACGGTTTCGCTTGCGTGAAATTCAGCGAGTGAAACCGTGGGGCACAGCTAGTATTAAATAATTTGTTGAAGTGAAAACTCCTTTAGACGCGTTGAGCCATTTTTAGTAAGGCATAATCTCATGTTAGCATCACCGACATGCTAATGTTAACAATATATATATATATATATATATATATATATATATATATATATATGTATATATATATATATGTGTGTGTGTGTATATATATATATATATATATATATATATAACATCAACTGCTCTAACACCAGACTGACGTACGCGCAGCGGCCGTATACACAAATATAAACCAACACATTTTATATACCCGACTGTATGGTGTGTGAGTTGGACGGGTAAAATCTTATGAGTTCGCATCACCAACATGCTGTAATAGTAGTATATTTTAGCTATAAGGCTGACGTGTTGTGCAACATTAGTCTGTGTAAATCTATACAAGTGAAATTGAATTGACTATGTGGAAAGTTCACGTACCGTGCATTGTTTGAATTGTGTTTTAATTTGATTTTTTTTTAATTGTTTAATTGTGGGTTCACTGTGCAGTATAACAGTGAGTATTTAGTATGTCAATATTTTTACATAAAAAAATTAATAATAATAACAAAGCATTTTTTTTCCAATTATTTACAATATTCGTATCAATATTTGCGTTTCAAAATTTGATATTATTTATTTTTTATTTTTTTATAATGAGTATTTCATAGCGACTTAGGAGATAAAAAATATTTCCGGGGAGTCCCTTCCACCTCCACGCCGACTCCATACAGATTTGTAAATACTCTTATTGTATTTTATTATAACACTAAATTAGTAGAATAATATACTAATATATAGTGCCTATAATGTGTTCATTCTCATACCCACGAAAATTTCGGGGGAGGGGGAACAAATCTATTAAATAATTTTGGTCACATTTCACGCAGAGAACCAGATAACCTAGAAAAGCTAATGGTTGTCGGGAAAGTCAATGCTAAACTAACCCGCGGTAGATTTCCTACCCAATGGACTGACCAGGACTGACCAGGTCTATACTTTCAGGCCTCCCAATTACATCAGGAAAGCCGAGGACAGGGCTGAATGGAAAAAAACTAATGAACGAAGCCACCAGGACTTCTGAGGATGGGCACAACCTTCAGACAGGAAGAATGCGACATTGAAGAAATAATTTTTACTGACTCCTAGATCCAAATTAAATACAATATAATCTATTGACTAGGCTTACATAATATGAAAAATATTTTCATTTTTAGTTCCGCTTTGGTTTTTTTTCAATGTCTGAAAGAGGATATAATTATTCCAGTAGAAGTGAAGTAAATTATATAGAAAAGAGTGTGTAAGAATGTTTGACACGAAACTTCTCACGGGCGATACAGAATACCCATTGTAATTTACAGGTCGAGTCAACACGCCATCACGCACTCACGTTTGTTAGAGCTTTTATTAGACTGCATTTTACATGTAAAAGCACTCTAATAATAGCTCTCCTTTTATTATATTTATAGTCATAGTGATGAAATAGTTAAGAAGTAGTGAGTAACGTTTTTGTTGAACGGTATGGAAACGGTGGAGAAAACGACTCTCTTGTCAGTTCAACTATCTCTTACTATCATATTGGAAAATTCAGGTAAGCGTTGTTCTATATAGTAGCAAGCTTTTTCATACTATCACACTTGCTGTCTCTTTCTCTTTGATATATAAGATTAATACTTGCTCCTATATACGAGCCATCCACTACCTTACTTCCTTTGCTCATTTCGTGAAGTCATATTTTTTTACACGTATAAATAGTTTATACTAACTGAGCTCATTAATTGGTTTAATGAGCTAATTAAGCATAAAGGTTTATTCACACTCACTCCAATATTTGCAAAATCCTATTTCACTTTGACGTATTAAAATGATTGGTATATACGCGTAAATATACGTATATTGTATTAGTTACATATCTTTTTCACGTTATTAATAAAGAACACCTAAATAATTTCAAATTGAATTTAACAGAATATTTAAATAAAAGTATATTAAACAATGGCGTTTATTTAATTTACGATATAAAAAAATATTTCGATATGGCTTCAAATAACAATAAACATTATCCAATAAATAATGGTTGAAAAAATATTTCTAGTGCTTTCTTTATCGTTCATTTAAACTTGTTAAAAAATAAATTATAAGTGCCTATTGCAATGATAAAGTTAAAATATATTTTTTGTACCAAAAAAGTAGCGGCCGCCACGCTACGCTAGCTCGTTGCCGTAAACAATTTTCTAACAAGTATTGGAAAAGACTTTATATAAGTCTTTTTTCTATTATTAATGATATGAAAAAAATTACTCATGATTAGGCAATCAAAAAGGTGTATCCATTAGTTCAAAATTACACACATTTAGTAAAATTTCCAAATTTGATTGACTCTAGAAACATCTAATAGTATCTAATGAAACTTGACTGGAAATTTTGAGCGAGAAACATGCAATACCTAAATTCTGTAAACAGATTTCATTATCATTCTATGACTATAAATGAGAAAACATTAACCTCAATCAAAATATTTCACCTCTTTGTTTCATCATCATAATCATATCGTAATAACCCATCCTCGACCAATTTGGTGTAGGCCTCCTTCAATCTGCACCACTCGTTCATTTTGGGCCATCTGGATCCAGTTTGTTCCCGCCACTTTCATTATATCATACTTCCAACTCATTTGCGGCTTTCCAACTTGTCTCTTGCCTTCCCAGGGTCTCCACTCCAAGAGGATTTTGCACCAAGAATCCGACTTTCATAAAAAAAACAAACTCAAAAAAACCTACATTTCAAATAAGCAAAAAGAATTGCATAAAAATAGGTTATTTTGGTGATTGACTGCGAATGACAGCCGTTTTTTATAGTAAAAGTACTTTTCAGATCGATTACTTTTCTCAATTTAATAGTGAGCGTTGTCTATGACTAGGTACCTAAACCATTTATTTACTTTAGGTTTCTTTCCAATTAAACATATAGAATAGAGAAACTTTTAATGTTTTTAAATTAAATTATTCCCCGGAATTTTAATAAAATGAAGGAAAATATAAAAAAAAGACAGTAAATATTTATATTAATGTATATCCCCCTAATATAGAGTGGGGATGAAATAAATTTGTTTGTGGACCCCACCAAACGATTATAAATTATCGCACCTTATAAAATTGAGATTTAATTTATAATTTTTTTCCCATTTCTAATTCTTGTTTGTTAAATATTAAACTACAAAATCATATGCAATATTTACCTCTAAGTTTACAACTATGCTTTTAAAAATCTATAAAAAATGACAAATAATTTATTTTAGTACTTGAATTAAAATAATTTCCTTTAATTTGTACCAGTAACTTTTTTGATAAATAGAAACCATATAATACTGGTTCCGATAAGCATTAGGTTGGTTTTTTATTTTACCTAACTCTAAAAAACAAATACGTGGCTTCAGAGACAAAACAAAGTAGCTGACATTACAAAGAGAGTGGCAAAACTTAAGTGCCAGTGGGTTGGTCCCATTGCTCGACAGTCGGATTCTAGGTGCAAAATTCTCTTGGAGTGGAGACCCTGGGCAGGCAATATATTAGTCGATCGAAATCTGCAACTTTAATGTAAATACCACGAATGAAATATTCTCTTTAGAAGGGAATTATTCGCGTGTTGAAAGTAAACTGCGAAGTTAACATGACCTCAACAAAAAAAAGGAGTATAAACGAAATAAGTGTGTTTCTTTAACTATCAAATATAACCACTGAAAAATTAAACTTCTTCGTCATAAATTAAGTCAGTAAATATACATAATACAATCAGAATAGTTAAAATCAATAGACCAATGTTCAAATATCGAATCTTTGTTTTTGTATTTACTATAATTAAACCATAAACAAATTTCTTTATTTTTTCTTTAAATGTTTAAAGATTTTTATTCTTTAGCACATTAAAGAGTCAAGCAATTCTTTTATGTTTTTCATAATTATTCCATGTGGATAGAAATCCACATTAAATATTATAAAAGTAATTAATACTTAATGTGCCAACATGACTAATCAAACAATTTACCCGGTACAACATTTATTTGTCATATAGACTAAGTGGTGTATGATTTACTTAATTATGTGACTATAACTATATCCATTATTATTCGATTATGATTATGGTAACGATAAAGGAAATAAGGTGCAAAAATTTTCCTATGTTAATTTATATGGCAATGATCAAGGAAATAAGGTGCAAACATTTTCCTATGTTAATTATAAAAATACATTTGATTGAACTTCATGAAAAAATATGACCGAGAAAGTACAATAGAAAATGTTTCATTATTAAAATATTATTAAGGTTTTGTTATTAAGCTGTTAAGTTTATTTCATTATCATTATCTTGAGCACGGATTCAACAACTTTTGTAATTGTAAAAATATATTCAGTTAATTAATAAATATGTGTGTATATATTACAACGAAATAATTATTTTATAAATGAAATTATATTTCCTTGATTACAGTTTTAAAAGTACTTTCGTATTCGAAATTCGATTTCCTAATTAATTTTCTCCTCGAACCCCGAACCTTAGGATGTACGTAATCTGAATATATGAAAATATGGGGTATGTTTCAAAGAATATGGTCATATTTAAACAGTCGTTTTGGAGCATAAAGTAAAAAGATATATTAATGCTTTAATTTTTCGTAAATATAAAGATAGTTATTTATTAAATAAAAATAAAATAGTGGAATCCTGACTTTGACTATCCAATCGGATATGTTTAGAAAAGATGGCCACACATTTAAGGATTAATCGTCAGTGGCGTATTTATTTATTTGTCTCGTTTTCTAATTATGCTAAGTTATATTAATACTAAACATGTCTATGAATTAAAAAGCTGTGTCCTAACATTCCTTTATATTCCTTGTTTTGTTTCTAATTCATGCCAACAGCGATCAATGATCCTGTTTCCATGTAGTGAAAAAAATTCACAAGAATTTATTATGGTTATGTAAAAATACACGCTAAATATTTGAATAGATATGGCTACACGACCTTAATGTAAAACTGGCCATCTTATTCAATCGTATTGATAACGTAAGTACGTCATTACTTGTTCAAATTTAATATCACTTACTAATCACTTTTAGGTTGTATTATGCTAAGAGATTATATTTAATAAAAAAATATAGAAATATCATAACTTTAAAAACTAAAAATATTATAATTTTTGAACTATGCATTTTTAAAATAATCTGGGGTCGGTTTGAATCGACATTTCTTTTTTGCCGATGAAAAATGACATTTACAAAAATTGATTAGCAATAACAGACCTCGTTTATCGGTTAAAACCAGTAAACAAGAAACATATTGTAAAATAACGCTGAAATGTTTCGACTGTAATCTCATCGAACTGGCCATATTAACCTAAAGTACTTTTCTCAAATGTTCATGATTCGTTCACAAATATTTTTAATACTAACTATTATTTCGATGATTTATGTAAAGTAATTAAAAATTTAAACTTATCTCTATGTTTTTTATATAAATTCAAGTAAAAGAATAAATAAACAAAACTAATCAGCTATGTAGGTAACATTTAAATCAAGCAACTAAAAGGAATCACTCTGGTTTGATTAAAAAAAGAATAAATGTGTCAAATTTAGAAAAGTCAATGTGATCAGTGACGGCGAGTCTGTTAATTGTTTGGTTATTTTAGTACTAATTTATTATTAATAAACATGTCTAATTCTGGCAAGGGCACTTTTCAACCTGTAATTATATTATTTTAATATTCCATTGGTATAATAATATTTATTATAAATTATTACTGTTTGTCATTTAATTACTTCAATGATTGATTTTAGGATTCCGATGTACACATTACATTCGAGGACCAACAAAAGATTAATAAATTTGCTAAGCATAATGCTAAATTAGAGGATCTCAAAGACGAATTAAAAGTAAAGCAAGGGGATATGAAAAATTTGGAAGAAGCCTGTGACGAAATAGCATTATTAGACGAAACCGAAAAAATTCCTTATTTGATCGGCGAAGTATTTGTGTGTCAATCAGTTGATGATACAAATGTGAGTTGATTTTTTTGTTACTCTACTTAATTTTATTGCATCGTTTATCGCTGCATTCGAAAAAGGAAAATATCTCCACTTTAGTAAAAGTTAGTTTTGTCATAGTTTTATTTAATTAAACAAAAGTTAGTAGTAGACCTTATTTGAGTAGTATAAAAGCCGTTTACAATTAATAATTTTTTAAATCAACTAAACTAAATTTTGACACAAATGTGGTTTAGTACCAGTGAACATTTTGTTTTTCCTTTCCTTAAATGAAGAACATACATAAAAAACAAAGAATTGAATAAAAAATCGATTTGAAAAATGCTGACAAAGTACTGATTAGACAAATGGCTGTCAAACCTGAGATTTTATATAATCCTTTTTACTTATTTAAACTTTTAAGTTTTTTAGGTTTATATTTTTGATTTATAAATTCAACAATGCAGTTAAAATCAATTATAAAAAAGAAAGGGTGTGTGTACTTATGTACGCGCATGAGAAGTTATACTTCTTTGGCATCATTAAATTCATTGACTCCTGACTGCCCTTCATCATCAATGCGCCCTTCGTAATTATCGTCATCCTCATATAAGTTTTTTATCACTTTTCAGAAGATGAAGTTAAAGTATTCTCTTTTTGGTCTGTTATTTATTTAAATTTTCAAATGTTTTAGTTTCTTTTGTCTTCTTTTTCTTTCTTTATTGCCCTTTTCTTCCTTTAATTTCCAAGAATGTTGTCATTAGAGTGGAAGTGAGAAATATTTAGTTTGTTTACCTTATACTTTCCCCATTTCTTACTTTTTGTTTCTATTTCACATTAGAGAAATAGAGTAGAAAGATACTTAGATCGAAGTCTTGGGAGATTTCAGGATATGCCTCTCAACATGGTTAATATCTTCTTCACTGAGCTTCTTAAGAATTATTTCTTCTATTTTCTTTGTTAGATTCCAGCTTGTTTTTGCTTTTCTCTTCTGAAATACGTAATATATTGCTAGCTTCTTTTGAAGCCTCACTCTTCCGTGGCCTCAGAATATATAATAACCTCTTGTTCAAAGTCATCTTCAAGTTGAATTGGTGTATACTCACCTAATGTACTAGGCCATAAGTTGTGTGGATTATTCATTGGCACTTCTTATGAGTCTAATTCTACATTAAACACTTCTTTCGCGAGAATATATTCATGTGGTGGTAAAGTCACCATATACATATAGGCCATTTTCACAACAGTAGTTGTAAATGTGAAGTAAAATATAACTGCTCTAGTTATAAAGAATTATTAAGACAAAATCTTCAGGAGTTACCACTGTATGTTTCTTAATATGGTCCATCAAATCCAGAAACAGCTCTTCATTCATCCACCCACTCTGTGAGCACCTATAAATGTAAATGGCTTGCATGCATGACATGGATATATTATCATGTTTCATGGATATAATATCATGTTCATCACACTTGTAGCACTATCATAACAAAGTGTCATTATATTTTTTCCCTTTGCTAAATCCTTACGCTCCAACCTGTTGAAGTTCTGTTTGAGCGAGAATCTTCCCTGACATGAACACTGCTATTCCAGTTTCATCTACATTGATCTACTAGTGATCTATAGTTCAAGTTATCAAAATATAATTTTATGTCTTGGGAGTTGAAAGCAAAAATACTGTTGTCACTCGTTGCTTCTGGACGTATTATGAAGACTTCGGGGTTTCTCCGAAGAAAACCATTCAGCCAGTCTTTTGCAGCTTTTTTAAAAGTATTGTTAAAAGGATTTTGTATTTTATTTCTTTCTGCATGTACAATTATACAGCAATTTACTATGAATATGTAAATCCAATTCCAAATCAAAATAATACTTCTTACTCGGACCATAATGTGCTCTTTTATTTAATTTTTTTGTGTACTGTAAATAGTGATTTTTTTCCCATTTTGTTAAAAATTATCATACAAAAGTTGCCAGATTGCGCCATATAATCTGTGACAGTCATCACGAAAATGGAGTATAAAACAGCCGTTTCCCCATGATTTAACTCCAACTTGTATGGTCCTTATAACAATTTTCATTATTCAAGGTGACCAAGTACATTTCTACCCTTCAGCAATCTAAAGTATTAAATAAATCTATATCGAAGTAATTTAAATCGTTACAGCGGGTAGTGATTGCTGGTAATACCGTACAGTGCACGAAATTATCGGAAACCGAATTTTGACTTTAAAAAATATACATGATGAAGTGATACAGCTACCATGATCACATACTAAACATAACCATAATATCTTCACTATAGAATTTGTACGATATATTTTCTGATATCAGATTTTTGGAACTGCAAGCACAAAACCCCTTGACATCCAATTGCGCCTTTCTCACTGTCTGAACTGACACAATAACTCGAGGGTGCTACTTTACACTAAACAAACAACTTGTAAACACAAAAAAAAACGTTTATTTTGGTTCCTTCAGATAACATACTGGTGTACGGGTTTGACTGCTCTACGGTAATGTCCTCCGCTTCCCTACAAACTATGTTCTTATCACAAATAATTTCATCGCTTAAGTTTTAACATTACTTAACTCAAAATGGTAAACATTTCAGAACAGCAAAGAACTTATTTTATTATTATTTTCTAACTATAATTTTTTTGTTAGAGTAGTTATTTTGCAAAATGATTTAGTTACACAGTAAAATAAACATTTTCTGTCAATACAGAACGTATCTTTCAATTCTCTGTCGAGTTGGATCAAAATACTACAACCTCCGTTTTTGACTTACATGGTGATAGAACTTAAGTGACCATTTGTTGTTGTTTATTTCAATTGAACTTGCAATTTTTCTCATTTAACATTTGATAAACAAATAAGAATACCAATTGTTAAATATTGGAGTTAAACAACCAAAAAAAGTGAATATATATATATTTGATAATGATGAAAGCACTTTTTAAATCAATTATTTTTCTAAATTAATTATCAGTATTTATAACTTTTAAATATGAAAATATTTTGATTTAAAAAAAACAGTAAATGTTTATCGTTTTATTTGGAAATATAAGTATATGACACTTGCAATCATTACTTAGTAATATAAAATTTATGTAGGAAATATTCGAAAAGTAATCAAAAATTTTTTTGCATACCTTTTTTTCTTTTCAGCCAGAATTATTTTTAATTCAAATGTAATTTTTAAATATTGTAATGAGTTATAAAGAAATATATGTTTGATCTAACCTGACATTATTTTCATTTAGTTCTCGTTTGATTAGACAAATTGTGATGTTTCATAAGTAAAACAGTCCAAATGTTAAACTTAAGAATTTTTACTAAAAATTTGAAAGTAACTGAGTAGTAAATCAAGACAATATTATAGATTTAACAAAATGCACCTTGAGATAAAAAACTCAAGTATATATTTAATCCAATTATATTTTATATTTTCCTATTTTTGGTTTTTGCTCAAAAGAAGTAAACGTCTAATGTAAATACAAAATATAGTTATTGATAGAATTGGAAAGATACAAAAAAAATTCAGTAAATATCACTTCACATGAACATCAGGGGATTCATTATGAATATTGGGGAAGTATACAAATATCAAATCAAACAGTCTCTTAAGTCAGAGACAAATCACGAATCTTACTTTTACCTACAAATCCATCAATTGACAGATAGATTTTCCAGAGACATTAGAATAATTGGCACTTATCTGCTCTAAACAAAGTTTGAGATCTTGCAAGTTATTAAACACAGTGATATCTAACAAAGGTGTGTACCACGGGCCGAGAAACAGAATAGTAAATCTAGTCAATAAATATTATTTTGATATTATTTTTTTGGTGTTTCAATATCAATTTTTTGTCGAAGACAAAAATACTGTATTGCTTCACTGATATATCTTATTTATAGTGCAATTTACAAACCCAAATATTATTAGTTATTAATTTCAATTGTATATAGCCAATTGGTGTAAATAACTAAACAAATTGTTATCAATATAATCGTAATTCAAGTTAAATTATTTAATTAATTATCTCTAATAATAAAGTTTATACTCTTACAGAAATGTCTCGAAAATGCTAAGAGTAAAAAGGAGGCCGAAATCGATGAACTGGAAAAGGAGTGCGAATCGATTAAGGATCAAATGGGTGAATTAAAAGCGCACCTTTACAGTAAATTTGGAAGTCATATCAATTTAGAAAACGAGGAAGATTAGATGCATTTCGTTGCTTTATTGTACAACGTAATATTAACAAATTTCGTAACAATCTTAAAGCAAGGAAAGAGTGTACTTTTGTTAGTCTAATATAATTAAATTTCAGCATTAACACATTGCTTACCAATGAAAAATGTTTATTGGCTATGGATTTGTTACAAACATGTGTGACCAGCTTGTAAACTATGTCTACTGTATTAAATTATGAATCTTTTACACTTACCATGACTTTGTTTAATTTCGAAATATTTAATATATTTGGCGTTAATTTTGTAGAAATTCATTGTTCACAATTAAATGAAATTATGTGATGTAGTATTATTTCTACTTTCTTTAATTTCTTTACCACGACTTAGGTTTCGTTGTATTACAACATCTTCAGGTGGGCTATTAGGAAAGATTGCAATCTTTTCCATGTACAGAATTCACGCTGTTTCAATTTGTTATATTATAGATTAAATTAAATAAATATTTCAAACGATTAAATGAAACTACATCACGTAGTATTATTTCTACTTTCTTTAATTTCTTTACCACAAGTTATATAAGGTTTCGTTGTATTAGCAAAGATTGCAATCTTGTCACTTCTTCAACAGTGTGAATTCTGTACATGGAAAATATTTTAAAAAGAGTGATTGATTTAGCGTATGGAATGATAATTATAGAAGCGAGAAATCCTGTTTTTAGAATTTATGTCTGTATGTTAATTTGTTCGTCAATCACGCAAAATCTATTAGATGGATTTTGATAAAATTTGGTATGGTAATATTTTATATCCAAAGCAACATATGAGGGAAAAAATATTGTAATGACTTCTCTTATTCTGAATTTCACACGAACGATGTTGTAGGCACAGTTAGTTAATATAATAACAACTTAGCTCAATTTTCAGCTTGTAGAGCTAAATGTTGAATAAGTAACAAACATAAAAAAGTACTGTAAACTTAGGCAATCAAATAACAAATAACATGACCTACTAAATTACCCACAGAAAGAGCTTTAAAATTATTTCTAAATATAGAATGTCATTTTATTTTTCTTACATACCTATTAAAAATGAAAACTCATCTCTTTTGGTAGACACAAAAATGAGACAAAATTGTTAAAATACAATGAAAGCTGTTCACTGATGCTTACACAAAACAGTCTTAGTTAACTCAAAATAATTTCCCTCCATGTTGTATAATAATTGGAAATAAAAAATGTCAAGGCAATATGAATTAGAGACACCACCTATATATATTAAAAAATAAACATTGGGGTACTTATATGATTATCTCATAAAAAGAATATTGTCTATATGTATTCCTCACTAAACAAGGACAAGAGAATTAAAGTCTCTCTACTTAATATACACCAGTAATCAAGATTGTATTGCATAACAATTCCCAGAAACCTGATTTAGTCTCACAAGTAAATTTGGCAGTATATTGACCGTCCTATACTTCATTAACTGTCAACCGTTAACTAGCTCGCTCTTTATATTATTTGGTTTGACTAATACATTTTCTGACAAGTCAAGGATAATAAATATTTCTAAGTTTTTAAGAATCAATTCAACCACTTATGCCATTAATAATATGTAATCTGGCAAAATTTTGTTTGTTTAAGTTTTAAACCTAATTTACATCACCTCAGTAAATAACACCAGTTGTCAATTTGGCACCATGTAACGTCTTGTCAAATAACCCGTGAATGAAAGGCGAATAGTAGTTAGGTTGCAGTATATGCCGTTTATGGCTCTGACCAAAGCTTACTTGTTCAACGGATGCTTTCCGGTTTTTATGGGTCTTCTGCCTACCGACCTCGCAATTGTAGAACAGGCGACTAATTTTTATTTGGCTCGTGGTAGGAATTTCACTGCATGTCCGATGAACTTCGAATTTGTTGAAAGTGAATCCCTTTTGATTAGAAGACTACGGGTCTCTTTTTTTATATAAGGGAGGATGTCACGGGTCCCAGGAGGTGTCTGAGACAACCCAGGTGGAATGGTGGGAATAGTCTTGTCAAATGTCATGATAACTGATGAATTGTCAATTAACTGTTGGGAAAAACATAAAATTAAAATGTAGCGTTCGTTCTTAGTCACCTTTGCACCGTGTAATACTTCACTTAAATATTCAAAAGTAAATTAATGAAATGAAATAGAAGGAATGTGCACCAGCACCACTTCGATGTTCGATCTTCAAAACATTTGCTTTCATTTTTACATTTATTATGTGCTTTCTCACTTGATAGTCATTTAGTATTTGGGCAGTCATATGCTATTTGAAACAGTGAAGTAATTGTATTATTTTTATCAATATTTCACATTCCGTATTGAGAGTTACTTTTATTTTATTGGGCATCTAAAAATACATAATTACTTTTTACTTTGTTAATAATTTTTTTTTAATTTGTGCAATCAGTGTTGTTGAGTAATGGGTGAATTTGTACAATTAATATTATCGTCGTTGTGAATATCTAAAATTAGTAAATTTTGCATCAAAAATGTTTACTGACCGTTTTTATTATAATTTTCATTAAAATAAGCTACAAATAATCTTTTTCGTATAGGTTAGTTCGTGATGCACTCGTCGAGGTTTGATTAAAATGTTATTTTATTTCGATAATTTTTAAAACTAAGGATTTTATTAATTAAGATAAGTGATTAACAAATTTAACCTAACGTTCATAGAAATGAGAACTAAAAAATCGGAACATCAGTGTTTATTTCCTAATACGTATAAATGAATCACAAATTATTTTGAAAGAGGCAAACAAGCAAGAGCACTCGCATAGCATATTATTTAATTTTTATCGATTTCTTTTTATGTAGCAATATTGTGCGGAACTCTGAAGAGTACTGATTACCCTATGAACTATAAGACTGTGATGCGCTAATGCTTTAAATAGCTAATACTTTAAGAGAGATTAATTTTTCACCGCACTTGTGTCTGACACTTCACCTACCTATATGCAAGTGGAACATAACGAATATGACAATAGAATTTAAACAACAATGGTTGAAGATGATAGAAGTTTTCTATCATTTGCAGTCTGATTGGGCTGAAACTGAGTACAGGTATGAGTTTTTTATTATCAAGAAATATTAGTACTTTACAGGTATGAGTTTTTTATTATCAAGAAGTCCAAAGTGGGGCAGCATAAAGATTGAGAAAGAATTTTTACCAAAGAGTGTGGGATATTACAAAAGATTTTTACCAAAGAGTGTGGGATATTACAAAAGATTTTTACCAAAGAGTGTGGGATATTACAGAAGATGCCAGGTATAAAGAAGGAACTAAGCCTGTCAATAAAACTTGTTGTTGCTGTGGTACAAGGCATATGGCACGACGCACTATGAAAAATCAAGGTCTGTGTTTCGGATCAAAAATCGATAACTTTTTTATTTCTAGAGATGTTGCGAAATTTTGCACAAATGTAAAGTAGTGTATAAAGTCTTAAATGGCTTCTATTTTAGAATAATTAATTTTCATATCCTATATTAACAATCAAAGTCAGTTTCAAAATTATCAGAAAAATACTTTTATTTCTTTTTGAGCTATTAAAACTATTTAAAATATGTACAAAAACTTATTATCAAATCCCAAAACACAAATCAATATAAAAAAAATAAGAAATAGTTAAATTATTACTTGTTAAAGAAATAACTATAGGAAATATTTTAAAAATTAATAAACATTATATAAACTAGTATAATCATTTTTCTTGAAAAATTGTATATTTAAATAGATTAATTATACATCATCATACTTGGAGAACTCCGTGATCTGTTATTAATTCGTTCACTTTCAGAAGATCTGGGGTATCCTCATAAGTTTATTCACGTTTTTGTTATACGGTTTTCTAATGCTGGTATAAGGATGTGAAGTATAAAGAAGAGTATGAAAAACATCCTCATTTTTAGCTGATCCGGAGCACTCTCTAGCGTGATGTAGATGAAATTGTTTGTAATCCTTATTACGGGATTCTTATGCTCTTCCGAAAGTTGACCAATAGGAAGCACTGCAAAGTGCTGTATGATACTTTTTCTATGAATAAAAATTTTTTGAACCGAAGATGGCATGTAGTCCCATTCATATTACTCATGAAGCCTGGCAGTTTCCATAGCATAACTGCCAAATTGTACAGCATTTATCATCCCACCTGATGAAAAAGCCTGCGGAATTATATAAAGTTGTTTAATAAAATTAATATGTAGTCCTGCAAAATCTTCGCTGACCATGTTTGGAAAGAAAGATCGTAGGAAATATGTAATAGTATCAATTCTATACAACAAATCCAGGCATGCAATATAGACAGTCCGTATTGATAAGAATCTTCCATTTCATACCTAGCAGTCACTTCAGTCAAATCATTCATTTGCCGTGGAGTAGCTCCATATATTGATTGTACATGTGGAATCAGATGTATTCTTCAATACCTGATCTACTTTGCCATCTATCATAGTAAGAAAGAGTCCATGCTTCACTTGCATCCCCTCACCTGCTTTATTATTTAATATTGGGTTCAAAAAATTTATTTGGCACTTTATTTCATCCACATATTTAGTTTTTTCAGGAGTTTCTTTGTTAAATTCTACAGATATAAGCCAACAAAACGAACAGAAGAAGATAAATCCAATAAATTTTTAAGTTGTACTATTTCTGCAGTTGTATTTGTAATTTTTTTTTGATGAAGGTGGGTTTGTTTAGTTGCTTGTATTTTGTAATAATCTTAAACTTTGTAACACTTTCATTCGTTTGTTAAATTTCTTAAGTACAAATATTGTGTTTTGTTTAAATTTAAATCAATCAACACGCTCAGTGCCTCTTCACCCGTTAGAATTTGTTTCTAATTTGATTTTTCTCTCGAGAATAAGGTCTAATTTTCATTGTCAGCAATCTTTAATGTTTCCACAAGATTTGCTTTTGTTCCTTCTCCTATCAAACGTGATCCCTGGCAATATGCATTGTAGATGTGCTCAAATCCATATTCATGAAGTAACATAGTATTTTTCCTTTTTTTCTTCGATTCTGACTAGTCTGCATAAGATACGCACGATCTTCCACGTTTTCCGGAAGAAGTAGACGGTGTGGAGTCAGTTATAATGTCTTCTGAGTTAGGTAAATTTACTGAATATTCTGATTCCAACCAAATATTTTCTTCTTTAAAAATGTATCTTTCTTCCATGAAATTTCCGTCCATCGTTTATTAAAAGCAGGAATAATATGTCTTTGAATATCACTGGTGATACAACATATGTTGTCTTCAGAGACTTGATATTCTCTTTCAAAACTGTTAATAATGCCTCAAACGTTTTTCCTCCCTCGATATATTTAGTAGTATTATTTCACGTTTAGAACACTTGAAAGTAGATATTTTATAGAGTTAACAAAAAACATAAGTATATTATATTCGTTAGAATTAAACGTTTGTTTAATTATCACTATAAATTTGTAATGAAGAAATAAATGTATCAACTCTTTATAGACTAATATAAAGAGTTAGCTATTTGAAGAATTAGGGTAGGGTGCATCTTGTTGATTAAATTTTTCACATGCAAATTGAGTACAAAAATTATAAACACTCTATTAGCAAAGAATTGACCTTTCTCACATTTTTATCAATAACTTCAGGAATAGCAAAAATCTATAGCTAATTTTTATAAATGTCTTTTATGAATAACTAGGCTACAAATCACCACAGAATGTAAAACGTGGGTAACTGTCAAAAATCTCGAACTTGGAAAAATTCCTTTTTTTCATCTCATTTTATTTTGAAATTATTTTAATGTAAATGTTAACATAAAGTTACAAATATATTAATTGTTCCAAAATCTACATAACATGAGCTTTTCAGAAATGTATAATACTCTGTATATATATTCCTATAAAGTTTAACATTAAAATCACTTTTAAAGCGATGAAGTGAACAAGCTTGACATGAACGTCCATAGAAACAATAAAGATTGTCGCATAACTAAAAAATATATTTGAGATAACATATATAAAATTCCTACACGATAGTTTAATTTGACAATAGTGACATAAAATTATGACAATAGTGACATAGATAAAAACCAGTTTTGATGTGCCAGTGTGACGCACTGTGGGGATCCGGGTTCGATTCCTGGCTGCTCGTCTGGCGGAACTGGACTAACATTCTGATTGGCTGTAAGAGTCCGCCATATATATCAATTGGAAACATTAAAATACCTAATTAAATAATAAATAAAACAGAAAACCGATAAATACATGCTATTAATGAATAACGAAGAACTCAAATGTATATTCAATATTCATGATGTGAGCCATTGATTCCATTCAACAATAGCACATGTTTTATAAATTATAAGTTTTTCAGTTGTTTTAGTACATTTTAACTATTTTCAGATAATAGTTTCTTTAATTTTTTTTTTTTAACGATAATAGTTTCTTTAACGGTCACATAAATTATTGTAGATGGCATCTGAAGCGAAACGACCACTATCAGTCAGAATTCTGTGAATCCTTACAAAGTTTTCTTTTTCTGTATTTTCGGGAAACACGATAAAATGCAACATGTATTCAACGTAGAAAATGGATACATGTTTCAACATGTATTCATTTACAAAAACAACAAAATGTACAACATAGACAGGATTCTATGTAGTTGACGTTTGACAACGACAATTCTATACTCCATAAATATTTACATACGTTAATTTAAGAATTTTTATTGTTAAGTCTGCTTATTAAATGACATTTCGGACTGAAGCAAATTTCTACATAGGTTATTTTTTATATGTAGTAGACACATTTATGTGATTTAATTTGTATATAGATAGATTTTGCTTACTTTTAAAATGAACAACACTTTGTATTTCCATTTCATAAATTTCATTAAAATATTGTGAAATTTCTAATTGGTAATTCAAGCAAAACAATCTATATAATTAAGTGGACTTTTATTGAACATCACAACATTAATCAAATTGAGCTGTCTACGGCGTACTGCGCCATCGATTGTTTTTATTATTTATGTATAATGGCATTTAAAATATTTCATGTAAACTACATGCAGTCAAGTTTAAAGGTCACCGTGTCGAATCAACGACTACATCTCTTATATTTAATGTATTTGATATCATATGCAATAAATATAAGAACAATATACAATAAATATAAGGATATTTATTGTTCTTGAATTCATTAATCAATTTATCATAAAGGCATGGTCATGATTCCACTTCACAACATCATATTTGAAAGCCATATTTATCAACCAAGTACTAAAAACACCGATAAAACGATAAGCATGCAGGCGCTATGCAAAGACTGGGTGCATAATGCATGGTAGCGGAAGAGACAGGCCCTTCTCATGTCAATCTATCTTTGTAGCTCTATATTTTCTTATATGCACAATGCTCTCCAAATTGCTTGGGGGTTTTACAGGGAGGTAGGTATACAGGTAAGATGAGATACCAGCACGTTACATTGTTAACGCTGCTCCAGGGTATGTTGTTACCGTAGATAATAAATTAAGTATTTTCACACACTCATCTACATTTCACTTCTCTGTTAAATCATAATATAACGCATTTCCATACAAAATTATAAAAATTCTTTCTTTTGCGTAACTTCCTTTTGATAATTATACAAAAGAAAAAGATAGTTAGGGCAGTTAAGTTCACGCTCATCTTTAACTGTATATGCAAGTTTGCCACACATTATCGAAATAAAAGACATAGGTTGGTGCAGTTCTATGTTAATGACTTAACAATCGCTAAATTTAAAAAAATATGTGTATTGTTACTAACTCATGATGCACTATTACGAATTGAAGGGGCGCGCTCAAATATTATTACATACTGTATCATCATATATTAAAAGAAGTGTCACAAAATACTCAAATGAAGTTGGTATTTGATGATTACTGGGACCAACTCACAACCCTAATGATAGTCTGATTAAAAATATTTGGGAGAATTTGAAAAGATGTTAAACGGCAGAATTTTTATAGATGTAGAAGAAGGTCACTCACCAACATCCTACAGAATCCCCAATAGAGGCATCACACAAATAGCTTACAAAACACAATCAGAGTAAATAGTATAAAACTAGTCAAGCTAGGACCATTTATAACTTCACCATATTTACCGAATGTCCACCTGTGACCATCTCACATATAATTTAAGACATATTGCACAGAATTCTGAAAGTAAAATAGAGATTGAGACCTCAATTATGATGTAGCAGAATATTAAACATTTCTTTGAAGTGGCAGCAAAAAATTATTTTTCGCTTGTTTCATTATGTGGGTTGTCATTACACAATGCTCTCAAAATAAAATACATTTCTATTTATCATTTTCGAACTCCATTTTTCGAAATAGAATTAATGTTCCATTTACCATTTTTCATTATTGAGCTCCACTTTTAAAATAAAATTGATGTTCTTTTTACCATTTTTCAATTTTGAACTCCACTTTTCGAAATAAAATTGATGTTCCATTTGCCATTTTTCATTTTTGAGCTCCATTTTCAAAATAAAATCGATATTCTATTTACCATTTTTCATTTTTGAGCTCCACTTTTGAAATAAAATTGATGTTCTATTTACCATTTTTAATTTTTGAACTGTGCTTTCAAAATAAAATTGATGTTCTATTTACCATTTTTAATTTTTGAACTGTGCTTTCAAAATAAAATTGATGTTCCATTTACCATTTTCCATTTTTGAGCTCCACTTTTGAAATAAAATTGATGTTCTATTTACCACTATGAATTTTTGAGCTCTGCTTTCAAAATAAAATTGATGTTCTCTTTGCCATTTCTCATTTTTGTGCTCCACTTTCTGAATAAAATTAATGTTCTATTTACCATTTTTCATTTTTGAGCTCCACTTTCGAAATATTATGCTTTAAAGTAATGTGTGACGCATCTCTCTTTCAAATTTTTCAAATCCATACATGAAAAATGTTGAAATATTTGGGTTACTATGATTTCATAGAAATTTCAACCTGAATTATTGTGGTTAACCGACTTCAACAATTTCAAGAGATATAGCCAATATAGAAACTCATTTTATGCATATTCACATGTGCCTTCGCTGCTTGAATAATACAAAAAACTGTGATTGAAAGGCAATGAATAGCAAATTAAATCAGGGTCTCGTTGATTTAAATCATGGGTATGCCGTTTAAATAAAAATCAAATTAATATGATTCATATATTTTGAATATTTTAATCACTTTATATAGGTACAATAATATATCACAATCATATCCACTCATTTAAGTAAACTGTACAAAGGAATTTTTCAAATACTATTATAATAACTATCAAGTATATTTAAAACGACAATACTATAGGAAAAACATTTATACCTAGTTTATATTAATGTATATTTTGTAAAATTTTACATCATGACGATGGTAACACATTTTACAATTTGTGTCACATTTTTATTCTTAATAATGACATTAATGGCTTTCTTAAAAATAGACCTGCGTAATTTTGCCAGACAATATAGAAATATTTTGTCTCACGAAGGTGATCGCCAAGGTGTTTTGCATGTGTAAGTATGGTGTACTCACGAATGACATAAAATACGACAAGTATTATATCAGTAATCACCTTAATAAAAATATATGTCTATATTAATCACAATTGCCAAATCTTTATAATACAAAATGACAGTGTTTTATATGTATTACATTTAGTAGTCTATAACATTTGTACTACAAAATTAAAAACTACAATTTCAATATAAAACTAAATACCAGAGAAATATCTGTAGCTATTCAATTTATGTTTTGATATTAAGAAATTTCAAAGTTATGGCATAATGCACATGTTTGAAATAAACCGAGACTTTTAGCATAAGTACTAATATTTTATATATTTAATTAGAAAAATTAAACCAAGAATTATGTTTTAAAGAATCAGTTTACTTTTATTTTTAAAACAAATTGTACGTCACTATTTACTACTTCAAAAATTTCTCTAGATTGGAATATGAGGACTATAAATTTTATTTTTAATTCTATATTTCAAGACTTTTTAAAAATACTTCTATCCATTTAACACCATAATAAATTATTTAAAAATAAAAAATTACAATTTTTCTAAAACCAAAAAGTAAACGTTTGGTCGGTCGCTATTTAAAACTAAAGTTGAAAGTGAGAACTCTCAAAGAGTTTCCTTTCAATTGAGCTGCCATAACAAATGATTATCTTTGGAACCGAGAAGGAAATTTAAAAGTTATTCTAACATTAAATTTAATAAAAGCAGAAGAGAATGTAATAGCCATATAATACTTGAAAGATATTTCAATACAGTCTATAAAACCAAAGACACAAATAAATTCATTATTATTAGTTTAAATGTCATAGCATTTATAGATCAATCATTTAGCAGTAGTGTCCTCCATTAATATTAATATACTCAATATTATTATCCAATAGTGTCATTTAATATTTACAAAACTTAACACAAGAAATGGACATGTCATAAAAACGACAAGATAACCAGCAATACAAATTATGTAGTAATTCATATAAATAGTGACAGATACAATGAGAATAAATGTAAGAAATATTAATTAATTTTCATTTATAATATTTGTAATTATTTTATTTATCAGTATTTTTTACTACAATTAAAACAAATTTGGCATTTGTTGGGAATAAAAAAATATACGATAATATCAATATTTATTAAGAAATTTAACTACCCACATGTATATAAGCATTACAGCTCTAGCCAATTTTATGATCCATAGACTATAAACTAATGCTGGTATTTTCATTTGAGACTTTATTTTTCATTATATGGCATTCGTTCTCTCCATTGAGAACCTTTGCCAATGTCAAGTGTGGAACAAACACTGGTTAAATTAAATTTCGTATATCTGGCCTTGTTGCTTGTTAACAAAAAATAAACTATACAGTAAAACAAAAATTAGGTAAAAGGTTCACTAGAGTTAAATAAAATTTAAATTACTCCCATGGATTATAGAAAAATAAATATGCTTACTTCATTACAAAAATAGATCATTTGACTGTTGTAGCCAAATGGTTTTCTTCCCTATACGTATCTTAAAATTCCAGAGACAAATATCAAATGGTATGGACCACATCTGCACATCACTAATTCTCTCAAAAAAGCTGCTGTTTAACAATATTCCCATAGCAACTACAGCTATGAATATCTGAAATTAGAATACCCATTTTTTTTCACAATTTTCGTCCAATAATACGGGAAGCTAGGCAAGGCCACAAATCCCACATTTTTATAGGTATATATTGATTTTATTAATTAAGAAGTTCTGTATAACGAATATACAGATTGACGGAATAAACTGAATTTGCTTCACTTAATCTTTTAAAGACCAGGCAGAAAATAGGCGCCCATCCCTGGAAATCTAATTTTCGCTATGTTGACTAGCCACTAAACTTCTAATAAATACTTAGAAAAAAAATATTAAGTTGTTAAAAAAATATTATCATGATCAAATTCGACATTGTTTTTTACAAACAAAAGAAACTGATTATGTTTGCCAATAAACCTTAAAGGATTAAATTGCATACTTGTTTATATTTTACAAATAGTTTATTAAATTTTTGAAATTTACATTATATGTATTAAATTTAGCTTTTGCTGTTTTTAACATTCAAAACGACAGACAAAACAGCAAGCGGATAAAAATTAAATTAAAGAGTATATTGCCGATTTAGTAATTGTTTAATCGTGATTTAGTAAATATATACTTTAATCATTAAGACACTCTTATATTAATGAGTAACAGTACATCTGTCATCCTAAATAGTTCAGAACAGGTGAATATGTAAGTAGTTTTGCCAATGAATATAATTATTTTTTTATATAAAATATTTTATATAATATTTTTTTTCAAACAATATTTTTCATTATAAAAACATAAAATACTTGACTTGATTCATGAATTTATTTACAAATTGGTCTGCATATAAGAAGAAGAAATTTATTAGAATATGATTTCAAAATATTCAGTTAATTTTAATAATACTTAAACATAATTAATCACAAATAATAAATATATACACATCTTGTACAGCTTTATGTAATTCAAAATTAATCAAATAATGTAGAATATTTTTCTTTGTGTACAGCCTCGTGTATTCTAAGAAACAAAGTGTTTAAATTTTTATAACTAAATCGAAAATTTGTGAATAAATGAATACTGAGAGTGCAGGATCAGTTAACTGAAATATAAACTATTTTTGTGCCAAATTTTTCACTGGCCATCTATTAACCAGAGTGAAATAGAATCAAATGCGTCTCGCTCTTTGATTTTTGAAAATATTACCACCAATATATTAAGACAATTTGAAAATTGCAAATTCAAGAATTATGAGATATTTAACAGCTTTATTGCAGATTTTACCTTTCAGTGTACTGCAGGGCGAAATGCATAGGGCTGAGGTCAAACCCGCCGCAAGGCAACCACGTATATATAGATATTGTGCAAATACAAATTTTTGGATTAGACTTTAATCAATTGTAAGTTTAGATTTTTTTTGTTTATAATCGAAAGAGATTGGCAAGTAATTATAAAACGTGATTATGTTTTATATCATATTGTTGTTTTATACAATATGTCATACATAAAAAATATATTATATTACAAATTATCACCTTAGAATACAAATAATTCAAAATAACTTAGTGGTATTTCCCAATCCATTAACGCACTAAGCTGGTAGTGAAGCTGTTAAAAAGATGGAACCATAAAGTATTCTACTGCTAGCTGATACGATTTAGCAAATATGCCAGTAACGAAAACAAATAGCACTGCACTTTAAATGTCCTATACTTCATAAACACCGTTTTGACAATAGTAATAAGATTTATAAATAGATTTTTATAGTAACTAATTTTTTCTTTAAAGATTAGTCGCAGAAGATCTTCGTTTTTGGGCTCGTTATTATAAGAAGACTAGTATATACGTACATACGTAAATTATTTATGACTTGTAGGATATATTTCATTTGAATATATGAGTCAATATTTGTTTTAGACGATTATATGTTTATGATAATAGCCATGGTTAACTTGTCATTAAGTACTTAATAACACTTAAATAGGGTGCGACAACCGATAGAATTCAATATTGAACACTAATTTGTCTTCTAACAACAACTTAACACAGAAGATTCCATTTGATGAGAAAAGCAATACCACCTCAAACCCCTGATATATATATATATCAGGGGTTAAATGTGACCAATTTGTACCTTGTTGGTTAAAAACAAAATTAATTTATTTGGGTGATGTTAACATAATTGAAGGTGTTGTATTTTGAAAATTAAACTTACACCAGTATAGAGGAAAATTAAGCCGAATAAAACAACTAACATTTTTGATCCTGGAACTAAAACTTTCAATAGTTTTCTAGAAAATAAATTAAAAAATATTAATTTCAACTCTAAATCAGATGACGTTGGTTGGCTCAGGTACAATAATATGCAAATTTGGTTTAATTATTACAACATTTTGATGTGTCAATTCCCTCCAACGTACATAAACTACCTATCTAACTTTTCCCTTTTACGTCATTAATATTTGCATTTTTTTAAATATTTCTTTTTTATGTACCTGCATTTTATACCTATTTCAGAAAAAATACAAGGATTTATTTACAATATCCATATTTTTCTGTACAGCACGTACTATGTTAGTACCTTTAAAAGCACCTTACCCATACAGACAAACAAATGTCTTCTACTTTGTTCTAACCAACACAACAAATGATTTCAAATCTTTTTTTATGATACTGCCAAACACATTAAATATGTAATGGCTGTGTTCAGGTAGAGACCAATGCCCAAGCCTATGACTGCGATAATGTTTGTGTTCAAGTAGAGACCCACGCCAATGATCGCGATCATTTCTATTACAGTGTTGAAGCTGTCAATCTGAGGGGGCAAATTATGAACAATATGCGTTAGTAATTATGGAAAAATGGTGAGTATTGAACAAATTAAAGAGTTATAGCATAGTATTTTTTTATGTATTAATTGGTAGGTCATAATTTACACTAACAATATTTATAAAAGTGTAATTTAATTTCTATAAGATTTTGATAAGCGTTTGCACATTTTGGAATCTTCTGGTGTTACATTTGCTTTTGTTACTGGTCGGAGCTGGATAAAGTGATTCTATCTGTCACCATGTGTAATCTTCATATCATTGGTAAGATATTTTACGTTGACTTCATATATAAATGTGTCGAGTCAAATTAACAAATGAATGACCACAATAAGGTCATTGTGGCCTGGCTCACAGCGAACGTGAACAATTGTGTCATCAATGACTTTTTAATCACGATATCAAATTAGACAGAGGGTTGTGATCAGCTAGTGGAACTTACTCAATGTCATAATATAAATTTTATCATAAACATAAAATCCACACCGTAAACCCACGTATCATACAAATAAGACCTAGCTCGACATTCCAAAGAAAATTAAGAATTTTCAAATGGCAGACGTCATCATCCATACCATGTTTAAAGCACATACATATTATCGACTAAAACAAACCTCAATTTGTGCTGAAAATGCATTTTCACATATTATTGCTGAGGAGATTGAAAATTTATAAAAAAAGCTTTATTTGAAAGTATGTTTACGCATACTAGAATGTAGAACAAAAAATGACTGAGATTTGAACTGAAAGAAATACTCATGCGATTTTGCAGACTACATTCCAGCAGCATTGATCCATACTGTATCTCTCAAATGTGGTTATAAAATAAAGGACCAATATTGTGATCGCAGCAGTTAATATTGTCTATTATTACATATAAGAAAAGTTAATTAAAAAAAGAAATTGATGAATGATGATTGAAAATTACCGAGGATATATTAAAATAAATGTACGTACGTTAATACCCTTTTTTTAAAAATGTTTTCAATATTTTTATTATATTTATACATTTTTTTTATATTAATGTTGAAATAGACTTGTATGTACATAATAGAAGAATAATGTAAACAATTAAAAGAATATCAGTTTTTATGAAAATCGGATTTAACGACTCAATATGACTAGTCCCTCCAATGTTGTTTTAACCAATTTTGACTATATTTGATACATATGTATGTGAGTATTATTAACCATTAGAGTGCCGACGAGCGCCATTGCGCTCGTGTGCATACTAACTAAATTTGCCACGAGCACGATGGTGCTCGCAAAATCAGTTGCTGTTTAGCGCACGGTAGGGGAGGTCGCTCGCACGCATCGCTAATTTTTTATCTTTCTGCGTGTTACATGAAGTTCAAATTATAATATTATTAGTAATTACAATATAAAAAGGATCTAGGAAAAGAACAGTTTTAATCCATAATGTCTGAATACGAAAATAATTCGAGTGAAAATGATCATTTTTCAAGTTGTGAAGAAAGTGATAGTGGGAGTGACATTGTGGTGCGCTCACAGTTTGGCGTAATGCAAATTTTGAGTGACAGTGATAATAGTGACGATATTTTAGTGACAATAATTGTGCTGATACGGAGGATGTACCGGACTGCGAAAATATGATGTGACCTTGATTTCAGTTTTTGTTATAATTTGTGTTCACAATATATATTTCCATAATTTTCTTTGTATTTTATTATCCTTGTACAAGTTTTTATTAAGAAAACCCCGAAGAAATTATTAAAATTGGATAATTTTTGGAAGAGATACAGTTTTTTTTCCAAACAAGGGTAAATGACATCAAAAACAAAAGATTTCTTTGGTATTTTTAAGTATATATGAGTAAAAAACCATAGCAATAAACGGTTAAAGAAACAACTTTAGAATAAACATACATGGCAATATGTGGAGGTATGGCACTGAGGACATATTGCAGATAAGATGGTTCCAACCAATGACAGCTAATATAAGACTGTATATTCAAATTTATCTCATTCATTTTTTACATTCTTATTCTGATTCAAAATTGTTTATTTCATTGGCATAAAGTAGAGAAGAGCCTATGATTTTCAGGAACATAGATTTTTTAGTGTATGTACATAAAAATATGTATATATATTGCACTTATTACACTAACTTTAGAAGGAAAAATCAAATATATACAATTAAAATTATTCACAATACAAAATGTTACCGGGGTCCCTGCCCACATGCAAACACATGTTTTACAAAATAAAAAATATATATTACACAAATTCAAATAATACTTTACCACGAAATAAATAAATAAAAACAAAATTATCAAATATCACTAACAAATCACATTTTATAAATATTAGTTTTTAATACAAAAAATAAAAATTTTCAACTAAACAATTTTGCTAATATTTCAATGCTGGCTGCTGGCCACAGCTGACAATTTTATTGTCTTCTTTTTTATTTATGATTATATTTTTTTTAACTGGTATCACTTTAGTACTGTCAAACAATGAAAAAACTCATGAATGAACAAAGTTTTAACATTGTTCGCTGTTTTAAGTTTATGAAACTTTAACTTTTATTCTAATTATTAAACCTTTTCCTTATAACATATAGAAGATTTCGATTATATCTAGCTATTAATCCAAGTGAGAAAGTTTTAGTTGTAATGTGACCATAATTTTGACTCAATTTATTTAGTTTTGTCGAATAAGCTTAATTTTTTAATTTCATAAAATTAATTTTGGAATTACATTAAAGTCATTTTTTTTCCTTTTAACTGAAATTAAACTTTCAATAAGCAATTTTTTTATTGTTACAAAGTTCTCAATTGATTTAATTTAGTAAAAAAATTTTTTTCATCAAGTAAATTTCACATTTAAATTTTTTATCTCTTAGTAATATTTTAAATTTATTCAAGTGTGTGTATAAAGAAATAGTGAATTTAATATAAAAAATATAATGAAATTTCTTGAAATAACATCAAAAGGAAAAAAGGTTAATTTTCTTTTAAATGATTCATCAGTAGCCTTTACAATGATCAAAATCAAAGTGTAATATAATTTCCCCTTCGATTAACAAAAAATAAACTTTTATTAAAATATATTAGTTTTTCTTTTTTTTTTCTTAGACAAACTTAGTCTGAAGACTCGTCTAATTGATATGACATGATCTTGCATGTATCCTACCAGTCATGTAAGTATTCATCCCAAACAAATCAGTACAGTCTTACCATGCTGGTATACTACATGTACAATCGTCATACCAATGTCAGCATAACAAGTTACTAGTCAATTTAAAGTTGCGTTTTGACATTAATTATATTCATTATTTAAGTTAAAGTGATTTGAGAAAGTGGTGTCCATAACAAAATAATTTATAAAAATAATATAATATTCTTTTCACGATAAAAAAATCCTTTATATTTCTTTCACCAGTTTTATATTGAAGTAACATGGCTTTATTCAATATTTCTAACGTCGCGTGTTTATTGTCACTGAATGACATTTTGCTTACACATTCAACACATTACTGTGTATTGAAAATCAGATCAAACCTCCTCATTTGTCACGTAGTGTATTTTATGTTACTTACACTATCGCTTAGATGGACTTCCAGACTAAAAAAAATTAATTTACAATAATGTATATTGTAAATTAATTTTTTTTTTATTTGAACATTAAATCAATACAAAAAGAATGAACAAGCATTATTCAATAGTTTATTATAATAATTTCACTATTATAGGGCCGTGCGAAATGCTATCAACCCCAGCTGATGATAAATTAATAAACTTTTGGTTAGACGGCTGTCATTTTTCCCTCATAGCGTAAATATTATAATAAAAGAAAATTATTTATAATATCTAAATATACTATAGTTTGTTATATAAAAATGTGTTTAGTTCTTCAAAAATTTAATCCCATGTCTGCTCATAACATAACCTTTTTAACATTGACAAACATGTAACCAAAAGTCCTTACTTCTGTCATTTCCAAGCGACATCTATATGTTTCTCGTACTGCCCCTATAAACAATTTGTTCACTGCCACATGATTTAATTTATTAAGCAAAGTTCATTTATACATTCAAAATGTTCTTAGAGTTTTTCAAATGGATTAACAGCATGTAACTTTTAAATAAAAGAGCACATTTTATATTAAACATGAAAATATCCAAAAACCGCAATTAAAAGTGACTTAAAGATAAGTATCTCATTACTTCAAATTAAATGTATGAATTTTTAAGCCAGAAATCAACGTTGCATTGAACTATCAAAGAGTACTGCCATGTCAGCATAGCTTCAAAATTGGTTGAAGCATATTTTATATTAACCAAAAAATTATTTTATTGCTTTAAATTTTTTTAAGCATTTTCAATTGCGGACACAGTATCAATATTCTTTTTAATAAAATGGACTCTTTTAGTGGAAACCTATAATCAAAAATACACCTTAACCTTACTCTACGTAACAGTGGATGGATACATAATAATACTTAACAAACAAATACGAAGCAATATTCAGCTAATAGGTAAAACATGGACCTAGACACCCCGCTGTAGACTGGAGCGCGATGTAGACATTGAGACCTGTGCCACATTGTCCTCCTCGTCTGTCTCTCTATCGTTGGATATTCGGATGGCTTGGTACCACTGGTTGGTTAGATCTGTCATTTGACTCTTGCAATCTTTCAGTTCCTGTTAAAATAAATTAACAAAGTGATCTTTCATTTAACAATTAATGTTTACTATATTCACAATTCTAGATATACAATTTTTTATTTTTAGCGTAACATAGGGCAGGCAACATTAAATTGTAAACTGGATCCCAGGTACGTACTTACGTTTGATACAAATTTAAAGAGCATCATATATCAGTATGCAATGTAATGTACTTTTGGGATTGTTATTTTAATTTTTTTAGGGTACTGTCATTAGTTTTTTTAAAGGTCACTTGGAAAAACATTTTTTGGATATAGTTTTCATAGCAGCCTAAGAGGCTCTGTGTACCAAATATTACCATAACTGCAAATCAAAATTAATCCTTATCAACATCAAAATTGCATGGAAAGTATGTCATGCTAATACCTGTACAAGCAGTTCACTACAAAACAAGCTATTGTAGGCATAGAAATATCAAGATCTTCACTGAGCCCAGTGATAATGATGAGGGAGAATCCTCTATGGACTTGGTATTGATAATAAACTGTAAGGTAACTTTGAAACTTTAATCATGTTTTTCTTGAAACAATTTTTTTCGACCTAGTAGGCAGGACAACTTAGACAGCAATAACCAAATCAAAAATTTTTTTCTGCAAAAAATTTTGTTAAGCATAGTCATTATCTTTAATTAAAAAATTTATATTTTCTCAAACAGCTTAATGCAACAACTATGGGCAAAGAGTGTAATTGAACATTTAAGAGGTTGCTATTTTAACAGAAATGGCCAAATTTAAAGATAACAGCACGTAACAATATCTACTTTAAAAAAATGCTCGATTTTTTAGTTTCAAATGAAGGAGGCCCAAGATTTTGAAGTCGAATATGAGGATATACTTTTGTAATTCACTTGCTTACTAATATCTTTTGGCATATTGCTAGCTTGTTTTAGTTTTCTTTATACTCTCAGTCATAGTAAAATATATTTGTATCATCTTGTTACTAATTAGTAACTTCAAATGTAAATAAAACAAATTTTTGAAGATTCATGATATTATGATAAAAAAGTGTTACAAAAAATATTGTGATAAATATCTTTTTTTTATTTACAGAAATAATGTAAGAAAATGCCTGTAAGTTGCTAAACAGAAAACCTAAATAAACTAATGCAACAACAACAAATAACAAGCAATTATTTTGAATTTGACAAAATCCTCATTTTTTTTCGTAAATGTTGAGCAATTTAGGTTTTTTAACTTTAGACAGACGAGCCTGAACATTTCTCATATATTTGAGAATGCAATGGAATTGAAGTGATGATAAACTCTAAAAAATAAAAAGTCAAAAATTGTGCGTGTCAGCACCAACGCGCGCGTCGTTTTACTCCTTAAGTACGATTGTCTTGGAATGTATAAAAGACAGTATATAAATATCAATATCATTAAATGTAAATGGAAAATTCTTTAATAAAAAACGCTGACAATATAATTATTTTCAAGTAAAACACACATGAATGAGATCAAATTTATACAACACAATTAAAAACATTCAGTAACGTCAGACTAAGAAGTTAAAATTAAAAGAAACTTTTTAATTTTGTAGGATAGAAGACACCAAATATTCATACATAATGACATTTAATGATTACATCTCGATATAAGCGAACCACAGTAAACTATGCGTGTCACAAACGAACAGTCATATAGTATGCGCACGCTTTATTATTTTCAGGCCCTGCCGTGGTCTGACTCATCTGATAGCTAGAGACGGACGCAGGCACGGTGCACGAAGCAGAAGATGGATGGAGGGCTCTAAATTGAGACTTACCAAAACTTAAACAATGATCGAATGAAAGAGAGGTTTTAAGATATTTCTTTAGATTGTGCCAACACATTGGGCCCCACTTATGAACTCTTTATACTCCCCCTAGGGAGGTATGCCCCACTAGTTGGGGACTCCTGATCTAAGCTAATATTTTAACATCTACGAACTAATTTACATTGTCAATTATGGAGTTAATAAATGTTAAAATATTTTTTGCATTGTTAATTGTTAAAAATAAGTTCACAAAATTATATTATGGTGTGTTCTTTATTAAAATGTGTAAATCAATTAATTTGAAAGATAAAAACGATATATTATATTTTAGTTAGAAAAATTTATTTTTAATTAAAAGATTTTACTTCCCATTTGGGAACTTGAGTAGTTCCTATTTCTAATTCGAAATAATGTAAAATATTTACATCTTGTTTTATTTGAAAAAAGACCTATACTAAACTAAGTTTATCTTAGTTATAAGTGCTACATAAACATAATTTTTTAAAATACCTTCCGCCTTCCAAACTCTTTTAAATATATATGGGCTCGCTTTATTTGAAAATCTTAGGCAGCCACCACTCCCAATTGCATGATAATATATATATAAATAATATTTATTTGTAGATACTATGGCCGCAAAAACTGGGCATATCTAGGTATTTATCGTAAATTACCTGATGTGTGAACCTTCTAGTGAAGAAGGGTATCAAATATTTCAAATCGAGGCGAACAAATCCGCCAATCCTGGATGACTGGGCATAATTGACCTGAAAAATACAGAGTAACAGGTTTTAACTATGAACAATATTGGATCATTATTTTTCAATTAGAAAGTAAGACCTTCAATTCCCTTCAATTCGACCTTCTTCAATGCAAAAGACCCTCTTTTAGTGGATACGATTTAACTACGTCTTTAACAATCTCCTACATATTTTTAGACCTATTTTATCCCTATAATGTTTTAAAACAAATACAAATAGGTGACAATAGCTACATTGATTTTATTGAAATATTAAATGACCTATAGCTACAAATTTGAGTTTATACATTGTTTGAGTCTATAAACTCTGGCACTACATAATGAGGGGATTGGATGAACACTAACAAAATCTAGTCAAAATATAAATTAGTTGTAATAAACTTTTAAAAACAAAGATATATTAACTTTTAAAAACAAAGATAATTTGATCCATTTTTTTCATTTTGGATTTGGACTTAAAAATTGTGTAAGACAAATATATAAATTTTTATACACTGTTTAAACAACATATTAGGTGATTTCTGAACTGCATAATACAACCTAGATTTAACCAGTATTCTTGTTAAATTAGACTTTTCACAATTTTTTTTTGTAATACAATCATTTACTTTTGTAAGGTTTTCTATTTCATAATGTTAGTTTGATTCTTTTTAAATAATATTTACTCGTACGCCTATTGTTGTATATATCGATTGCTAAGTGTTAATTTATATTTTTATGCAACTTTGATTACTAATTTGGAACTAGATAGAAACTAGCCCTATAGGAAATAATGTTTTTAATTAGATCCGTAAAAATGTGATGTGTCTCCAATAAAAAAATAAGTTTAACATTTACCTCAAGCTCCTCTTCTGTTATTTCGGACAGATGCTCGGAATCAATGGCCTGACCCCACTCTTTAGTTTTTGACAAGCTCACTTCCTTTTGGCGACGCTGCCTCACTGAACGTTTGGACTTTTTATTTGCCTGTAATAATAATTCATAGAAATAAGTAAATAGCAGGATTTTGAATTTATAGTTTTTTCAATTTTATACCTGCTACGTAATAACGTTACCAAAAGTTTTTCATTATTAGTTACAATTATCTAGGTACGTTTTAGGTTACAATGTGATGAGAAAACCAGCAAATTACAGATTGGGCTCTCATTAGAATACACGAGATCAATTTAAATTTTTTTCATTTAAAAAATGTGAAACCGAACTGAACTATATATATATATATATATATATATATATATGTGTGTGTCTGTGTGTGTGTGTGTATGTACACATAGCTTGCCCTTATTAACATTTACATAACATGTTTACGAAAATTTAAATATATTTAAATTGTGGTATTCAAGCGAAAGCCACACTTCGATATATGATTTGTAGTTCGCACATATAAAGCAAATGTTTCCGGTTGCTGGAATTTTAGATAAAACATATGAACTTCTACACCCATAATGTGTGTAATTACAAATTATTTTTCGAATCACAAATGGTCCATATGAACTTAAAATTGATTACTTCGTTTCAAAATGTCAGTTAATAGTCTCAAGGCACGCAGAAGCTTGTTTGATTATCGGCTATATTCAGACTGCAACAATGCCGCAATTATGACATTTGCATATAATCAATGAATTATTGTGTTGTTATAACAAACTTGCTGTTAGTTTATCGTCTCGTCTCGAAAAAAAATTTATAATTTTAATAGCTCTCCGGTTTTTAAATATACGAATTATATTATTCAGTGAAGTTTTCTTTGGGAATTAAATTAATATTTTATTACTTTATTTTTTGACGTGCATTTTCACGGTGAAAGTAAACAATGGTGACTATCAAATGTTGCTGTATATTAAAAGAAAGAAAAAAAGAATATAATTGAGAATGGTAGATCAAAGTCAATTTTGAAATTATACATTCGTAATAAAAGTGTAAGGCATTTTCATAGTAATTTTTTATATTAGTATTGGTGGAATAAGTTCACTTTAGCAAAAATGTGAACTTCCATGTTTTGTTTTTGTTTTAAATGAAAGAAAATGGTTAAAAAACAAAGTAATAACTGAAAGTAGGACTTGGTTACAATTATCTCATTAAAAAAAAGTGGACTTTGTCAAGGAAGTTTTAGTGTTTTTCGACTTATTTGCCATTTTAAAAAGAGGAATTGATATTAAAAAAAAGAAATAAAGAACAAAATAAAAACATGAAATTGCACGAAATAGATTGCATAAAGTGAGGTTATAAAATTTATGTTTGACAGCCAACTGACAACCTTTTCCTCATAGAAAAGCATTTTTGAAATCAATTTTTTATAATGAAATAAATTTTTTATAATGAAATAATCGTGTCCGAGCCCTAATTCTTTTCAATACGTCGTCTTTTATGTATATTCTTTCATTAAAGACAAAAAATGCATTGGTACCTAATCAGAAATTGCTTTTTAAATCAAATGTTTTGTTAAATTAAATTGCATTTTTAGGTAGCAAGAATTATATTTTCATGCTCACGATTAAAGTAGTAGTTAGATAAGTCTAGGAATTACGTCAAGAATTTATTGACTTTGAGTGCCTACAATTCAATTATTCAGACACGGTTCCAATCTATTACACCTTCAATGCCATTTTCAACGCTATTAGGGACGGTCGGCGGACGCTTGCACGCGTTTATGTATATCTATATAAGTTTTATGTGTGTCATATCATTAGAGCTAATACCCATAATCACTATATCAGGTATATGGGTTGGCAATCGCAGTGTATAGCTTCTTGCACCAGTGGTGCTGCTACCCATCACTGGTTTGTGGGATTTTAACTATGCAATTAGAAACACCACTTCAGCCCCGCTCAACGAGGACCCGGGAATTGAAACAGCGCCTACGCTAGCTCTTTATTACTTGAAAATTCTATACCAAATTTTGCAGAAGTATGAACTATATTATGGACTGACATATAGTGTTTTTAGTCTAAAAAATTGAATGATTCCTTAAGGGAAATTGTGGGTTTTTTTATAGCATTGCTATGTATGTGCGTTAAAATTTAAAATTAAGTGTATACATGCACCTCATAATAAAATAATAGAACATTTCTCATTTAATCTGAGATAAAAAATCAGTTATAGCATAGCACTATAAATAAATTTTTTTAATTTTCACCACCCAGTACTGCTATAAATAACATTTTTCTATCCTACTACCAACTATGTGAAACCCTCACTTACTCTCAAAAACTTCAGCAACGGCAATGTGGATCCACCCAAGAAAAGAGTTGTGAAAAGCACAATGATAAGCGTTGTAGTTATTATGACATGCCTGGTCTCATCAGAGAAGCCTAAATGCAGGGAAAGAGCATAAGAAATGGCACCGCGAAGACCTGAAAACATACAAAATATATTCATAAATATGTGTTATTTATACTTGTTACAGACTGCATAAGACACTACATAAGAGCCGGAAGCACGAAGTAAAATGTTATTATTTTCCCAGAAAATGTCTCGTAAAAACAGAATAAATTTAAACGGTGTTTCGTAATTTAAAAAAAAACGGAAGTTATATTAAAAAATACAAGATAAATCATATCGTAAAAGATGCAATTTATTGTTACTCACTTATGGGTCTTAGTATAAATAAATATTTATTATAACGTTACCTATAACTGAAGAATCTATCTATAATAAAAATAACTTTTTATTTCTTATAAAATTGTATTTAACTATTTTTTATTTTTTTATATGTTTAATATTCCAAAGAAAAGCTTCCAATTTTACCTTCATCTCAGAATTGATAATAATTTGCTATGGAAGATAGCAAGATGCAACATTACAAAGGGTTTAAAGATAATAATAACAATAAATTCAATAGCTTGGATAGCATTTAAATTCTTCAGTGCAAAGAAACATTTGAAGATATTTTAACAAAAAAAATTGTTGCCACAATCAATATACAATTTTCACGCATACCACGGTACATTAAACAATCAGAAATAAAAGATTTGCCAGAAATTAATTCACTCAATTAATAAAATGAAGTTTGTGCTGTCGCAGAATCTTTTACTGCCAATAATTTCGAAAGCTTAGATATTATGTCAATTCCTGAATGCAAAGAAGCATTTGAAAAAAGAAATGTTGCTACAATCAGTACACAAATTTCATGCATACCAGGGTACAATAAATATTTAGAAATGAGAGATTTGACATGAAATTAAATCATTCTATTAATAAAATTAAGTTTGGGCTGTCGCAGAATCACTTACTGTCAATAAATTCGATACCTTAGATATTATGTCAATTCCTCAATGCAAAGAAGCATTTGAAAACATTTAAAAAAAGAAATGTTGCTGCAATCAGTACACAATTTTCACACATACCAGGGTACATTAAACAATTCGAAATAAGAGATTTGCCATGAAATTAATCTACTTAATTAATAGAATGAAGTCTGGGCTATCATAGTATTTTCTAATGTCACTAACTTTGAAAGCTTAGATGCTATGTCAATTCCTCAAAGCAAAGAAAGGAATGTTGCAGCAATCAGTACACAATTTCAAACATATGAAATCCATTTATTAAATTAACAGAACGAAGTCTGGTATTATATAATCTGCTATTGCGGAATCTCCTAGAATCCAAACAAAGCTTTAATACATACTGCTCAATAACACCACCGGATGTAAAAAGCTCTTCTTCTGCATCGAAATTTTATTTTGTATGGTGGAAGACACATTTCCAATTTGGCGAGTATAGTGAAAGACACATTGTCAATTTGACTTGTGTGGTGAAAGATTTGACTGACTGACAATTTGGAACAATACATTCTTTTATTTTTTTTAAACATGAAACATTTTTCAAAGTTATCCCAATTGTCCATTTTCATTCGTTTCGTTCGTTTAATATAAACAAACAAACAAATTGGTTTATTTTTATATAATCTTCAAGAAGATTCAGTAATTCTCAGATGACATCATATGATAAATAAGAAGAAAAAAACGATCAGAGCACAATATGACTAACATTCTCAAAAATATACCTAAAAAAATTTACACCATATTTGAAGTAAACACAAAACTCACAAAGTCCATTTCCGTCAACATAGAGAACCAATAAAAGATTTATAATATTATATATGCGACCAAACCAAGTGAAAGAGAGTTACTTAATAATTCTTCTGCTACAACCAGTATTTTTTGCTTGCCAGAAACTTGCCAGAAAGTCAACTCTTGATTCTTTTTCCTGCGCCATTCGCATTTGAAAAAACGATATCTTCTCGAATTGAACTGAATCGCAATCAATCCCGTTTTGGTCATGTCCTGTATGATTATTTATTGTCTTAATAACGTATCTATCTATATCATCGGTAAATATCTATATCATCTATCTTCAATGAGGACATGATAGGCAGTATTCAGTATCTTACTTTATATTGACATGATAGCTCATTATGGACAAAAGGCCTTTCTTGCAAGGAACACCGCATGAAAGATACTTAATCTCGTTGCTACCAGTTACAGTAAGATATAATTTACAACAACCATGTCTCATTTAGTACCCTACGTAATAATATAATAGGATTTTTTGTTCATTCCTTTGCAGAGTTGTTAATTCTGCAACCAATTTTCAAATGAATACAAATTAAACTGTACAAAATTGATACAAATTAGACTGTATAGAGATTAGAATTGATTAACATACTACTTTTTAACCCGAAAATACTATTTTTTAACATAATTCCTATAGGATAAAACCTAGTGTTTATTACAACAACATATCAATAAATGGTCCAATGTATATCTTGAGAGTCCAAAACCATTATGTAAATGTCTGAATTGAAAATCGGCACAGGCGAAGTCGAGGACTATAACTTGTGTTATATCTATTGTAAATCTTGTAGTTTTAATATTACATTTCCGTTTCTAACACAGATATTTTATGAGGTTTGAATCTGAATGCCTCAGTCATAAAATAACACCTTCAACACACTATATCCATCATAGCTATGAAGCAACTCCCCAGTTTAAAAATGTAATAACTTGTTTGGCAGAAGTCATTTAAATTTATCAAAAATATTTAGAAATCTGTGGTTTATTCAGGAATAATTTGTAATTAGAAAATTTTTTAGATACTTTTGTAAATAACCAGGAATACATGGTTATTCAGGAACAATGTGCAATTAGAAAGCTTTTTTAAACTTTTAAAAATGTAATTTCTAAGTTACTATTACTATACTCTTTTGCAAAAAAACGGGCACTTATAGGAATAAACTGTATCAGAGTTATTTTATTATTATTTGATGCATTCTATATGGCGATATGATGAGAATATTGTTATTTATTATTGAGATATCGTTTTTACCTACTTCAGTCATTAAAAATGTGAATAAATAAAAAAAACGATGTAAAGTCCACAGACGAGCGTTTTCATACTGGTACATTAAAAATGGCTAAAGTTTATTCTTGAATATTTTTTATTAATTTAACATAAAATTTGAAAATTTAGTAACGAGTATGGCCTCGTCTAGCTGAAATCAATGTGCTTAATCTACTAGGCATGCTTTCGACTACGTTTTTTTTCATTTCCTGAGGAATTCCCATTCATCGACGATCATATCTTTAAGGGCTTGAATGTTTTCTGGAGTTGGTTTTACGGCTCTGACGTGTCGTTTGAGATTATCCCATATGTGTTCTATCGGATTGAGGTCAGGACTTCTAGCTGGCCAGTCTAACCGACGAATTACTGCCTCCTGCATATACGCATCAACGTCTCTAGAGCGGTGAGCGCGAGCGTTGTCGTCCATAAAAATGGACTCGCCTTCGACTGCTGTTAATGCGGGTTGGGATGAGGTATAAGAACCTCTGTTATGTACCTTTGCACATTAAGTGTGCCATTTTCAATAAAAACTAACTTGGTACGGTCATCTGAGTTAATACCAGCCCAAAACATTAAGGAGCCTCCACCGGAAGGGGTGATTTCCTCAAAGCACACTTCTGCGAAGCGATCTCCAGGTCTTCGTAAGACTTGCTAACGTCAATCCTCGCCACTAATCGATATACGAGCTTCATCAGAGAATAAAACACTATTCCAGTCTTGTTGAGTCCATAACGAAAAATTTTGAGCGAATCTCAATCTGGCAACGCAATGCTCACGGAGCAATGTAGGGCCCTGAGCAAGGCGATAGCTACGTATATTCACGGCATGAAGTCTCCTTCTGACTGTCCATAGGCTTACTCGTGTACCTCTGACGTCCTCGAGGTTCTGTTTGATATCCACGTACGTAACGACTATTTCGTAGTGCTTGACTGACTATGAAGCGGTCGTCCCGTGGCTCAGTGCACCGTTTTCTTCAAGAACCAGGCCTTCTACTGACGGAGCCCATTTCTCTGTATCATTGCCACGTCCTTAGGACGGTGAAACGGCTCAAATTATACTGGTGAGACACATAACATTTGGCTACAGCTTTCTTCAAGCAGCGCAATAATTTTACTAGCTCTTATCGTTTTTTCAACCATACTGAGAACAGCAAACAGAAGTGAACTAAAGCAGCAAACAGCAGTAATTTAATTAAAATTTATTTGTTAAAATAAAAAACGTAACAAATGAAGAAGAACTTAGTAAGAGTTGGTTTTCATTTATGTTTACGTTACGTTTTTGTCAGTGAAAGATAATTTTCATTCAAAAAGAAGAAAATTTAAAAATTAGAACGTTTGTTTTTATGTGCCAGAATACACTATACCTGCCAGTAACAATTTTCAACAATTAATACAACCTCTTAATAAATAGTATTTTGTTAATAACATGACAAAATCAAAACCGCCCGTTTTTTATTCAAAAGAGTGTATTATTAATGTTGTTCAATTGCAACTGTATGTATGTACTGTCTGTTAAACTCTATTCATTCGGAAACCAAGTGACATTTGACATAGTTTTATATATAGTAATAATACAAACATGGACATGAAATACGAAAAAATTTGAATCCCCATTTTAGAAGTTAAGCAATCCAACTACTATTAGCATTTAAGAGCCTGAGTTTATTAATTATAAGGCACAACTCACATGCACGACTTTCCGACGACAAAAAAGTCGTCATTTGCAAGTTAGTATGGAAACCTGTCACCGAAACCGGCAACAGTTTATTGCATGTACACGTAACACACTGTCGTCGATATATAATTTATAGACAATGACTTTTTTAACATCAGAAAGTCGTTGGAACGCCATACATGTAAGTTGTGCCTTAATCGATTCGACTGCTATTAGCATTTAAGATTCAGAATCTATTAATGTTTACACAACCTGCACTAATGCTGCTTATAGTTACAAACAAATAACAATACAAAAAAATAACAATAGTTTGAGAAATAGGGAGCAAACAATATGAAAATATTTGTGCCATGTTAATTTTCATTTTAAAACTAAATAAACAGTAAACGCATTAAGAGGGAGATAGACGCGAGATATAAATATGATGGAAGGCGTGAGGGAGGCATGAGGGCTAGCCCAAGGTGAGTGGCCTCCGTGCGGCGTTTGTCAGTACAATTTGTTTCAAAAAGGTATTATTGACTGGGCGCGTGACATCAGAGCGCCGCCCAGCGTCAGCAACTTTAAAGGCACGTGAATTTTATTTGTATGCTTGAAATTAATGGCTCTGGTAAATGTTTAAGCGAATAATATAAAAATATTGGAAAATATCTAAATAAATGCTATTATTAACTAATAATAACAACATTTTAGTTGTCCGTACACAGAGTATATAATATCCATTTATTTTAAGCTCAACAAAATGAGTAAAATAATATATGTACCCATATTATAACATTTCAACCATGGACAATGTCAGACGAAATGCATTTTATTCCAGCGATCCAATAATTTTTTTTATCTAATTTCCAATTGAATATTGGAAATATGTAAAATTAGAATTTAATATTTTTTTAAAGCATTTTTACAATTTACTACAAAATAACTATTGAATATATTTGGCATTAATTTTGTAGAAATTCATTATTCACAATTAAATGAAACTACGTGATGTAGTATTATTTCTACTTTCTTTAATTTCTTTACCACAACCTAGGTTTCGTTGTATTACAACATCTTCAGGTGGGATATTAAATCTTTGCTAATATCCCACCTGAAGATGTTGTAATACAATGAAACCTAGGTTGTGGTAAAGAAATTAAAGAAAGTAGAAATAATACTACATCACGTAGTTTCATTTAATTGTGTACAAAATAACTATCGGGTCATATTTAAACAATTTGCTTTTAATGAATAAAAAATTAGATATGGGTTCAGAATAGCAAAAATACTTAAAGGATATATTTAAAAAATGACGTACTTAAAAAAATACGACTCAGTATTCCAAAACTTGATTTTTAAAAATTTACTTACAATAAATATCTTTTGTTATTGTTGAAGTATTTTTCACTATTTTCACTTTAAATTACTAGATGTTTACAAGACATTTACAATTAAAAAAGTTTCAATCTATAAATTAAATGCTCACCGCTAAACCACATAATAAACATCATTTTCTTAGTTATCTTGTGTTCACGGAACTTGTTACAGAGCAGCGCGAGTGGGAAAATGTTGCAAGCTCGGCCGACTAGACACATTATTATGCTCCATACCACAAAAGCAGGTTCCACACGATGACGGAAACTGTAAAGAAAATTAATAAATTAGATTCAATATCTCAATACTTTTTGTGCATTTCATTTTTTCAGAACTTCTAACACATAAAAACAAAACTCGTACTGGATTTAATGATCATAACAAAAACTATAATTTTTAAACTTGACACAGTAGAAAATTGAAACTTATAAGTTTATACTGTGAACATAATGAAAAACATATCGTAAAATTACCCGTTTCCTTTTAAGCTGTTCATTTATATGATAATTCTGGATAGTTCTTACACAAAAGATACATTTTAATAAGGAAACGGGTATCTTTTGTGTAAGAACTATCCAGAATTGTCATATAAATGAACAGCTTAAAAGGAAACGGGTAATTTTTTTAAGGTAGAACCTTCCTTAATTACCAAGCCATACTTGAGCATGACCTGTCAACTAGTCTGTTTACAGCAGTTGTCGTAAGAGATGGACCTCAAAATTGCTGTATGAATTTTTTTTATGGATAAATTAGTTGAACAAAGAATTCATCTTAATTAAATATTGTGTTTCAAACGAAATTTCTGGTGCCCAGGCACCCGAGTGGTACAAATCGTTAAAAGAGGGACGTAAAATGGTCAAAGATTTGCCTTGTCCCAAACGGATTTCAACATCTGACACACTGATGATAACATCGAAAAAATCAAACAATTAATGCTTGAAAATCGTCATTTTAACATTATAGAGTTGACTCGAAAGTTGAACATTGATAAAATTTTAACCAACACATGAGAATGTTCGTCGTAAGAGGCCAGATTTGTGAAAAGACAACTTACAGATTTTGCATAACGATAATGCACAGAGCAACAATTGTGACGGATCAGAAAGCCAAAAACTCAATTAATACCATGGTATTCGCCAGATTTAGCCCCGTGTGACTTCTTTCTGTCTCTAAAACAGAAATAAACTGAAATTGCTACTCAGTGGAACCCATATTGACTCTATTGACACATAACACAGAACTCGTAGTAGGAATTAAAGGGCATACCACTTTCGGCCTGTGAGAAGTTTACCTGGGCCTGTGAGAAGGATGGAAGAATGGTGAGGTTTCCAGCATTTACAATGTCCCAAAGCTGTGTACTTCTCATACCACTTTTATACAGACAGGAGTTAAAGTCATTGATAATCACCATATGGGGATATAATGGTATACAACAGTCAATAATACTCTTAAAATCACCAAAATACGAAATACCAGGAGGTGAGTACACAACTCTTAACAGCAATTTCATTCCGGAGAAAATAATTTCAATAAATAAATAAACCATAGTAGACAAACAGTCGGTTGGGGCTTTTGCGATAATTTTAAAAGGAAAATCATCTCGAAGATATATAGCGACCTCATCACCGCACCCACAATGGTGATAAATACAGATTAATATGAAACCTGGAAGGGAATAAATATTAGAGGGGAGTGAAGGTTTAAGCCAGGTTTTGCTAAAAAAACAAGCATGCATATTTAAATTTTCAAAATAATTAATAAAATCAGAATTTTAGGATGGAATACTCTGAGCATTGATATGGGAGAAATGTAACTCAGAAAAGCTGCTAGAGAAAACAGACTGAAGAATATTGTGTTGCATTAAAGGCATCACAAAGTGGCTCAAGGTCATCTGAAATGAAAGAGACAGGAGGGTGTAGGGATCGTTAGGAGGGAGCAGGGATCGTTAGGAGGGAGCAGGGATCGTTAGGAGGGAGCAGGGATCTTTAGGAGGGAGCAGGGATCGTTAGGAGGGAGCAGGGATCGTTAGGAGGGAGCAGGGATCGTTAGGAGGGAGCAGGGATCGTTAGGAGGGAGCAGGGATCGTTAGGAGGGAGCAGGGATCGTTAGGAGGGAGCAGGGATCGTTAGGAGGGAGCAGGGATCGTTAGGAGGGAGCAGGGATCGTTAGGAGGGAGCAGGGATCGTTAGGAGGGAGCAGGGATCGTTAGGAGGGAGCAGGGATCGTTAGGAGGGAGCAGGGATCATTAGGAGAGGAGCCGGAACGAAGGGAATAAATGGAAAATTTGGAAGCCATGAAAAATGCAATTTTCAAAATAAATAAGCTAATAATATATACCACAATGCACACGAAACTATATATCATATTTAACATACAGAGACATAGTTCCCAATAACCCGCAAACATCATGTGTGTATATGCAAAAATCACAAAATATCGAAAAGTAAATAAAACAGGTACTTTAATAAATGTAACCGAAGCATATTAATAAAAGTAGTATTTCTGCATTAAGTAGATTATAAGATTACGGAAATGTAAAATATGGTTCGTATGAAAAATAAAATTTATAACAAATAACAAACTAGTAATAAATAACTAGTACTTTTTATGTAACTCAATTATTATTTACAGGTAGATTATTTTTTTGTGCGTGATCGAGTGTTGTGACGATCGGTTTTATTATTGCAGTGAAAAGCGGATAACCTTAATCTGGCTTGCTCCAACTGTACAGGACATGTGATATATTTCTTGCAGCCATTAGGAAACATCACAACAATTCTTCCATCGCGTGTCTAGCAGTTTTTGGCCTGGAAGATAACTGCCGGGGTTCAATTAGAGATTCCATGATGAGCACGCCAGTTCCCTTTAATGCTTTCTTCACCGACCATACTTTATAACAGTGTTCGCTTCGAGCGAATTTGACGACTATTGGTCTCGAAGTCTTGCACTGCATATTTGCAGCACCTAGATGGTAGTACGAATCCAGGTTGACTTCACCTATTGCGGAACAGTCAAGTTTGTCAATAATGACACTAAAAGCGGCTGATGCCAGAGTGACAACAGCTTCTTCCTTCACGCCGTGAACAAGGATGGTATTTCAACTTCCCTTTGCCTCCAGGTCCTATACATGGTGCTCCAAATCATTGTATAAAGTTAAAAGCGACTTCATCATATCTTGAATTTGACCATGGAAATGCTTGAACTCAGTGAAAAAAGCCTCGACTGAGGGTGAGTGAATACTTGCCACTGATAATAAGTTATCAAGTTTCTTATGAAAGTTATCTAGTCCGGCGTTATATGTTGTAGTTAGATGCTTAAGTTCTGTTTCTATTGCACTATATTTAACAGAGGTGAGTGCAAAATATTATCGGGTTGGCAACTTATAAACCAGCCTCCACTGTGCACAAACTTTTCAACTGTTTAATATGTAGTGAATAAAATCAATAGTCAATCATATAAGCATCGTCAGTATTTAACACTTTCGCCAAATTCCTTCCTTATAGAAATCTTTGGGCCCTTGACAGAAAAACCGGTGAATTACAATTTTGATATGACTTTCATCTTTAAATTTTATATTGTGTAATTATTATACAGAGAGCGAAACAGATGGTAATAAAATAGTAAAAGGTCTGGAGAGTAGGGTGTGTGAGGAAGCATACTACATCCAAGTGAAAGTAGTTTTTTACGTCTTACTTTTGCTATATGGGATCGAGGATTGTCATGTAAAAAATAAACTTTGCTTCGATTTGAAGGAAGTTTAGCGGCAACTTTGCTCAATTGTTCACAATAAATATTAACTGTAATTGTACTATTAGCTGGAAGGAATTATTTAGCCCAATGAATAACTCCATTTATACTCCACCATACCCTGAAAAGCATCTTTTGTCCAATGTTATATTTTATTGTAAGTATACCTTTTTTCCAGATCCTAGCCGCTGGCTTTACATGAAAAATTAACATAAGCCTGGGTTGCCACCCATTACATTAAATTTTCATGTAATTTTCGTTTCATTTCGTTCTTGCTATCTCCTGTAACCAGATACTTCAGCCACACATATGATGAGAATTCAGTAGTATACATTAGCTCTCCTCTGAAGTTGAAGGGTGTTAGCTTATGTGGTAGCCAAACGGAATATTTCCACTTCTTTCTCAAAGCATGAAATTATTTTTCCACTGCAGTATAAGAGCATGAAAGTAGCTCTGCTAAACAACACAAACTTAATCTGGGATCTGTTTCAATAAGACTTTATAATTTTTCTAAATCAATTGTAGGATTTAAACAAATTAAAAAGCAGATTTAGAAAATGAAAAATCGAAATTTCTTTCTTTCAAAATTTGGAACTAGTGCTTGGCTGTATTGTAAGAGAGCACACCTTCATCCATCATTGTGCATATACTGCGTATTTCTTTGCTGTCTTTTTGCCCTAATTCATTTAGGAATTCATGAACTTTCCAGAAATTGGTGGAAAGAAGTGGTGGATTTATAAGTTGCCAACCCAATATTTTTGGACATAATTAACACAGTATTCAGGTTTCAAAAAAATTTAAGTGAAATTGTTGTAAAATGCGAGCTTTGTTTTTAAGTAAAATTATTCAGCAATAACTGGCCATTAAAAAATAAATCTATATTATATTTCCAAATTTATGTTTATAGTCAATTAAATATTATATTATGACACCAATGCATTTTCTTTTTACTGTCTTGTTGGTCTTATATTTATGAAAAAGTAATTTTTCCAAATTGCTTTGTTATCTCCAAATCTTATCATTGATTAGTGGAAAAATAAAAAAACCCAATCCAACATCCAAGTATTTTGAACAAAAATACTTACGACTAGCATAATGTGACATATTTTGTGAATTTGAAACTCAGCTGTGACACATTGCTGTATATTTTTAAATCACAGCAGTAGGGCAGTGGTATATTTGTGAATCTTGTAAATAAAAAAAAGATAAACTAACTTCCTTGCATACACTGTCTTACAAAGTTGTGCTAATAATAAAAGAAGACAAACTACCATGCATACACTGTCTCACAAAGTTGTCCTAATAATAAAAGAAGACAAACGGCCTTGCATACAGTGTCTCACAAAGTTTTGCTAATAATAAAAGAAGACAAACTGCCTTGCATACACTGTCTCACGAAGTAGTGATAATAATAAAAGAAGACAAACTGCCTTGCATACAGTGTCTCACAAAGTTTTGCTAATAATAAAAGAAGACAAACTACCTTGCATACACTGTCTCACAAAGTTGTGCTAATAATAAAAGAAGACAAACTGCCTTGCATACAGTGTCTCACAAAGTTTTGCTAATAATAAAAGAAGACAAACTGCCTTGCATACACTGTCTCACAAAGTTGTGCTAATAATAAAAGAAGACAAACTGCCTTGCATACACTGTCTCACGAAGTAGTGATAATAATAAAAGAAGACAGACAATAAAAGAACGCCAACTGCCTTGCATACACTGTGTCACAAAATTGTGCCAATATAAGACGACCCCATCTGGAAATAAATCTATACGGCGTTTCTTCATCACATTTGACATCTTTTCACACCTTATTGGAAGATGTTTTTAAGATATGATTGATTTTGTAGCTAGTTAGATTTTTTTTAAGTATTTTGGTGTTTACATACCTTCCATATATCAGTTTGACATTTATAAGAAAACAGTTGTGACAACATATCTACGCGTGATTTTAATTTCATAACTGAATTTGTAACTTATCACACATTACAAAATCAGATTAAAAAATTACATCCAACGTGTGACTGGCGATTGTGTTAGTTTATCACAGTATAGAGATAATTGCGTTAGTTTATCACAGACTAAAACAATAAAGATATGGAATGGATCAATAATCTGTTTGTAATGAATGTAGGATTTCTAATCATCAATCATTTATCCTCTAGAAACAAATATTTATTACATATTCGTCTTGCATTTTCCATAATCAAACTTTATCAATTTAATACAATAACAAACAGCTCAGAGAACAAGTTTAAAAACAGAAAAAAGAAACAATTTTGACTGTCACCTTTCAAAGAAGCAGGAGTTGATTAAAAACTAATTAAGACTCCTAACTAATTCACTCCTGCAACCCACCCTTTCTCATTTCTTTTAACATTTTATATACATATATATATATGTATATATATATATATAAATATATATATAAATATATATACATATATATATATATATAAATATATATACGTAAATGATTTCTCGGAAATGGTTCTATAGATTTTGATAAAATTTGTTACATTTATTGCTTGGGTTCAATAATTTCGAAGATGAGCCATATCGGTTGATTATTGTGGAAATGGCAGTTATTTAAAGTTTTCAAAATTACTATGAACACTATCATTATGATTTAATAACTTTTGAATGGAAAAACATAGAAAGGGCGAGGGCAAGTGGAAGTTGAAGTGGAAGGGGAAAACAGAGGTGAAGGGGAAGAAGAAGAGGAAGGGAGTGAGGAAGCAGAAGGGGAGGAGGAGGGGAGGGCAGGGGAAGAGAAAGAGGAAAGGGAAGGGAAAGTGGATGGGAGAAGGAAATGTGAAAGGGCAGATATATATATATATATATATATATATATAAAATTATGAATATTATTTTGAATTTTCTAAAAAGAAAGTCATCTTGTAAATTTTATTTTAACAACTATTTTTCAGTAAACGAATAACGTCTTTCATTGTCCGACTCTTATTCCTGGACGCCGTGTGTGTGTGTGTGTGTGTGCATGCGTGCGCGCGTGTGTGTTTTTTTAATACATGTTTTTCATATAAAAAAAATGTATGAGATATGAATAAATATATGACCAAAAAAAACCCAGCGAAGCAAGTATTTGCTGCTACTAACTAATGTAATTGCTTGGGCACATCTATGGAAAGACTTCACTACTTCGAAATGATGAAAAAAGAAGATATTTGACAAGAATAAAGTATCTAAATGAAATTACGTGATGTAGTATTATTTCTACTTTATTTAAATTCTTAACCATGATCAGGTTGACAATTAGCAAAGATGTTTACTAGTGCGGTTGTCAACAAAAATAGTTTACAAACACATTTTGCCTACGCACCGGGCACTGATTTAAAATTACGGACCACCCACTTTTTTTATCAATATCAAATCACAGTTTTTTAATATTAAAAATATTTTTTACACTCTGTCCGTTGGTCTGTCAATATGAATGGAATGAAACAAACTACTGAAGCTACTGATATAAATTTTACATAAGTTATAGATAGTTATCCTGTGACCAATTTAGTTATTTCATCATGATATCTAAAACGGTTCTCAAATTATGATGATGAAAAATTTTCATAGAAAATTAAACAAATCTCCACCACCACTTTGTAAAAAAATGAGTAGTGGCTAAAGGAACGTGCAGGAGCAGACAGAGAAACGGGAGGAGAAATCAAAAGTCGGTCCACGAGGGATTTAAACGAGAATAATTATTTATGTCCAATAAAAGAGCATAAAATAAACGCATTAAAACATTGTACTTGCATTTCGGATTTCAAGTGGATGAAGTCACAATGTACTAAATAACTAATAAACGGATTTAAACAAAGTGTGGACACTAAAACCATGCTATATAGTGCTCTGCTTAATCTCTTAAAAATGCTTGTTAAAAATTTCACCTTTATAATATAATTTTTGAGACAAACGATCTGATTACGGCTTATCTTTTAATTTCCATTTTTCCTGAAGTGCGAGAAAAAAACCGAAGCTAATTTTATTCAGTAATACAAATTTCACTTGGTTTTTACTTTACGAGTTTTTTTTTTTATTTAAAATTCATATTTCTAAGCTGTTCAAAATTGTTCGATGATAGAAACAACGATAGTGATGAACAAACATTGATCGAATCATTAAATTGTTCTCAAATGATTAACTACTGTAAATTATGGAACTTTGAAAATATTGTATAACTGGGTATAATTAATGAGCATATACTTTGTATGTAAGATATATTTGAATGGTACATTACTCATACAGATTTTATTGTGATACTATGAGGTACAGGATAACCATATGTTTAAGAATCTTATTGTATATATAGTCTAAGAGCCAACAGAGCAGACTTAAGGTATTTGAACAAACCCTATATTTTCTTTACTGATTCTCTCATACCTGCCATACACAAGATAGGAACTCACTAAGCTCAGGTGTGGATGCTATGGAGTCACCGAGGTGTACAAAATTGACCGATTTTAAGTTATAGTAACAAGTCTACCAATTGCGTATTTTAAAATATTACATTATTATTATTAAAAAATGACAATGGCAGACGGCTATGGTGGTTCCAAGGTCATAGCAGACTATAATGAAAATCCCAAAAAAAATAAACAATTTAATATATTTTAACAAAGCTAAAATTAATATATATTTTTAATAAGAGTATTCTAAGCCTATATTTAGAATGGCATGGCATTTTCTACGGTTCTAACATCCCAGCAGACAACAGAACGTTACCTCGGACATGATTATCATTTGTATAACACTATCGCACTCGCTAGTATACATATAATAGCATATATATTTGTATGGACATACGTGTTTACTGCCGTAAGATGAATTTTGGGGAAAATGAGCCAATTATAAGAAAATAATACTTATAAAAGTATAATAAGAATGAAATTCGGATTTTCATTCTTATTTGTCATTTGTACATGGTAAAATATTAGTTTAATATATAAAAAAAAGCAATTTTAAAAATGATGCATTCGTATTCATATCTATTGTTATTAAGGATTATCTTTCGATATCTAACCGAGTTGAGATTCAGCCGATTTACAACTATGCACATGTGTATGTATAGATAATAACATAGTCATGAAAGAACATTTGAAATTTCAAATTGTTCATTATACCGAAAGTCTAGTAACGTATTGTAACGTAAGAAGTATTACTGATACCTTATCCAAGAAAGTAAAAAAAATATAAATCAATATTTTTAAAACTATCATTCTTATGTACTATAAATAAAGTGTTAAAACTGTATTGAAGATGAAGACAAATCCAAAACTTACTTATTTTAATATAATTCTTTATTAAAATCTAAATAAATTTTTAAAATTTTTTGATATCTATCTCAATATTAAAATTTTTCACAATTAAATGAAACTACATCATCATCATAAATGAAGATCATTTTTGCTAATAGCCCACCTGAAGATGTTGCAATACAACGAAACCTAAGTCGTGGTAAAGAACTTAAAGAAAGTAGAAATAATACTACATCACGTAATTTCATTTAATTGTCAATAATGAATTTCTACAAAATCGGCTTCATCTTATTGTGCGTGCAGTGGTCTGACCGCTTGTTTGAAATTTTGCTTGTATATTTATATATTCATATATATATATATATATATATATATATATATATATATACATATATATAGATATATATATGTATATATATTTCTGTACTTTAATGTATCTAATTGATACATATGATGGACTTATTGCTACAAGAGCAATGTCTTACAGCTAACCAGAACACCAGCGCAGTCCTGCTTGACGAGCGACTGGGAATCGAATCCGGATCCCCGCGATGCACCTCACAGTCAAGGGCCGTATGCATTGTGATCAACCCAACACACCATGGTGACACTATAATAGTCGGCTGTGGCAAAATCGTTTTTACACTAAATGTTTTATTGTTAAAAGTAATATAACATTCAGGTGTAAACTCTAATAATAACTAAAGAGAGAAAAACAGACCTTGGATAAGAGAGTGTGATAATATTATACATACGTACAAGCACACCAGAGGTAACGTTCCATTGTCTGTCGGCATGTTGCAGAAAATGTCTGTAGTTTTTAATACAGACTTAGAATACTATTATTAACAATATATATAAATTCAGCTTTGTTAAAATACCTTAAATTGTTTATTTTTATTGGGACTTTCAATAGAGTCTGTGATGACCTCCATAGCTGTTTGCCATTGTTATTTTATGATAATAATAATGTAACATTTTAAAATATCCAATTGGCAGCCTTGTTACTATAACTTAAAATCAGTCAAATTTTTACATATTTTGCACCTCGGTGACTATATATGAACCGCTGCTAAATTTAGTGATCTCATGTACAGCAGGTATGTCAATAAAGAAAATACAGGGTTTGTTCAAATACTTTAAGAATGCACGTCGCTAGCTCTTAGACTAATGGAGTTCACTTCTTATCCAATTATAGCTAGATGAACAGCTAGTTTCATAAAAAATTAATATTCAATTCATTCAAATTTAATATGGTTTTTTATTAGCAGTCATCAAAAGTTCACTTCTTTAATCTTTCAGATTTTTTAGGATCAGTCCATTCTATTATACATGTCATGTAATGATATGTATCACAATATCTCTTTTCTAAGCCCTATTCCAATTTTTTTGATATAAAGAATAGTAAATACTGTTGTATTCTACTCATATACTCATATACATTAAATCTCACATATGTTTTACAAAAAATGTTTGAATTCAAAATTTTCCATAAATTATAATAAAATTATTTTAGATCGCCACTTTTTATTCGTGATTGATATTAACGACAAGCAAAAAAATTAACGACAAAGTGAGATTAATATAATATATAGATAGTTTGCCAGAATAACTGGAATTCTAAAACTAAATAATTCTATGTAATATGAAACAAACTATTAACAAGCTACAACTAACTGGCCATGAAGTTAAGAATTTTTTTTCATAAAAAACTATACTTCACTTACTTCCTACTTTTTTATAATAAACTTGTCGATTGAAAATTACATCTTTGTATGATTTTATTATCTTTATTCAAATGCATATTGTGCACCAAAGCACATATTATACTTATGTACATACCTAAAGTAAACTACAAGGTGAACTCACTATAGCTGTATCAATGAGAAAGAAATTGTAATCAATTGAGTGTATTACTTCAATTTTGACAGCTGTTTGAAAAAGGAATCTGTTGTATTTTTAAATTTCAAGAAATACTTAAGGGGGTTTGTATTACTGGCCAGATTGCAAAATCTATGTAAAACTCGAAAAGAATTGAAAATATATTCATTGTACAAAAACATAGCATGAACGTTACTGTCAGTTCATAGATTAATTCTAAATCACATAGACAATGATTAGTTCATTTTTTATAATTGTTTTTAAATTGGAAAGTTTTTTAGTAAAAATATGCTTAAGGCTCGATAATAAATATATAGAAGGGTCAGAAGGGACTCGAAACGGGAAACTCCATTTTCCTATTCTGAAGTATTTAGCCTCCAAAAGTATGTTGTATTCCCATCATTGTTGTTATTAGTTGTAAGACCAAAAAAGCTTAGAAAATTCCTATTTATCTAAAAAAATACTTGTTTACATAAACACTGAAAGATTAGTTTCAAGTATATTCCATAATTTTTTATATTTGTAATAGTATTCATTAATTTGATTTTTTTTATTTAGCCAATTTCGCTTTGGTGATTATGCCATTTACCCGAGAAACACCCATATGTACATATATATGTATACATAACTACTTGCAAAGTAATTCATAACTTCTAACTACTAACAAAATAACAATTTTTTGTCTTCTATTCTCTCCTCAATAGGGTTTCACGATCCAAACAGATACTTTCAAATATCGACACAAAATCATAAGATACTTTGATATTATAGATCGATACAAAACAAATGCGATACATGCTTGGACCCATACAAGCGTGTAGGATAGAATGAATCATATCGATAATCAAGTCGCACTGCCAATGGAAAATTTAAAAGTCTACTACGTAAGGTGATGACTGTTTTATTTATACATGTCCAAGGGCAAGTTAGAAATGTAGGCGATGGGTAATATGTTTTGAAGTTAGGAGTTGGGTATTCATTTTCCATTTTGGCTGTAGTGGTGATAAAATCTATTGCTTTAATTTTTTATTAATTTATTAACTAGAATAAATAAATTTAAAACTAGGGCTCCATGTAAAAATGAAGAAAAACAATATTAAATTATTTAATTACACGTTTAAATCATGGTTATAATCGGTCCAAAACATCATGGTCATAATCGGTCCAAACACCGTTATATTATTCATTACTTACCTACTACATTCTTCATAGATACTGTAAATCATGTATCCTACTTTAACTATCCTTATGTACATATTCAATAAGAATCTATGATTGATCGATCAATACAATATTTTAACGATCGGATTGTGACTATTCAATACAATTCCCTTATGGATATTGTGAATCATATATCCTACTTTAACTATCCTGATACATATATTCAAAAAGAATCTACGATCGATCGATCAATACAATATTTTAATGATCAGCTTGTGACTATTCAATACAATCCCCTTATTAAATCACATGGTTACGAAAATGTTGTGTATTTCTACTCCCCAATGACGTCAAAATGTCATTACATGCTGTTAGATATTAATAACAGCGTAACATTTACAATCTTGAAATCCACAGGTATTTACATAGGTAATGCCTCATCACGGTGATACATCATGATTTATACAAATGTTACGTAAGTTAATATTATGTAAGCTTGGAAAATTTTGTAACAGTATACCTTTTATGTGTAAACAACCTGTTAATATTTACATATGTATTTAACAAGCCGTAAAATATATCATGCTATATCATTTAGAATTGAATTATTGGATGAAAAATTTAATTTGTTATTACCATAATAAATTATACATTACAATAAATGTCCTCAACAAAGAGACATAACATATACATACACAAACACAGATGTATGTAGGTCAGACAATGATATAAATGATAAGAAATATCTGTCTGCCGATGAAATAAGATATGTCAGGAAAGACGAATAAATTGAACAGTGAGTCAGTATAGTTTTATCTAATTCATATTTTTTGCCTTATCTATATTTCTGCTCTGAAATAGTCCTAAAAATGATGCACGATTCAAAATATTTTAAAAGGTGTCACATATTGCACTGTATTCCCTAACGCATTATTACATAATGTACCAGAACATACATTAACTATAACAATTAATTGGACTAACTCTGAATCATATTTTTAAATGATTCTAATCATATTTGAAATTTTTAATTGGCCTAACTCTGAATTATATTTTTAAATGTTCTACCTTTATTTCAGTCTTGTTTAATATTAATTTCACATTCCCTAATGAAATGTTCTACAGCAACAAAGCTCCTGAATGTTTCTGTATCTACTCCAGGTATTTAAAACCATTTGACTTTTGATCTTGAACTATGATAGAAACGACAACAACAAAGCAAAATAACAAATATTTTTGATTAAAATGTAGTAGCAATAAAGGGTCATAAGGCTTAAATTATATTACCATATTTAATGTAAAATATTTTCAAAGTATGTCAATAGTATGTCATATTGGCGTAAAATAATAAAAATGAAATAAATTAATAATGCGATAATATATCTTGTGGAATGGCTAAGAGTTTAATATGAGTTTAATATTTTTTTGTGAAAAAGATATTGAAATTGAGGTGATGTAGAAATTAAAGAAAGAACTTAAGGTAGTTTGGTCTCATCAAACATATGTACTATGATAGATTGACAAAAATATATATCCACATATAGATATTAAAAAAAGTGAAATGTTTAAATTAATTTAAATACCTAAAACGAAATAATGTACACGTAATAAGAATTAAATATTTTCAATGAGAATAAACGAAACAGTTAAAACAATTATGTGATGCGCTAACATCCGTGTTACCCTGCCCCTATGCGGATGACAGTATAAAAATATAATATATAGAACAATTTAATTTTTCACAACTAAATGAAACTACGTGATGTAGTATTATTTCTACTTTATTTAAATAATACTACAACACGTAGTTTCATTTAGTTGTTAAAATTAAATCATAATGAATTTCTACAAAATTAACGTGAAATATATTCAATATATAGAATAATTTATACAAATAATTATACAAATATTTTATTCACACCAAGCAATGAAAGTATTTTTAAATTACAGTATATCACTCCTATAAAAATATAATATGACATCAATTTTCTGAAGAAAGGCTTATTCACAACATATTTTAATTTGTAAGTGAGTAAAACTAAATGAATTCTACTAGTTTAATTTTTATAAAAATTTCTAGGGTTTATCATCTTTAAACCATCATTGAATCTAGTCCAACCATATGTTTTAATACCGACGACATACTATGTACTTTATTTTCAAGAAACCATGATTATACCATTAATCCAGGGTCTTAATTTAAAGGGTAAATTTCGATAAGAAGCTTTAACAGCATTAAGTTAACGACAATTGTTTACTTAAGGTAAATTTATATCTCCAATGTATTTAAGACACCAGGCACAAACATTAACCACACAGTAAGAATTAAAATTGATAATGTTATTTACAACAAGTCAAATATATTATCTTCAATACGTCTTGTCAATAATATTTACTCTGGTTTACCTGTTATCACTATGTGTCAAATCTTTTGTAATATTGTTTTGGGGATATTTCATTTACGTGATAAATTCCTTTCATATGATATAAAATGATAAGGTAGACGTTTTTTTCATTTTTATAGCCATTGTCTTATATGATACTTGTCAACCAATTAACACTAAATTTGTAGTGCCAGCTTAACATCAAATACTTTCTGAGTATTTAAAAAGGATAATTGACTTCATTTTTAATATGTTGCAATACTTATAAATACTCTACGGTTGAATTGTCTAAAATAAGTAGGCGATTTTTCGTTTTTTTTCTGTTGTTTAGTGCATCTCACTTAGTGGGAGTATAATCATTTCTCTAAGCTAAAAGTCATAATGTATGTAGAATGAAGACGTACTCAAATTCATAGTACCTTTGATATTTAGGAAATGGAAAGTTTACCTGTGTTCACACATACCTTGAGATATTTTACTTTAAGAAGTGATCATTGTACATCGAGCTAGATGATGGTGAATGACATGTTCTCGTGTGTCAAATACACATGAGAACATGCCATTCATCATCATCTTTATTAGCGAACATTTTCTTTAACATGAGATTTCGCTAGTAAAATTTGACCTATAATAGCTTTATAAAATACCTACATTTCAACATATTAGATACACGGTAACTATATCTACATATTTTATGCATTAACAGGCTCGAACACATTATCAACGCCACACTCATTTCTAGCACAATTAGCACTATAGTTAGTACTAATTTGTTTTCTCTATTAGTAAATAATTCGTATTCTACCATTTGCAAAAAAATTAAACTAAAAAGGGACCTGACTTTTGACTTTTTTCTATGCTTTGTACAATTTTTCAGCATAAATGTGCGAACACAGACTTCCTCTTCACATTTTGCACCCTATAATCTCAGGACATGGTATAGACGGTAACAAGCCTCTCTACTACTACTAGAATGATGAGTCCCATATTCCATTAAAGATAAATTTATATGCCATGTAATTTTTTGTGTAACAGAATTTATGAAATCATATTTATACAATTACATATACTTACACAGCTTCTAAAATAACAACCCTGAGGTTAACAATATATATTTATATTAAATTATCCTTAATTACATCTTGTTACCTCCGATGTAGATTCTAATAGCAGTCAGCAAATGACCCTGAAGTACATTCTAAATATTAGAACACTTTCCCAACTCTTCAGCACAAAACTGCATTCCATAAAGAATTTTTTACTGAATATGCTAATAGATTATGATATGAACTGTTTACAATCGACTGAATACATATATATATATATATATTTAAGGTATGCCCTCATTGTCTGTATTTACAATTTATGTGAAATTTGATTAGCAATCGTAATCAACAAGATCGAAATCTCTTCTATAATCCACCCTTATTCTTTCACAAGCCCTAACGTACTCGTTTGTTTTATTTCATTTTTTATTAATTCTGTATTATTCATATTTATATCTATATTAACATCTTTATTTTCTTATGTGTTATTAACTGTAGATGATTGGTAAATGCCATATCAATCATCTACAGTCTACCGCAGTACTTATTTTATTAATTTTATTTTTTGTGGTTGGCTGTAAGAGCTTGCTTTTGCAGTAATAAATCTGCTACTATTATAGATTTTTCTAAACATGCAAAAAAGTTTCGTAAATAAAAATATAATAAAATAAATACCTTACCTGAATATAGCCAGACCCAAATAAGCGAAAACACAGGTTTCCGCAGTAAAGGCTAGTGTTCTCATTGTCTGCTGCATAGTAACTTGGGTTACTGTTGATAAGTTGAAATGTGTGTAGTGCGACATTACAATACCACAGAATAAGATTGCCATTATACCTGTAAAATAAATACAGAGTTAAATATTAAATTAATAAATTTCTAAAATACTGAATTTCTACAATTTAATTAGTGTTTCAATACACTAGCTCCAAATTTCATAGCAGCTTGAAGAAACCAAGTTTCGAGCACGAGCTGTATTACAAAAGTAACATTTTTTCTCAAAATTTCAAATGTCTATGACGTCTCATTATGTATGATGCATCCCTATCATCTAATTCAATATTTAGGTAATAGAGAAATTAGAAATGCCAAAAAACTCTAAAACTGAGAACATTTTTCACAAATTCAGTTTTATGAAAAAATTATATTTTCAAATTCGATCAAGAAATTTAATAGCAAAAAAGTCAAAAAGTACACAACTTAATTAACGGTTACATTAATATTATGCTAGATTTCCCAATAAAGAAAAATTTTGGGAAAACTATGTGTCATACATATTTTTGGTTCAAGTAACTACAGTTGTTACGTTGGCAAACCCGCCATGTCTGTACACAAACCTTTCAACTTTTTACATGTAGTCATTAAAATCAATCGTTAATTATACAAGTACTGTCGGTATCTAACACTTGTCGATAACGTGTAGGCAGAGCTAAAGTTCCATCTTTGTAGAAATCCATGGGCCTTTGACTGAAAAACTCATGCAGTTCGATTTTGATATGATTTACATCTCTAAATTTTCTATCATGTAAATTATTAGACAGAGAGCGAAACAGATGGTATTTAGACGGCAAAAGATCTGGAGAGTACGGTGGGTGAAATAGCATACTCAATCCAAGTGAAAGTAGTTTTTGACGCATTACTTTTACTACGTGGGGTTGAGCATTGTAATGTAAAAAATAAATTTTGCTTAAATTTGAAAGAAGTTTAGCGGTGACTTTGCTCAATTGTCCTCAATAAACCATAGGTGCATTGTACTGTTAGCTAGGAAAAGTTCCCAATGAATAACTCCATTTATACCCGTCCATGCACTAAAAAGTATCTTTTGGCCAATATTATATTTTGATCTAAATATAATATTGGCCAAATATATAATATTGGAGTTATTCTTTGAGTTATTCATTGGGAACTACACTAAAAATTAACATAAACTTTTCATCTCCTGTAACCAGATACTTTAGTCTCTCGTTGGTACGATGGGAACTCAATAGCTCCAAGCATACATTAGCTCTCCTCTGAAGTTGAAAGGGTGTTAGCTCATGTGGTAAAGATAGTTCCAAAGTGGATAATGGAATATTTTCACTTCTTTCTCAAAGCATGAAGTTGTTTTTCCATTGCAATATAAGAGCATGAAAATAGTTCTGCTAAACAACGTGAACTTAATTTGGGATCTGTTTCAATAAGTCCTTTAAATTTTTCTAAATCAATTTTAGGAGGTTGCTTTGGAGGTCAATATTCCTTTCTTTGAATCTTCGGAACCAGTGCTCGGCTGTTTCGTAAAAGGGCATACCTTTACCCATCATTGTGTATCTATTGCGTGATGCTTCGCTGGTGTTTTGCCCTAAATGACATTCATGAAAAAAGAATCCTCTAAGTTCATTTCAAAATAATTTTAATTTATTTTTCACTCGCCGATTACCCAATTGCAAACTGAACAAAAGTTCTAATGCCGCACTCTTTATATACCTTACAAGAAATATTCTATAAGCTTCTATAGCATTCCAGAAATCGGTTGAAAAAGTGGCAGGTTTAAAGTTGCCAACCTAATATTATACTGCTTACCCATAATTAACAATTTTCATGTATTTTGATAAGAATATATGAACTATTATAAATTGCATTTCAAAGTGGCATAAAATTAATGTTTGCAAGCAAATTGCTGTTCAGCTAATTTTTTATTTATTTTTATATTTGTCTACGTATAATAAAAATGATGGTAATAATTAGTATTCCAATAAAATAAAATAATTAGCATTCCAATACTAAATTATTATCCTATGTTTTATACTTCATGCCACTTCATAATAAATTGCATCAACATAATATTTTACCTTAACATTTTATGACATCAATTAAGGTACATTTGTTAAATGTGTCAAAGCACATCATAATGACATAAATAACAACAAACATATGTGCAGATTTTAATATAACAAGCAATTTAAACATTAATTTATTTTGAAGTAAATTAATTTAGTAATGTGAGTCAGAGATTAAAGTTATTTTTTTAATAAATAAGCATTGCATATTTCAGGCCACCTAGAGTAAACTTATTTTTTGTATTAGGTATAATATAGAATAATTGAAAACTAACTATATTTTCTATATCACCTTTCAATATAACTTAAAATAAGACAACATGACACATAGAAAAACATAAAAACAATGTACAAAAGTAAAGGAGTGAATTAAAGAGCAAAACTATAATTAATTACAAAATAAATCTTTCAATAATGGTATTGAAATTAAAGTAACAACTTGATATAAAAATATATTACAAACAATATTTAAATATATGAGAAAAAATAGATAAATGCTACATACCTGACAAATGAATTCCTTCAGCCAAAACGTATGGAGCATAAGTAAACACAAGCATCATTCCAAACTCAAGAGACGGATTCTTCCGAAGGTCCACATGTTTCAAGAGCAGAGCACTAACAAGAGCAAAGAGCACACCAATGCCGGCCGATGCAAAAAACATCAGCCAAAATCTGTTTATAGCAGAGAGAATAGCTTCACTTGCAGACATGAGAGGATCGTTGGAATCCAAAACCGCTGTAGTAAGGACAATAGAAATAGCATCATTAAGAATGCTCTCCCCGAAAACCAACATGTTAAGGACAGGGTCTACGTCAAGAGCATGAAATATTGCAACAGTAGCCACTGGATCAACCGCAGATATAAGCGAACCAAATGCAAAGGATTCAACAAAACTAAGTTTATAAACAACTTGTGCCAACCCTAACAAATAAATACCGGCTCCAATCACGAAAGCAGAAATTGCCGTGCCAACAATTGCAAATAACAAAATTGATCCAATATTCTGAAAGAAGTTACCTTTATGCAAATTATATCCAGACTCAAAAATAATTGGTGGTAGTAAAACCAGGAAAAAGGCAGTCGGAGAGAAAGCTTCCTCTTTGCGCCAATTCGCAATATTCTTTATAGACATGAGGTTTATTATCATGCCGATTAGAGCGCCTAAGAAAACAATAACAACACTCTCAGGAAGATAGGAAAATCCTGTCTGCAGCATTATATGTATCAATAATATGCCAAGTGCTAGAACACACAATACGAAAAATATAGCCATCGAACTGTTATGCTCGTCTTCAGCCGAACTCTTCTCCGGCAGCGGGGCTGGATCAGACGGGCTGATAGTGGAAACATTCGCGGGAGGTAATGGGGAGACTGTCGACGACGATGACAACTTAAGAAGATCCGTTAAATTTTCGGCCAATTCCGATCTAGCCAGTTCCAAAGTGGAATTTTCGTTGGATTTGTTTTCGTCTTTCCCAAGATTCGAACCGTTGATCGCCGCTCGTTTTGTCCTTGAAAAGCTCTCGAACAATCCATATTCGATTTCATCACTCCCGTCACTTGACAGCTGTTCTTCCAAATTATCGTTTATCGTATTACCTCTTATCGCGTCGTTATATTCAAAGCCCAAGACGGAATTAGCCATGCATAATGCAATAAACAATCGCAGAGCAATTGATTTTCTTGAATAAAACATCTTGGAATGTTTGCAAGGATCTATCGACGTAAAAATCAACTACACTTTAAGTTGTCATAATATATTCTTCTTTCACGTAATTAATTATTGCACGTAAGTCGTATTAATTAAACATCCTCAGGAAATTCCATCATCGCTACAGCTGTGACAGTAATTCACTCAGACTTCCGCGATATGTCAAAGATGTCAAAACCAATTTTACTTTTAATTATGTTTAAGAAACCTATGACTATTACCGTCTAGTTTTTATTTTACTTGCATGGAAAAACGAGTTTTCTTAAATCAAATATAATATGGCCATGTTTTTTAGAAAATCAGTTTGAAGCTTTTTAGAAAATCAGTCTGAATGGTTAAATATAAGTGTAAACAATTTTAAACATTAATAATTGTTTTTACAATTATTAATGCTTAAAATTGTTTACACTTATATTTAACCATCTTTGAAAATGGGAGTTATTCAATTAGTGTATATAAATGGAATAGTAAAACATTGCCCTATATTATGATTTTTTATTTTAGCTATTTTAGTTTTCAAGTAAAAATGGTATTATTTTCAGAAAATCTAAAAATAATCCTTTTCAAAACGTGTTTAGCTAATAAATATCAAGAGGCGCAATTACTCTAAAAAATTTCTTAAGAAAATTATTCTATTTCTCAAATATAATCATCTTAATTTCATTTATTTAGCATAATTCTTCGGAATTACAGCATTATGTACATGCAAAATATTATATTTAAACCAAAAATTAATGTCATAAATGTTCAAATTTTTGTAATGTAATGTGTCATTTTCAATAGTTATTTTGATTAGTAAAAAGAGTTTTTTGAGTCTTAAATCTTCCATAATAGACGCAAATATATATTACAAGTTCAATAATCAGCTGTTCATTACTTTAGACAATTTATTTTAATATGTTGTTTTCACTATTCACTGAGACCCGTTAAAAATTTTCTGTAATCCAATTTTAATAATCTATGTATTAAATCTGATCTTTTATTGTTTTTAAATACATCTACATGTGTATAATATTTCATATGAAGAAATAATGCATAATGTGTAAAAATTTCACAAGTTACAACAATAATGTTTCCTGTTTTTTGAAACACATGCAAGAATTTATTAAAGCAAAAAGTGAAAAAATGTCTTTAAAAATTTTCAATCTGCGATACTACACGATGTCCAGGAATAACTTTCAGACAAAGAAAAACGCTATTCATTGTCTATAAAGAAATAAATTGTCGTTGAAATAAAACATAACACACACCATTTTTCTAATTGAATGCAGAAAAAAATATTACATATAACTCTTTTTAAGGACTACCCAATACCTGCTTGGAGCGCGGTGCTTAACCGGGCAGCTAGATATCTTAGCAGCTGTTCGCGGGTTATTTCCCTGAACTATGCTGAATAATGTGTGCAAGTATCGTGTGCACGAAAAAGATGACAAATTATTATGAATATTATTTTCAATTTTCGGAAAAAAGGGTCATCCTTTAAATTTTATTTGAACGACAGTCAACTATTTTCCATTCAATGATAATGTCTTTCTTTGTCTGACACTTATTCCCGGACACCATGTATGTCTTAATAGTATTAATATTTCGTTGGCGAGTGCTGCTTCCACGGAAAGTATAATATTCAAGCCTTTGTTAAGATGTAAATAGACTTGATAATTTATTTTTTTGCGGAAAATTTGTAAATACAATATTGATTTATTAGATACTAGCGACCCGCCCCGGCTTCGCACTGGTACAATGTAGGTACTAATGTGATGTAATTGTGGAGTGATTAATAATATTATTAGCATTATTAGAATATACTACAAGATATCTTTACATACAATGTTTACAGCGGTTTTTGCGGTTTATGGTGTCACACTGAAAAGCATGTTTTTATTTTTTTTATTTCACTTGCTTGAGTGTTTTGATAAACGCATGCAATCACTGCAAATCATATAATGCCATAGGGTAATGCGTAGCTTGCGACCCGTTATTTATAGGCATGTGCCTCTGCCACCCGTCACTGTTGCTGTCCATGCACGGCATCGGCATCTCAAGTATTGATTTTTGTTATCTGTGAATCTGTGATATCGTCTAAAATATTAATGATAGTGATAAGGATTTGCAATAAAGAGCAAATTTTATTCCAGATTAAATGCCCAACGTAACCAACTATAACATATAACGTACAAGTTATACTTAAATAAAGTATAACCCACAAAAAAAAAAAATATTGATCGCATAAAAATGGTCACTGTGGGTTATCTGTAGAATATATATATGTCGTCACAAACTTTTCTGTATATATTTTTAAAATACACAATTCCATAGTACAACATTTTGTTATATCTCATAAAGTTTAGTCAGCGTTAGCAATAAAAGCGCCCAAAATTTTATTTTTTTAAGAAAGATTGATTTTTTTATACTTTGTATAAATATAACATGCACGTGTTATGCCTATAAATCATTCGGAAGAAATTATCTCAATGATAGTGAAAACCGCATCAAAATCCGTTGCGTAGGTTAAAAGATTTAAGTGTACGGAGGGACAGGCAGAAGCGGGAAGTGACTTTGTTTTATACTGTGTAAGGATGAGTTTGTCATTTCTGTAAAAATAACGCTACACATTAATTATTAAACTATTAAATGAAAAGACTCGAGACAATTTCTTTTAAGGGGACTCTAGTAACTTACGAGCAACTTATGTTGTGTATTTTGGTCTGTAATATTTCATAAAAACTCAATCTAAATGACTTCAATCAACTCCAAAAATAACTTTGTATTTTAAAATGTATATTTATTATATCTGTGACAGATATATTAGGCAATATATTTATATTAATATGTATAAATGCGTATGAAACCCTTATAGTGCGAGCGATACTCGTACTTAAAAAGTTTATTACTTCAAAATTCCAATATCTAGATTAGATATTTAATATATCACCTTAGCTTAGACTTAGCTTAGACTTCAACTATGGATAAAATTCAAACTATAATTGCTTAATGTAAAGTGCTCATTATTTTTCATTATTTGATTAGCTGCTTATGCCGATAAGTAATGTCTATTAAAATGCAAGCTATAATTGCTTAATAAAAAGGTTTCACTGGTTTTCAATAATTGATTAGCTACATACACGATAAGTAATTCTCATAATATTTACTATTTTGCATATTAATCCCTCAAGCATGTAGCTGACGTATATATTTAACTATAAACACGTAACTATAAACTAAATGTATATATTTTGATTAAAATGAGATAAATATACAGACAATAATATGTCATAAGAAAGAGAACGAAATAATAAATTGATAGGTGAAATATTCGTACGTAGTGTAGTATTTTTGTCTATGATTTTTGCTATGTGCAATGGCTATCGTTAAGTTTTTGGCTACATTTTTAGTAGGATAAGTGATTTTTTTTACGTGTATGTTTAATTGTTGTTTACTCTTTTTAAGGGTAATAACAGAAATTTAGTTTCATAAAGACTTTTCCTTTATAAACTTTTCCTTGTGGAAATAGAGAATTCCTTTTTTATTTTTCTTCATAATTTTTACACCCATAAGTAAAATGTAAATTACAACTGATAGACTAAAAAATACATTATAAATACTTTTGTATTTATACATGATTTTATCGTCGTAGCGCAAACATCAATCTTATTTAAAAGTGGACTATACGCTTGAGTGGTTAAAGACACGACAGAAGCTGTGGCTGTATGATTTGGATGCCTTTAAAGATTTTATTCAATTATTTTTAGTATTACATAACATTTTATAGCGTCATCATGTAGATGCTTAAAGGTATTTTCATCAAAACACAAATAAATATGTATCCTAGTCAGGTGTAAAACTATTAATAAAAGGCACATGAAGACAAACAATATCACAATATCAGGAATCAAATTAGTTTAAACCTTTGATATGTATAAAAATTTAAAATTTCCTATCGCTTAACACAAAACATGATATGATTTTACTATATTGTGAGGTTAAATTTACTTTTAACATGGCCAAGCCTAATGCCATTCTAACTAATGGCATTAGGCATAAATAAAACTCAAGTTTCAATACAATTTCTGAAGTAATTTACTTTTGAAAATAGGACTATTTGATTAGTAAATTTCACAAAATATTCAACTTTTCATTTCAATTTTACAAACGTGTCTTAAGTTTGGTAAGTTTCAATACAATTTCTGAAATACTTTCCTCTGAAAATAGGACTATTCAATTAGTAAATTTCACAAAATATTCAACTTTTCATTTCAATTTTACAAAGGTGTCTTAACTTTGGTAAGTTTCAATACAATTTCTGAAATACTTTCCTCTGAAAATAGAACTATTCGATTAGTCAATTTCACAAAATATTCAACTTTTCA